>WEDG01000282.1:0-14970 GCA_017591395.1 Schistocephalus solidus | reverse complement strand
CGCTGGAGCGGTCACCTTGTGTATCAGATTTGGTGGATTCCATACCTTGCAGTAGCCTGGGAGGGTGACTTGACCCAAGTGTGTGTAAATTCACGGCTCCCGGTGGGGCCTTGTATCTCATTTGGCTAGAGCGTTGGCTTTACTAAAGCCTTCCCCTTGCTGGCTTGGGTTTGAATCCCACCGAGGCCGCCTAGTTTTCCAAAAGTGGGTCAATTAAATTATTCAAATCTGCCAAAATTCCTCTACAAAATTATTGTGCCTGGTAGTCATCTGCTGGATTCTTGATTGATTGCTTAGGAAATACTGCTTGGGCAGTCAGCTTGCTGTATCAGAATAGGTGGATTCCATACGTTGCATTAAACTGGGCCGGGTAACTTGGCAAAAGTGTGATTAAAATAACAGCTCCCTTTGGGGACTCGTAGCTCAGTTGGCTGTACTAAAGCCTTCCTCTTACTGGCGTGGGTTCGAATCCCACAGAGGCCGCAGAGGTTTTCAAAAGTGTATCAATAAATTATTCAAATCTGCCAAAATCCTTTATTAATTAATTGTGCCCGGTAGTCATCTGGTGGATTCTAGATTGATTGCTTAGGAAATCCTGCTTGGGCAGTCAGCTTGATGTATCAGAATTGGTGGACTCCATACGTTGCAGTAGGCTTGGCGGGTAACTTGACCCAAGTTTGATTAAACTCACAGCTCCAGGTGGGGTCTCGAATCTCGTTTGGCTAGAGCGTTGTTTGTACTAAAGCTTTCCCATTTCTGGCGTGTGTTCGAATCCCAAAGAGGCCGCTGACCTTTTCACAAGTGGGTGAAAGAACTTATTCAAATCTGCCATAATCCTCTACTTATTAATTTTGCCTGGTAGTCATATGGTGGATTCTAGATTGATTGCTTAGGAAATCCTGCTTGGGCAGTCAGCTTGCTGTATTAGAATTGGTGGATTCCATACGTTACAGTATACTGGGACGGGTAACTTGACACAAGTTTGATTAAACTGACTGCTCCCGGCGGGGACTCGTAGCTTATTTGGCTAGAGCGTTGGCAGTTCTAAGGCCTTCATCTTGCTGTCGTAGGTTCGAATCCCACCAAGGCTGCCGAGTTTTCCAAAACTGGGTCAGTTAAATTATTCAAATCTGTCAAAATCCTCTACTAATTAATAGTGCCTGGTAGTCATCTGGTGGATTCTAGATTAATTGCTTAGGAAATCCTGCTTGAGCAGTCAGCTTGCTGTATCACAATTGGTGGATTCCATACGTTGCAGTAGGCTGGGCGGGTAACTTGATCCAAGTATAATGAAGCTCACAGCTCCCGGTGGGGCCTCGTAGCTCATTTGGCTAGAGCGTTTGCTGTTCTAAAGCCTTCCCCTTGCTGGCTTGGTTTCGAATCCCACCAAGGCCGCCGAGGTTTTCACAAGTGGCTCAAAGAAATTATACAAATCTGATAAAATCCTCTACTGATCAATTGTGCTTAGTAGTTATCTAGTGGATTATAGATTGATTGCTTTGGAAATCCTGCTTGGGCTGTCAGTTTTCTGTATCAGAATTGTTGGATTCCACACGTTGCAGTAGGCTGGGCGGGTAACTTGAACCAATTGTGATTAAACACACTGCTCCCGGAGGGGTCTCGTACCTAATTTGGCTAGAGCTTTTGCTACTACAGCCTATCCTTGCTGTTGTGGATTCAAATCCCACCGAGTCTGCCGATTTGTTCACAATTTGGTCAACGGAATAATTCAAATCCCACGCCAGCAACAAAAAAGCCTTTAGTACAGCCATAACTCTACCCAACTGAGCTACGAGACCTCACTGGGAGCCGTGAATTTAATCACACATTGGTTAAGTTACCAAATGAGCTTACTGCAACGTATGGAATCCACCAATTCTGCTATAGCAAGCTGACTGCCAAGCAGAATTTCTTTAAAAATCAATTTAGAATCCACCAGATGACTACATGACACATTTAATAAGTAGAGCATTTTGGCAGATTTGAAATATTGCTTTGACCCACTTTTAAAAAACTTGGCGGCATAGGATATAGGCAGGATAAAATGACTGACAAGGACGAGGGAGAATGGAATGGTAATTTCTGGCGTGTTAGCCGTCATCAGTCAGCCATACGCAACCAAAGGCAATGCGGCGTCTGACTTTTGATGTCACACCCTTGTTGGCCAGAAGTCCAATGCTCTAGGGCGCTGCGCCACGTGCTCGTTGTCTTGCCGGTTCCATTTAGGAATTTTAACAATGGCATTTAGGCGGTCGCCGATCGGTTACAGGATTCACTCGTCCCATTGTGCTTTGGCGTAACTCTAAATACCCGCTAGCAGCTGTAAGACAGCTTACGATATAGGTAATATAACATAACCAGCACAGACAAGGGAGAATGGAATGGTCATTTCTGGCCTGTAAGCCGTCATCAATCAGCAATATTCAACCCCAGGCGCTGCGGCGCCAAAAGCTCATATTCGCGACATTGATGGTCAGAAGTCAAACGCTCTACCCCCTGCAACACGAGCACGTTGTTTAGCCGCTTTCGATCGGGAATATTTACAATGATAGTTGAGCGCTCACCGATCGGTTACAGGACTCAATCGTTCCGTTGTGCCTTGGGGCTAACTCTCAAGCAACGCCAGCAGCCATAGGGCAGCTAAGGATATAGACAGAATAACATGAACGTTAAAGAGAATTGAGACCTAAATGGCCATGTCTGTCTTACTAGCCGTCATCATCAAGCCCCACCCGCAGCCGTAAGGTAGCTAGGATTTAGACAGAATAACATGAAGGACTAAGAGATAGGACACTGGGATGGTCATTTCTGACTTATCAGCCGTCATCCCACGCCAGCAATGGGAAGGCTTAAGTTCAGCCAACGCTCTAGCCAACTGTAGTACGTGGCCCCAACGGGAGCCATGAGTGTAATCACACTTGGTTCAATTTACCCGCCCAGCTTACTGCAACCTATGGAATTGACCAATTCGGATACAGCAAGCTGACTGCGCAAGCATGCTTTCCTAAGCAATCAATTTATAATCCACCAGATGGCTTCCAAGCACAATTAATGAGAAGAGGATTTTGACAGATTTGAATTATTTATTCGACCCACTTTTAACAAACTGATAGGACTTGGTGGGATTTGAACCCACGCCAGCAAGGGGAAGGGTTAAGTACAGCCAATGCTCTAGCCAAATGAGCTACGAGGCCCACCGGGAGCTGCGAGTTTAATCATACTTGGGTCAAGTTGCCCGCCCTGCCTGTTGCAACGTATGGTATCCACCAGTTCTGATACAGGAAGCTGACTGTCCGAGCAGGATTTCCAATGCAATCAATCTATAATCCACCAGGTGACTACCAAAAAAATTAATTAGTAGAGGATCTTGGCAGATTAAAATAATTTCTTTGACCAAGTTTTGAAAAACATGGTGGCATTGGTGGAATTCGAACTCCATGCCAGCAATGGAAAGGCTTAAGTACAGCCAACTCTATAGGTAACTGAGCTACGAGGACAACCCGGGAGCCGTGAATTTAATCATTTTTGGGTGATGTTACCCACCCTGCCTTCCACAACGTATTGAATCCAACAATTCAGATAAAGCAAGCTTACTGCCCAGGCAGGATTTCCTAAGCAATCAATCTAAAATCCACCAGATGACTACCAGGCTAAATTAGTTAAAAGAGCATCTTGACAGATTTGAATAAATCCTTTGACGCACTTGTGAAAATCGTTGCGGCTTCGGTGGGATTCGAACCCACACCAGTTATGGGAAGGCTTTTGTACAGCCAAAGCTCTAGGCAACTTCGTTACAAGGCCTCATCTGTAGCCGTTTGTTTAATCGCACTTGGGTCTAGTTACCCACCCAGTCTACTGTAACGTATGGAGTCCACCAATTGTGATACAGCAAGCTGACTGCTCAAGCAGGATTTCCTAAGCAATCAATCTAGAATCCACCAGATGTCTATCAGGCAGAATTAGTTAATATAGCATTTTGGCAGATTTGAATAATTACTTTGACCCCTTTGTGAAAATATCGGCGGCCTCGGTGGGATAAGAACCAACGTCATGTGCATCGGGTTCGAAATTGGGGTGATCAATACATGGGATTTTGTTAAACTTACCTAAGATGTCTTATAAGCCAGAAATGGCCATTCTCGTCTCAATTGTCATTGTCGGTTTCACTTTATCATCACATTTTCCAAGTATCTAAGCGACTGCCCGCGAAGGCTCTTAAATGCACTCCAGGGCTAAACATAACATACAATTTTTGAGCAACTTCGGTGAATACCTCACTTTCATAATTCGTAGTTCCAGGCAAAAATCAAAAAGAACCACAGGTCCGTGGCTCAATGGTCATGTGTTTCACTTAATAATAAAAGTAGCGGGTTCGAATCTCGGTTGATACACACCCGGGATGGGGTGTGACTTGCTGATGAAAGCTAATTTGCAAGAATTTGTCATTCCGGTCTAGCTTCTCTTTGTCGGTTTACCCTTATCATCATATTTCCCGATTTGCTATGCGATTGCCTAAGATGGCTCTTAAGAGAGCTCCACGGCACAACGGAACATGCATATACCGAAGCCAGAACAATAAACAACACATATTAATAATTCACATTCCCGATCCAATACCGACATAAAAAAGGGCCCATCGCTCAATTGATGTTTGTGCCGCTTAATTATCAAAGGTCATTTTTTCGAATCTCGGGTAATAAACACCCAGGATTAAGTTTGACTGACTGATGCCGGCTATTAAGCCAGAAATGGCCATTCCGACCTATCTTGTATTTGTCGGTTTTACCTTTTAATCATATTTTCAAGCTGATATAACAAGAGCTCCAGTAAACAGATGAACAAACATGTTTCTCCGCCAGATCGGTAAACAACTCCCTATCATTATTCATTGTCCCAGTCGCAAACCAAAAAAACGATGGGCCCATGGCTCAATGGTATAGTGTTACACACAAAGACCAAAGGACGCGGGTTCGGATCCTTGGTAATAAAAACACGGGATTGGATACGACTGAATTTGAAGGCTAATAAGCCAGAAATGGCCATTCGTGTCTCACTTGTCTTTGTCGGTTTCACATTATCATCATTTATCCCAATTATCTTTGCGACTGCCTGCAAGGGCTCTTTAGTGCGCTTCAGGGAAAAACATAATATAAATGTTCCTTTGCCACATCAATGAACAACTCATCATCATAATTCGTAGTTCCGGTCGAAAACAAAAAAGAACCATGGGCCCGTGTCACAATGGTCGATTGTTTCACTCAATGATAAACGGTCAACAGTTCAAATCTCGGTTGACACACTTGGGATTGGTTATAAATGTCTGTTGATGGCTTTTAAGCCAGAAATTCCTAAAAGGGTCTCCATTTTATTTGTCAGATTCACCTTATCAACATATTTCCGAAGATGCTTTGCACCTGACTGCGAGGGCACTAACGTCAGCCCAAGCAAACAGCTGAACATGCATGTTTCTTAGCCAGATCGGTGAACACCCCAATATCATTATTCATAGTCCCGATCGCAAACAAAAGAAACCACCTGCCTGATGCTCAATGGTAACACTGAAAGACCAAAGGATGCGGGGTTGAATCTCGGGTGATAAACACCCGGTATTAGGTATGACGGGCTAGTGTTGTCTTATAAGCAAGAAATGGCCATTCCGAACTCCCATGTCTTTGTCGTTTTCAATTATATTCATATTCTCCAAGTTGCTATGCGACTGACTGCGAGGGGCCTAACGAGAGCCCAAAGGCACAACTGAACTTACATGTTTATTTGCCAGATCGTTAAACTACTCACTATCATAATTCATAGTCCCGATTTCAAACCAAACAAAACCACGGTCCGGAGACTAAATAGTAGTTTTTTACTCATAGATAACCGTTTGATGGTTCAAATCTTGGTTGATACACGCGGAATAGGGTATGACTGTATATTGATGGCTAATCAGCCAGAAATTGCAATTCCGGTCTACTTTGTCTTTTTCGGATTCACTTTATCATCATATTTCCCAAAATGCTATGCGCCTACTGCGAGTGCTCAAACGTGAGCTCGAAAGCACAACCGAACAAACATGTTCCTTTGCCAGATCGGTTAACACCTCACTTACATTGCGAAGAAACCTTATCGCCAAATTACAAAATTGCGAGCCCGTGGCTCAATGGAAGAGTTTAACTCGAAGTGACCAAAGGTCGCTAATAAGATATATGAGCATTAAAAACCAGGGTTTGGTTATGTATGATATTTATGGCTAATAAGCCAGAAATAGCCATTTGGGTCTAACATTTCTTTGTCGGTTTAACCTTATCATCCTTTTTCCCAAGTTCATATGCGACTGACTGCGAGGGCTCTAAAGTGTGCTCTAGGGCACAACTGAACCAACATGTTCTTAAACCGATCGGTGAACACCTCACTTTCATAACGCAGAGTCCCGATCGCCAATTTACAAAACAACGAGCTCGTGGATCAATGGTTGAGTGTAACACTCAGTTAACATGTATCGCGGGTTCGAACCCCGGTCGATAAACACCCAGGATTGGGTGCGAAATACATATGATGGCTTATAAGCCAAAAATGTACATTCTGGTATCCCTTGTCTTTGTCGGTTTCAAATTATCATCGTATTTTCCAAGTTGCTACGTGGCGGACCTTGAGGGCTCTAATGTGAGCTCCGGGGCACAACTAAAAATACATGTTCCTTTGCCACATCAGTGAACAACTCACTATTTTAATTCATAGTCCCAGTCACAAAACCAAAAAGAACCACGGGCCTTTGTCTAAATGGTAGAGTGTTTTACTCAATGATAAACGTTTAACGGTTCAAATCTCGTTTGACACACGCAGGATAGGGTATGACTGTATGCTGATGGCTAAAATGGCTTGAAATTACAAATCCGGTCACACGTTTCTTTGTTGGTTTAGTCTTATCAAATTATTTTCAAAGCTTCTATGCGACTGACTGCAAGCGCTCTAACGTGTGCACTTAGGAAACAACTGGACATCAATGATTCTAAGTCATATCTGTTAAAATCTCACTATAATACTTAATATTTCCGAACGCACACTTACAAAAGAAGGGTTCCATGGCTCACTTGTTCGAACCTCGGTTTATTAACACCCGAGATGGGGTGTGACATGCTGATGATGGCTTTAAAAGCCAGAAATGGACATTCCAGTCTACCTTGTCTTTGTCGGTTTAACATTATCATCGTATTTTCCAAGTTGCTACGTGGCGGACATCGAGGGCTCAAACGTGAGCTCGAGGCACAACTGAGCATACATGTTTCTTTGCCAAATAGGTAAACACATCCTTTTGATAATTCATAGTCCTGGTCACAAACCAAAAAGAACCACGGGCCTTTGTCTAAATGGTAGAATGTTTTACACAATGATAAACGTTCAACGGTTCAAATCTCGTTTGACACACGCAGGATAGGGTATGAGTGTATGCTGATGGCTAATATGCTTAAAATTACAAATCCGGTCACACGTGTCTTTGTTGGTTTCGTCTTATCAAATTATTTTCAAAGCTGACTGCAAGGGCTCCAACGTGTGCACTTAGGACACAACTGGACATCAATGATTCTAAGCCATATCTGTGAAAATCTCACTATAATACTTAATATTTCCGAACGCACACTTACAAAAGAAGGGTTCCATGGCTCACTTGTAGAGTGTAATGCTCAATGAAGAGTTGTCAACCATGGGAATGTCGGTTGATACACTCCCTTGATTGGGCGTGAATGGCTGATCAGTATCAGTCAGTATCAGTATATTTGAGGGAGATGTAGGTGAGTCACCTTTTGAATTCCCTATTTGTACATACGAGTTGTGGTATCAAAAAAATAGTATCGCGATATGTTGGCGAGGCCAACATAGTGGAACAAAGTTGAAAAAGAGCAGACAGTGAAAAACTCCCGGTGATATTTAGGAGAAAAAAACTGTCGCCCTTGGAGGTCACATGATGCTCCATTGCTGATTGCAGCGTCCGTTGAGGGATTTCAAAGGCTGAAATAGATGTCCAGATCATCCTCGGTCCATTGTGGTTCGAACCAGGGGATAACGTTCATACACCTCATGGACGACGGACGCCAGGTCCAGCTGATGCAAATACTCACGGTGTCACCAAGGTGTGTAAATAAGTTAAGCATCGAAGACCTCGAGGACCCCAGCATGGGAATAATGTGAGAATGCAAGCCCTCGAACGAAAATAACAAACAAGGAAATGTTACTCAAATATAACTAGTAGTATCATTAATGCCTTACTTTATGACGTCACACTTGCAGCTTTCAGTTAGTGTTGTAGCTCGCACCATTATATCGATCTAACTTTCGCTTAAAAACCTCCAGGGAGTCCGACATTACAACATCCAGAGGAAGACTATTCCAAGCTTCTACTACTCTTTTGGAGAAGAAGTACTTCCGAGTGTCTAGCCTTGCTCCAGTCACACGTAATTTGAGAGGATGACCTCTCAAGTTCGTTGTTTTTGCTAACTCGAAGAAATCCCCTGGCACCAGACAACAGTCCTGGATACGTAGTATGCGGAATGTTAGTATCAGGTCACCCCGAAGCTGTCTATAGTGCAAGGGAAAGAGATTGAGACTCGACAGCCGTGTTTCATAAGGCAGTGAGCCATGTCCAAGGACAAGTTTGGTTGCTCGCCTTTGGACCTTTTCGAGGATGTTTATGTCCTTCGCCGCCCAGGGTCTCCAAGCTTGGATAGCGGACTCCAGCTGTGGCCGCAGGTACTTCATCGGGACCCGGAGACTTGGATTCCTTTAACCCCAAAAGTTCTTTGAGGACAGTAGTCTCGGTAAAATTAACAGTCTCGACTATTGTATCCACTTCGAAGCCATCGGTAGGGTGATCGTATCTCGTTTCCAATGAGAAAACCGACTGGAAAAATTCCGAAAGATGATTAGCCTTCGCACCGTCTTCAGTGAGGTCTATGCCCTCGGCGGTCCTCAGCAGGGGTATTGGATCCTTGTTCCGTGTATTCTGTCTGAGGTAACCGTAAAAACAGTTTCGGGTTCACGGTGGCCCGGTTCAGCAGGTCCACTTCGAAAGCCTGTCTTGTTCTAAAAAAATAAGGCCCTTGACCCGATTTCTCTGCATTTTTATACGCATTTAGAGATGTAGGAGTTCCGTCCGTAAGCGATTTTTTCAACAATCTCCGCTTTTTGTTAACTTCGAATTTTTAAGGCCTGCGAAAGCCATCGCGGTCTGTTCGTTAACCTTTTCTCAAAAATCGGACAGTGTTTTTCCATGAGCCTGTGCAGTATGTCCCGGAACGTTTCTTAGTCCTCGGTTACGTTTCCAAAGAATAAAGGTTCCCACTGGGTGCGCATGAGTTCGGCCCTCATTCCACCGAAATCGCCTTGCCATATATTCCTTCTGATTGTTGTGGGTCTTGCTGGTATAGAAAATAGTGAGTACTCCCATCGCATTACCACGTGGTCACTTATTAGCCAGAAGTGATCAATCCGTCTCCCTTTTCTTTGTCGGTTTCACTTTATCATCATATTTCCCATATTTTTAGGCGAGTGATTGCGAGGGTTACAACGTGAGCTCCAAGGCACAATTGAACATACATGTTCCTTTACCACATAGATGAACAACTCACTATTATAATGTATAGTCCCGGTCGCAAACCAAAAAGAACCACGGGAATGTGAATAAATGGTAAAGTGGTTTACTCAATGATGAATGTTCAATGGTGCAAATCTCGTTTAACACACGCGGGATAGGGTATGACTGTATGTTAATATCTAATAAGCCTGAAATTCCCAATCCGGTCACCCGTGTCTTTGTTGGTTTCATCTGACTGCGAGTGCTCCATCAAGTTCCCTTAGGACACAACTGAACATCAATGATTATAAGCCATATCTGTAAAATCCTTACAATAATACATAATATTCCCTAACGCACACTTACAAAAGAAGATTTCCGTGGCTCACTTGTAGAGTGTAACGCTCAATGACCATTAGTCAACGGTGGGAATCTCAGTTGATACACTCCTGGGATTGGGCGTGAATGGCTGATGATGAATAATTAGCCAGAAATGGTCAATGCGGTCTCCATTGTCCTTGTCGGTTTCACTTTATCATCATACATCCCATATTGTTATGCGACTTACTGCGAGGGTTCCAAAGTGAGCTCCAAGGCACAATTGAACATACATATTCCTTAGCCAGATCTGTGAACACCCTCACTATCATAATTCATAGTCTTGGCTGAAAAGCAAAATGAACCACGGACCCATGGCTCAATGCTAGAGTGTAACACTCAATGACTAAAGTTCGCAAGTTTGAATCAGTGGTGATAAACACCCAGGATTATGTATGATTTGCTGATGATATCATATAAGACAGAAATGGCCATTCCGGTCTCCTTTGGCTTTGTCACTTCCACCTTGTCATCATATTTCCGATGCTGCTATGCAACTGCCTGTGAGGGCTCCAAAATGAGATACAGTGCAAAATTCAACAAATAGATTCCTTAGCCATATCGGTTACTACCGATGGCTGGCTAATAATGACTAACAGGCCAGAAGGGGGAGCTGTTTATTGCCGTAGGTGTGCAGTAGCTGAGCGACGGCATCCTACAGATACTGCAACTCCCAGTGAAAGAATTGCACGTATCTGATACTCTCTCTGATGATGGGTACGAGTAGGAATCCGAAAACGTCAGGGTGAAAAAAAGTTCTTGTCCCAGCTGTCACATAAACTTCTTCTCAATGAACTTATATTCCTAAAACACGCGGAAAATTTTTAAACTTTTTTATTGCGAAATGATAAGAGCCAGGGAAGCCATGATGCAATATTTGCACTTCGTTCAGCCAGATGTATAATAATCTGTCAAAACAGGCATCGCATTGCACGAAAATGTAAGAGTTAATTCGCATAGAGATCAATGGGTTAACGAAGTTTATATGCCATATTTGAAAAGATATGGAATAGCAGGTGGAACGTGGTTTTCTTATACAAAATTGACAGAAATATCAACTTGTTTTCTGAAACGAATGGAGGCAATGCATTGTAATTGATCTATTTGGACTTTACACTGCACTGTTTGAATTAATATCCCTAAGTTTTCCGCAAAATGCCAAAACATTCTGATTGCAAATTGAGAAGAGCCAGGGATGTTGTGATGCCCACATTTGCACTTATTTTATCCGGATATATAATAATATGTAAATGCAGGCCTCCGACTGCACGAAAATATAACAATTAACCATAATCGAGGTCACTAGGTTAATAAAATTTATATACCATAATTGACTAGATATGAAATAACAGGTGAAAGGTTGTTTTCTTCTAAAAAACAGACAGAAATACCACTTTAGTTTCTGGAATGAAAGGAGGCAGTGTATTTTAATTGATTTTTTTTCGTGTATCTCGATCTTGCACCTGAAATCCTTTGCGAGAGCGCTCCACTCTGTTAACTTTTCTCTACACAATATATCTGCCTGTATAACTGGCCATTATATAGGAAGTTCAACTTTTGCGTTCAGCCGGTCAGACATTTTCTAAACGGTTTTCGCGTGTAAACCTATTTGTTATTCCGTGTCCCGAATAACGTCACAAGTGTAGTCTATTTTTTCTATCACGGGTACGGTGGTAAACAGTTATGATCCATCTAACGAATATCCTCCGTACACTAACATTTCTTTTCCTTCAAGTGTCAATAAACTCATAGATCTCCTTCAAACTTTGAGGATATGGGTAAATTTCCAGTGGCTAAAGCTATGCTGTCAATAGTGTGATAGGGTGAGTTTTGCATATCCAAGATTGGGTGCTGAAGTAGCTTATTTTCCTTGGTCTTTTGGAGGCCGTAGATTGCGGATATCATCATGCTTACAGGTCTCAGTCCTTCAATTTCTTTGTCAGCAAGAATACCTTCTTTATGGAGGTCGTTGAGGACTGTCATCAACTGACGCTCAATGGCCTCGGTACGATCCTCGTGTTTCTCAGCTTTCGAGAAATCGGAACAATCCGACAAGATGACTTCTAATGTTGCAACTTTATCTGTCCTGTCCATAAGAACTTCTTCTTAACCCTTGTCCGGCCTTGTTAGAACCACAGTTTTTTTTAACGAAAATCCCTTGGAATGTTGAGTTAATCCCTTGTTAAATGGGCTTTCTTCCTTGGAGCTTTACGAAGATTCGGTTGGCTACAGTTAAGCAGAGTTGACGTAAGAAAATAAATTAACCTGTGTTCAGTCTTACAAGAGAGACTCTCAAATCGGATTTCTAAGTCTTATTGCTTCAGCATCTGGTGTGCGATTCAAAAATTAGCGCCTAGAGCTATTACCTCTAAGAGGGTCTTTTCAAGGCGTATTGAAAAATAGTTATGGACGTAACGTTCCGGATTGTCGGATGGGTGGTCTGCGCTTTCACTGATTGGATACTTTTTGGGAGTTTAGCCAGCCTGGCCTTAATGCTTCTAGCTTTGACTTTTTGCATATTGTCTTCAAATGCCAATCTCTCAAAATCGTCAAAGTGGTTGAGTATCATAGCTCTCTGACAAAGGTTGGGGACAAAGTTCCTCTATTTCAGCGTTGACTGTCTCACGCTGACTTGCATATCTGTACGTGCAGCTGAGGAGACGGTGATATGGTTTCTTCTTAACATTTTCCAGTAATGTTTCATATATTCATCCTGATCCATACATCCCGAAAAAAATTTGGCCGTCAATTGTCTCTGCACAACTAGTGTGAAACATAATTTATCCATTGTGTTCCATTGACACCGAGGGATCCGTGGACTATGTAAGTTCTGCGAACATTATTAACACTGAAAAGTGAAGGTTGCGAACACGTGTTTTCGTTAATTCATTATCAGGCTGCTACAATTGCATGAATAATAAAAACATGAAGACTTTTCGGGGTTTAAAAGTGTCTTATGGTTAATTATTATTTTTCCTACACAAGTTGCCTAGCAATGTCGACGGGATGAGGTCACTGGGTCTGGAAAATGGGGAAGGGAGGTTAGGATTGGAGCAATGTCCGGGGGTAGAGTCATAGGAGTGAATATCTTTATAAGGAATGATCGGGTGAACAAATGTCATCAGGGGGCTGGGACCACGTATGGACAGTGATATTCGTGCCTGCACTCTACCCGCGAAAAAGTACTCACAGCCTACCCTGCCTTTACTCCCACTCTTAGTGACCTAAACCTGCCGACTTCTGCAAGGCGGCTGGCCAGAAGGGCCCATTCCAGTCTCCAGTTACGTTGTCGGTTATATGATTCTGTCTATTTCACTGGCCAGTCTGCGGCTGCTGGTGATGCCCCACAGTGAGACACAAGGCACAACGAGAAGAGTGAGTCCCCTTAGACATTGGCAAAATACGGTGCACGCACTCTATATCGACTTCAAAAAAAGCATTCGATGGCGTGCACACTACCGCCTTCTTTATAAACTTAGCCGTATAGGAATAAAATGGTAGACTTCTGAAATACTTAGAAAACTTCATAATTGGACTCTTCCAAACCGTCCATATAAGCGAAAAACCATCGACTAATGTTGTGGTTGAAAGTGTTGTTGCCCAAGGCTCTTTTCGCGGTCGTTATTAATTAGTCAATGATTGCGCAAGCGAACTGGACTGCGATGTTGCCATGTTTTCCGATTAACGTAAACGTTGGCACGTCGTTCAAACTGCGACCGACGAAGAAAACTTGCATGTAAACTTTAATCGACACAAAAAAATTGTCAGAGGACTGGCTCTTTCTGATATCTGAGATAAAGTGCGACATCATACGAGTCGGAAAAGCAATCCTTTGAATCGTAAGGTTTGCCGACTAAGTGACATACCATTGAAAGTAGTAGATGTCTAAGATGACCTGGGAATCTTGATCAAGCCCTCGATTCTACCCTTCCTACGTTGTGCAAAGGTAGAAAAGTCATTTATTTTCGTGCTGAACGTCGTTAAACGAGCGTTTTGCAGCCTTCAATTACTACTGCTTCACCAAAGTCTTAGGAGCTTCATGCGGCTACAGTTTGTATCCGCTAACCAAGCTTTGAGACCCTGAAAGGCAAAGGAAATCAACATCCTCGAAAAGAGGGCCAAAGGCGAACAAACAAACTTGTCCTTGGACAAGGCTCACAGCCTTATGAACCACGGCTCTCTAATCTCAAGTTCTTTCTCTTACGCTATAGACAGCTTCCGGTAGACCTGATACAAACATTCCGCATACTATGTGTTAAGGACTATGGTCATGTCCAAGTCGATTATTTTATTAAGCGACAATAAAAACTATAAAATGTCAGATTAAGCAATAATATTTATTGCCATTTGCCAGTCTACGCCTGCTGATTTGGCATTAGATAGAGCTTCTATGCACAATGGGACTAAATATTCCCAAAATACATTGCGGAACCCACAACTCACAGTGTTTTTATAACCAAATCGTAAAGGATATGTCGTCGTGGTCGTGTTGCAGATACAAGATCGCTGGGATACAATCAAAAATCATCGCGAGTTCGGCGCTGGAGAACCAACAAGCTGGGAAAAGGTTATGACTGGCCAATGATGGCTTTGCAGTAATGTGGTCCCAATTCCCGCCTCACTTTTCTTTGTAGGAAATAAGAGTCTACGTCATTAGCCAGTCTACGCCTGCTGGTTGAGCATAAGAGATGGCTCCACGGCACAACGGGTCTAGTTATTTCTATAATATATCACGAAGCACCCAGCTGACACGGTGTATATACATAATCGAAACGGAAAACTTATCGTAATAGTGTGCCAGTTTGTAGATCGGTGCGCTTCAATTAAGCATTTTGCGAGTTTGTGACTCGTGCACCGAAAAGCCAGGAACGATTATAACTAGCCCATGTGGCTAACGGGCTGGAAATGTCCACTCAAGTTTTCATATTCTTTTTCAGCAATACTTTTGTATGAAATTCGCCAGTATATGGCTGTTTTGTAGGGCAGAAGCGTAGGTCGCATAGCGATATGTATATTTATTTAGCGAC
>WEDG01000281.1:0-63352 GCA_017591395.1 Schistocephalus solidus | reverse complement strand
GGTGGTAGTTACGTATTGCTAATTAAGGACTACCTGAACCTGACCTCCCTAAAGTGTACACTCTTAAGGTAAACCCGTAAAATTAACGCTGCTTTGAGAAAATGACTAGCACTCCCTATAAATACTGCGAGACTTGGTACGATACTCACCTACGACGATGGAAGCTGGTATGCTTTTGAAACGTCAGGACAATACGTTTACAGTTCCTGGGATCGCCTCTTCTTCTGATTTATGCCCGGGGACGCGTATTTTCACTTCAACTGTTCTGCTGGTCAGTGCTTTTTCTCCCTCGCCGCGTCTGCGGGCTGTTTTGCGATGGTGAGGGTCATTGCTCTCGTATGCATTGCCCACGTTTGTTGTCCCGGACCCGCAAATCTGTTTCTTGTCCACCGTTTGCATCTGGCCGTGCACGTCTCATCGGTGGTTACTGAGTCGTTGCCAGCGTCTCCGTTCCTACCGGTTTGCAGACGCCCATCATCGGTGTTCATGCGCAAACTACGTTCACCAGCGAAAGTGTTCAAGCCTGACCGGAGGTCTTGATGGTTTGCGTTCTCCGCAGTTACCCCAACGAATGCATTGGTGTGTGGCAGAGGTTTTCTCAGGCCTGTGTTCTGGCTCGGTATGCGTTTGCTTGCGAGCGCGACCAATCTGGTAGGCCGCCGGGAGAATCGTACAGCGGTTGATGGAAGTTGGTACGGTGCGCCAGGCTTCGAGCGTTTGCCTGGCTGTTTGGTCGATACCTCGGCCTAGGATTTTGAAGGCCTTGGAAAGAAAACGTGTGTCAAGAGGCCGCACCGTCTTCTGCTACCAACGAGAGCTGATCCATACTTCTTACGGCCCTTGCATGAACACTCATGTGGGTCTGTATTCGCTTACTGATCTTTCTTATATCGCTCATCTCAGAGGAACCACACTGAACACGATAAGTGACCTTTGCCATTTCGCTGCCTGCCACAGGACCCAGATGAAGTGAGGGAGTAAAAGCACTGTGCAGCAGGACAGCTGTTAACTTTCTCCTACTCCATCCCTTGCAGTGCATCCTGCCCGAATATTTGTAGAGGTAGCAGATCGCCAGCATGTTCAAAACCCATAAATACTGTGAGGTGTCATACATATCTCACCTCCAGCGATGGAATCTTGTTTTATTTTAAAAATCCAGGACATTAAACCTAACAAGAACGAAGGTTCATCGAAAAATCGAGGTTTACTCGTGAATTTTCAAGCTGCTTACACCAATCCGTCGTCAGACGAAATGAGAAGTGAGCGTTGGGATTGTCACGCTGGAGGGTTTAGGGACAGAGAGGTTACATCGACAGACTGACGCCATGGGGGGTTTGGGGGGCCGTGAATCCTGTTACGATAGCTGTCACATGTAAGGGGAGGGGTGCTAGATTTTTGATAGCAAGTCACGTGGCGGGAGATGCAGAGCCAGCGAGTTTGCACTTCGCTGGGCACAGATAATCAGTTGTTGATTTTAAGGTAGGTGCAAGTCAGTGGACCGTGCACGCAGACCTTCGTAATGGGCATCCAAATCGACGTGGCGGTTGATACTGTTTGTGCCGGAGTGCCAAGCTTCGAGGAATTCGCGTGCCTGTTTGGTGCTAGCCATGGCGACCACTTCAGTTCCCTCCAAACTGAAGCGGTGGTCGCAATCAACGGCGTGCGCAAACACGAGAGACAAGGGATCGCGTCGGTGGATGGCCAGTTTGTGTTCGTTTATGCGGGTCCCGAGTCGTCGGCCTGTATGGCCTACGTAAGCGCAAGAGCAATTCGCACATGGAATGCGGTAAATAACATTGGTTTGTTGCTCTTTGGGAACGGGATCTTTAACACGTGATAGTGCTGCCCGCAGGGAGGACGCTGGCTTGTGAGAGACGCAGATACCAAATCGGTCTAATTGTCGGGCGATCGTTTCCGAAATGCCCTGCATGTATGGCAATGAAACGAATTTCCTCGGTACTACTTCTCCATTAGAGCTGTGATATTGTGGTTGCCTGTGACTTCGGAGACAGTTTTTCACGAAGCTCATCGGATATCCGTTAGATCGGAATAGTTGGTATAAATAGGCTAGTTCTTTTTAAGTAGACACTCGCTGTTACAGTGCCGGAAGGCGCGGTGAAAAAGAGCTCGAACACAGCTTCGGTTGTGGGCAGCAGGATGATTGCTCCAATAGTTCAGAATTATTTCGGCATTTGAGTCTTTTCTGTGGACGCTGGTTGTGAGCTTGCCATCACTCAATCTTTGCACCGTGATGTCGAGAAACGGGAGGATGTCACCTGTTGCTCCTTCGCGGGTGAATTGTATAGCAGGGAAGACACCATAAAGACATTCATGCAGCCGTTACACTTCGCAGTTGTTAATGACCACGAACGTATCATCTACGTAGCGAAGCCACATTTTCGGCCTGAGGTTTTGAACCGCAGCTTCTTCTAGATGTTGTAAGACTAGCTCGGCAAGAAGCCCCGATATTGGCGACCCATTGGAGTACCCTTGACCTGTTGGTAATGCTTAGCGTCGAATTGACAATAATTCTTAAGGCAGAGCCAGAGCATGTCTAAAACGTGCTGCGTTGGAATGTCTATTGGCGTTTCTTCTAGGCGTCGAGCTACGCTCTCGATTGCCAGGTTATGTGGTATTGAGGAAAAAAGAGCAACCACATCAAACGATAGAATGCATTCATCAGGACTTACATTAAGGCCCTGAATTCTTTGAAGAAAAGCATGCGAATTGCTGATGCTGTACTGTGAACCATTACTTAGGTGCTTTAGGCGTTTGTATAACCACTTGGCAAGGTTATAAGTAGGCGATCCAATGAGTGGCACTATGATCCTCAATGGTGCGTCCGCTTTGTAAATATTTGGAAGACCATGGGCACGTGCGATGCGCGGATCATTGAGCGTTAGAAATTTAGAGTCCGTGGGGCTTATGAGTTTCATTCTAGTAAGCTCATTCACCTTCTTCTTTACAGATGCAGCCTGTTTTTTTCGTTGGATCCTCAGCAACGGGGATGTAGGCCTCCCTGTCATGAAAAGCTTGATTGGCCTTATTGATATAGTCAATCTTGTCCATGATGAAGGTAGCACCACATTTGTCAGCAGCTACAACGACGATA
The DNA here is from genome assembly GCA_017591395.1 of Schistocephalus solidus. Lineage (NCBI taxonomy): Eukaryota > Metazoa > Platyhelminthes > Cestoda > Diphyllobothriidea > Diphyllobothriidae > Schistocephalus > Schistocephalus solidus. The sequence continues at coordinate 60,240 of WEDG01000281.1, read as the reverse complement.
CTGTCGTCCGACCTAAGGGAGCGTCATCCCTTATCTTCTTCCATTGACAAGGTTTTCTGAAGTTTTCTTTTTCGGAGGAGGCCAGTAGCACAGCTGCGTATATCAGCACGCATGTCCTCAGGGATGGATGAGGTTAGTTGGAAGGTTTCAAGGCCGGCTAAGAAGCTCGTAGGCGCAGCATCGGTATGACTAAACCTTATGCCTTTCGTCGGCAGGCTTGTTTCGGTGGGAGTGAGACTTCTTTTTAAAAGGTCTCGTAGACATAGTACTGTCATTGATGGTACGGAGATGCGATGTGATATATATATATATATATATATATATATATATATATATATATATAAATGGAACCTTGTCTTTGTTGGTTCCATTCCATCATATGCTACAAGTCGCTATGCGACCGCCTACCAGGGCTCTAGTCTGAGCTCCAGGGCACAACGGAACATGCATGTTCCTTAAGCAGATCGGTGAGCCCCATTTATCATATATATATATATATATATATATATATATATATATATATATATATATATATATATATATATATATATATATATATATATGAGAAGAAGAGGCGATCACGGGAACCATGGTTTTATTGTCCTGACGTTTCAAAATCAAACAAGATTTCATCGTCGGAGGTAAATATTGTACCGCGCCTCACAGTATTTATAGGTGGTAACATTTCGGCTAATACGGGATTACTAAGGTTTTTGAATTTGCGTAGAGGAGGGGCCGGGTTGGGGGTGGAGATTCTCAGTCATCATGCTGCTTGATGAGCATGGTGGTGTTTCATTCTTGGCGATCATCCTTTGCCTGTTCACTGAGTCCGTGGTGGACTGGGGGAGGGCGGGTGATGGCTTGTTCTCAATCTGGTCGGGGGCCGGAGTTCGCACGTTGGCAGTAGTCGTCAGTACCCTCATCGACCGAAGCTGCCGCCCCAGGCTGTTAATCTTGGTTGCGATCGCACCTCCGTGTGTATTCGCACCTGCCGGATAAGTGGTTGAGCTGGCCGAGGCGATAACTGTTCCTTCGTCGGGTCTGGGTTGTGTTGCGATTGCGTGCGTGTCCGCCATGGACTCACCCATGTTCGGATGCACGTTAGGCCCATGTTCACGTTGGCTCTTTCGATCATTGAGCTGCGTCCGGAGGGCTTGGTAGGCCGTAGGAAGCGTCACACAACGATTTATGGAGGTTGTTCCCGTGTGCCAAGCCTCGATGGTTTCCCTTGCCACGCGGTCACTTCCCCGACCAAGAATTTCAGCATTCTGGAAGGCGAACGTGTGTCCAGAGTCTGCGCAATGGTCCGCCACCAAAGACAGCGGGTCCATTCTTCTTACCGCCCTCATGTGTTCTCCGACCCGGGTTTGCAGACGTTTCCCGGTTTCTCCAATGTAGTTGACTGCGCAGGAATTGCATTGAACCCGATAGATGACGTTTGTGGTTTCACCTCGGGGCAGGGGGCCTTAGGCCTCATAACCAGATGTCGAATGGTTGACTCCGGCCGGTGGGCGATGCCGATCCCCATCGGTCTTAGGAGACGGGAGACCGCCTCCGAAACACCGTCAATGTATGGCAACGCTCGCCATATCTTTGGCTGTTCGGTCGCTGGCCTTCGGATTTGCCTGCACTGTCTGCTACGTTCGATGAAGTTGCGGGGATACCCGTTGGCCATGAAGAGGCGTTGGAGGTATCGAAGTTCTGCCTTTCTTTCGCCTGGCTCGCTGCAGTGTGTTTCAGCCCTTTTGTATAGCGTTCGAACACAACTGCGTTTGTGACATGACGGATGTTTGCTATGGTAGCTAAGGATTTGGCGGGTACTGGTGGCCTTCCTATACACCGTCGTTTTAAGGTTCCCGCAGGGTTTTCGATGGACGAGAACGTCTAGGAATGGCAGCTGGTTGTTGACTTCCACCTCCATTGTAAACTGGATGTCAGGGAAAATAGAATTCAGGCTGTCATGAAATTCCTTGACCATATCCCGCTCGATGATGACAAAGGTATCGTCCACATACCGAGTCCAGAATTTCGGTTTGTAATTTGCGAAAACCAGGGTCTCTAATTTTTGGAGAACTGCCTCTGCGATGAAGCCCGAAAGTGGCGATCCCATTGGCGTCCCCTTGACCTGCTCATACGTTGTTCCTTCCGAAAGTGAAGTACGTCTTCAGGCAGAATTTTAAGAGCTGGATGAGATGTCTCCCTTTCACCGTCTCGGCCGTCTCGTTGTACCTGCTCTCGAGCAGTTCGCTGACCGTTTCGACTGCCAGGCCTTGTGGGATCGCGGTGAAGAGAGAGGTGACATCGAATGACACCATCACCTCGTCTGCAGTAATTTGCACTCCCTGGAGCTGTTGCAGGAATTGAGTCGCTGAACAGACCGTCGTGGTCGCGTCCGAGGTGAGCGACCGCAAATTTCGGAAAAGCCATTTCGCCAGATGAAAGGTTGGTGCACCGCGCAATGACACGATTGGCCGGAGGGGATACCAGCCTTGTGTACTTTTGGTAGTCCGTAGAACCTTGCTGCGGCCGCGTCTATTGGTTTAATGGCCAGTCGTACCGACTTAGTAATGGCCTTGTTCTTTTGCATGTCGGCGAGTGTCTTGTCGAGTTCCGTTACAAGTTTCTTCATCGGTTCATCGTCACATGGTAGGTACGCCTGTCGGTCCTCCAGTAAGGCCTTGGCCTTCTGGATGTAGTCTGTCTTATTCATCACTACTGTGGAGCGTCCTTTGTCGGCTGGCAGAATCACGATGCTGGTGTCAGCCCTCAGTGTCTTGAGAGCACTCTGTTCCGCTCTGGAAATGATTGCACGTGGTTTGTGCGCCATCACCAAAGAGGTTATCTGCTGCCGAATAAGGTGCTTTGTTTCGTCGGATTCCCCGGTTTGTTTGAGAATCGACTCGACAGTGGCCACGAGATTTACCGGATCGGCGTCTGCGATGTTAAAGCAAGCTTCATGACTCAGCACTTTCAATTGTGCAGGCGACAACTGCTTCGATGACATATTGTGCACCAGAACTTCGTTCTCTTCTTGAGATGAATGGGTTATATTTCGAAGCTTATCCGCCAGCTCCGCATCTCTCGTTGCTCGTAGTTCTCTGGCCCGTTTATCAATCACCTGCTGCAGCAGCCTGACTCCGTCCTCGCCGATTAGTTCAGCGCACTGTGCAACCGCTTGGTTCAAAACCCCATTGTATTTGCGCAGTCGAAGATGGCAGTCTTGGAGGAGCACCCGAATCATTCGTCTGCTATGTTGTGTCACCCACCTTTTCGCCAGACTTGTGTTCACCGGTGGCTTGTAGGACAAGCTTTTCGGAAGCACGTGATTGTCAAGGCATCTGTGGAGGAATTGAATTTGCGCGTACGTTGATGACAGACGAAGGGCAAATATTTCCCAACGTCGTGCTGACTCAAGCGCTTCGCGCCCGAAAATATTGCTAATAGAAGCGAAGATGCGCGTTCCCGGAAATAAATGAGAAGAAGAGGCGATCACGGGAACCATGGTTTTATTGTCCTGACGTTTCAAAATCAAACAAGATTTCATCGTCGGAGGTAAATTTTGTACCGCGCCTCACAGTATTTATAGGTGGTAACATTTCGGCTAATACGGGATTACTAAGGTTTTTGAATTTGCGTAGAGGAGGGGCCGGGTTGGGGGTGGAGATTCTCAGTCATCATGCTGCTTGATGAGCATGGTGGTGTTTCATTCTTGGCGATCATCCTTTGCCTGTTCACTGAGTCCGTGGTGGACTGGGGGAGGGCGGGTGATGGCTTGTTCTCAATCTGGTCGGGGGCCGGAGTTCGCACGTTGGCAGTAGTCGTCAGTACCCTCATCGACCGAAGCTGCCGCCCCAGGCTGTTAATCTTGGTTGCGATCGCACCTCCGTGTGTATTCGCACCTGCCGGATAAGTGGTTGAGCTGGCCGAGGCGATAACTGTTCCTTCGTCGGGTCTGGGTTGTGTTGCGATTGCGTGCGTGTCCGCCATGGACTCACCCATGTTCGGATGCACGTTAGGCCCATGTTCACGTTGGCTCTTTCGATCATTGAGCTGCGTCCGGAGGGCTTGGTAGGCCGTAGGAAGCGTCACACAACGATTGATGGAGGTTGTTCCCGTGTGCCAAGCCTCGATGGTTTCCCTTGCCACGCGGTCACTTCCCCGACCAAGAATTTCAGCATTCTGGAAGGCGAACGTGTGTCCAGAGTCTGCGCAATGGTCCGCCACCAAAGACAGCGGGTCCATTCTTCTTACCGCCCTCATGTGTTCTCCGACCCGGGTTTGCAGACGTTTCCCGGTTTCTCCAATGTAGTTGACTGCGCAGGAATTGCATTGAACCCGATAGATGACGTTTGTTGTTTCACCTCGGGGCAGGGGGGCCTTAGGCCTCATAACCAGATGTCGAATGGTTGACTCCGGCCGGTGGGCGATGCCGATCCCCATCGGTCTTAGGAGACGGGAGACCGCCTCCGAAACACCGTCAATGTATGGCAACGCTCGCCATATCTTTGGCTGTTCGGTCGCTGGCCTTCGGCTTTGCCTGCACTGTCTGCTACGTTCGATGAAGTTGCGGGGATACCCGTTGGCCATGAAGAGGCGTTGGAGGTATCGAAGTTCTGCCTTTCTTTCGCCTGGCTCGCTGCAGTGTGTTTCAGCCCTTTTGTATAGCGTTCGAACACAACTGCGTTTGTGGCATGACGGATGTTTGCTATGGTAGCTAAGGATTTGGCGGGTACTGGTGGCCTTCCTATACACCGTCGTTTTAAGGTTCCCGCAGGGTTTTCGATGGACGAGAACGTCTAGGAATGGCAGCTGGTTGTTGACTTCCACCTCCATTGTAAACTGGATGTCAGGGAAAATAGAATTCAGGCTGTCATGAAATTCCTTGACCATATCCCGCTCGATGATGACAAAGGTATCGTCCACATACCGAGTCCAGAATTTCGGTTTGTAATTTGCGAAAACCAGGGTCTCTAATTTTTGGAGAACTGCCTCTGCGATGAAGCCCGAAAGTGGCGATCCCATTGGCGTCCCCTTGACCTGCTCATACGTTGTTCCTTCGAAAGTGAAGTACGTCTTCAGGCAGAATTTTAAGAGCTGGATGAGATGTCTCCCTTTCACCGTCTCGGCCGTCTCGTTGTACCTGCTCTCGAGCAGTTCGCTGACCGTTTCGACTGCCAGGCCTTGTGGGATCGCGGTGAAGAGAGAGGTGACATCGAATGACACCATCACCTCGTCTGCAGTAATTTGCACTCCCTGGAGCTGTTGCAGGAATTGAGTCGCTGAACAGACCGTCGTGGTCGCGTCCGAGGTGAGCGACCGCAAATTTCGGAAAAGCCATTTCGCCAGATGAAAGGTTGGTGCACCGCGCAATGACACGATTGGCCGGAGGGGGATACCAGCCTTGTGTACTTTTGGTAGTCCGTAGAACCTTGCTGCGGCCGCGTCTATTGGTTTAATGGCCAGTCGTACCGACTTAGTAATGGCCTTGTTCTTTTGCATGTCGGCGAGTGTCTTGTCGAGTTCCGTTACAAGTTTCTTCATCGGTTCATCGTCACATGGTAGGTACGCCTGTCGGTCCTCCAGTAAGGCCTTGGCCTTCTGGATGTAGTCTGTCTTATTCATCACTACTGTGGAGCGTCCTTTGTCGGCTGGCAGAATCACGATGCTGGTGTCAGCCCTCAGTGTCTTGAGAGCACTCTGTTCCGCTCTGGAAATGATTGCACGTGGTTTGTGCGCCATCACCAAAGAGGTTATCTGCTGCCGAATAAGGTGCTTTGTTTCGTCGGATTCCCCGGTTTGTTTGAGAATCGACTCGACAGTGGCCACGAGATTTACCGGATCGGCGTCTGCGATGTTAAAGCAAGCTTCATGACTCAGCACTTTCAATTGTGCAGGCGACAACTGCTTCGATGACATATTGTGCACCAGAACTTCGTTCTCTTCTTGAGATGAATGGGTTATATTTCGAAGCTTATCCGCCAGCTCCGCATCTCTCGTTGCTCGTAGTTCTCTGGCCCGTTTATCAATCACCTGCTGCAGCAGCCTGACTCCGTCCTCGCCGATTAGTTCAGCGCACTGTGCAACCGCTTGGTTCAAAACCCCATTGTATTTGCGCAGTCGAAGATGGCAGTCTTGGAGGAGCACCCGAATCATTCGTCTGCTATGTTGTGTCACCCACCTTTTCGCCAGACTTGTGTTCACCGGTGGCTTGTAGGACAAGCTTTTCGGAAGCACGTGATTGTCAAGGCATCTGTGGAGGAATTGAATTTGCGCGTACGTTGATGACAGACGAAGGGCAAATATTTCCCAACGTCGTGCTGACTCAAGCGCTTCGCGCCCGAAAATATTGCTAATAGAAGCGAAGATGCGCGTTCCCGGAAATAAATGAGAAGAAGAGGCGATCACGGGAACCATGGTTTTATTGTCCTGACGTTTCAAAATCAAACAAGATTTCATCGTCGGAGGTAAATTTTGTACCGCGCCTCACAGTATTTATAGGTGGTAACATTTCGGCTAATACGGGATTACTAAGGTTTTTGAATTTGCGTAGAGGAGGGGCCGGGTTGGGGGTGGAGATTCTCAGTCATCTTGCTGCTTGATGAGCATGGTGGTGTTTCATTCTTGGCGATCATCCTTTGCCTGTTCACTGAGTCCGTGGTGGACTGGGGGAGGGCGGGTGATGGCTGGTTCTCAATCTGGTCGGGGGCCGGAGTTCGCACGTTGGCAGTAGTCGTCAGTACCCTCATCGACCGAAGCTGCCGCCCCAGGCTGTTAATCTTGGTTGCGATCGCACCTCCGTGTGTATTCGCACCTGCCGGATAAGTGGTTGAGCTGGCCGAGGCGATAACTGTTCCTTCGTCGGGTCTGGGTTGTGTTGCGATTGCGTGCGTGTCCGCCATGGACTCACCCATGTTCGGATGCACGTTAGGCCCATGTTCACGTTGGCTCTTTCGATCATTGAGCTGCGTCCGGAGGGCTTGGTAGGCCGTAGGAAGCGTCACACAACGATTTGATGGAGGTTGTTCCCGTGTGCCAAGCCTCGATGGTTTCCCTTGCCACGCGGTCACTTCCCCGACCAAGAATTTCAGCATTCTGGAAGGCGAACGTGTGTCCAGAGTCTGCGCAATGGTCCGCCACCAAAGACAGCGGGTCCATTCTTCTTACCGCCCTCATGTGTTCTCCGACCCGGGTTTGCAGACGTTTCCCGGTTTCTCCAATGTAGTTGACTGCGCAGGAATTGCATTGAACCCGATAGATGACGTTTGTGGTTTCACCTCGGGGCAGGGGGGCCTTAGGCCTCATAACCAGATGTCGAATGGTTGACTCCGGCCGGTGGGCGATGCCGATCCCCATCGGTCTTAGGAGACGGGAGACCGCCTCCGAAACACCGTCAATGTATGGCAACGCTCGCCATATCTTTGGCTGTTCGGTCGCTGGCCGTCGGATTTGCCTGCACTGTCTGCTACGTTCGATGAAGTTGCGGGGATACCCGTTGGCCATGAAGAGGCGTTGGAGGTATCGAAGTTCTGCCTTTCTTTCGCCTGGCTCGCTGCAGTGTGTTTCAGCCCTTTTGTATAGCGTTCGAACACAACTGCGTTTGTGACATGACGGATGTTTGCTATGGTAGCTAAGGATTTGGCGGGTACTGGTGGCCTTCCTATACACCGTCGTTTTAAGGTTCCCGCAGGGTTTTCGATGGACGAGAACGTCTAGGAATGGCAGCTGGTTGTTGACTTCCACCTCCATTGTAAACTGGATGTCAGGGAAAATAGAATTCAGGCTGTCATGAAATTCCTTGACCATATCCCGCTTGATGATGACAAAGGTATCGTCCACATACCGAGTCCAGAATTTCGGTTTGTAATTTGCGAAAACCAGGGTCTCTAATTTTTGGAGAACTGCCTCTGCGATGAAGCCCGAAAGTGGCGATCCCATTGGCGTCCCCTTGACCTGCTCATACGTTGTTCCTTCCGAAAGTGAAGTACGTCTTCAGGCAGAATTTTAAGAGCTGGATGAGATGTCTCCCTTTCACCGTCTCGGCCGTCTCGTTGTACCTGCTCTCGAGCAGTTCGCTGACCGTTTCGACTGCCAGGCCTTGTGGGATCGCGGTGAAGAGAGAGGTGACATCGAATGACACCATCACCTCGTCTGCAGTAATTTGCACTCCCTGGAGCTGTTGCAGGAATTGAGTCGCTGAACAGACCGTCGTGGTCGCGTCCGAGGTGAGCGACCGCAAATTTCGGAAAAGCCATTTCGCCAGATGAAAGGTTGGTGCACCGCGCAATGACACGATTGGCCGGAGGGGGATACCAGCCTTGTGTACTTTTGGTAGTCCGTAGAACCTTGCTGCGGCCGCGTCTATTGGTTTAATGGCCAGTCGTACCGACTTAGTAATGGCCTTGTTCTTTTGCATGTCGGCGAGTGTCTTGTCGAGTTCCGTTACAAGTTTCTTCATCGGTTCATCGTCACATGGTAGGTACGCCTGTCGGTCCTCCAGTAAGGCCTTGGCCTTCTGGATGTAGTCTGTCTTATTCATCACTACTGTGGAGCGTCCTTTGTCGGCTGGCAGAATCACGATGCTGGTGTCAGCCCTCAGTGTCTTGAGAGCACTCTGTTCCGCTCTGGAAATGATTGCACGTGGTTTGTGCGCCATCACCAAAGAGGTTATCTGCTGCCGAATAAGGTGCTTTGTTTCGTCGGATTCCCCGGTTTGTTTGAGAATCGACTCGACAGTGGCCACGAGATTTACCGGATCGGCGTCTGCGATGTTAAAGCAAGCTTCATGACTCAGCACTTTCAATTGTGCAGGCGACAACTGCTTCGATGACATATTGTGCACCAGAACTTCGTTCTCTTCTTGAGATGAATGGGTTATATTTCGAAGCTTATCCGCCAGCTCCGCATCTCTCGTTGCTCGTAGTTCTCTGGCCCGTTTATCAATCACCTGCTGCAGCAGCCTGACTCCGTCCTCGCCGATTAGTTCAGCGCACTGTGCAACCGCTTGGTTCAAAAACCCCATTGTATTTGCGCAGTCGAAGATGGCAGTCTTGGAGGAGCACCCGAATCATTCGTCTGCTATGTTGTTTCACCCACCGTTTCGCCAGACTTGTGTTCATCGGTGGCTTGTAGGACAAGCTTTTCGGAAGCACATGATTGTCAAGGCATCTGTGGAGGAATTGAATTTGCGCGTACGTTGAAGACAGACGAAGGGGCAAATATTTCCCAACGTCTGGCTGACTCAAGCGCTTTGCTCACACCGATGCAATCGGCTTCCCGAAAAAAACCAGACCCGTACGTCACTCGGTGTTCACCCATTCCTGAGTGAATAAATACCCGATCTGCATCGACAGACAATGACAGGTAGCGAGGCACTGATGAATTTCGGTTCGATGAAGTGTTTATGGCCCATTTGGTAAACTGCAGTGGTGGATCAGCTGCACCATCCATGTGTGCGTGCATGTTTGGTTTTCCGAGGCCAGATGGTGGTAAGGGTTGTACTTGGTGAATGCAGGCAAATAAGCCCGAAACAGTTCTGTATTTAAGTTACCCCCAAACTCTTTCGTACCCCTCTGGTAATATATAATTATATAACAAAATGAGGCTTGAATAGATTGATTTTTAATCCAGTAACATTCATAATCACCGAGGACCATAAGATACAAAGAAGTGATTATGCATCCACGCCAACTATAATGTGAAATGGAATATTTTTTCGAGTATCGCTTTTCCAGCAATTCAAATTTTGATAATTTTGAAAAACAACGCCGACGACTCGGGACCCGACAGTTCGACCGTCGTATTTCGACGATGTCCACCGTATGCTCCATGGGAAAGTGGAGCAGGGACGGTGACTTGCGAATGATTTAATTTTAAGTGATAGTAGACTTGCGCTGCATCTACCGCACTCTCTCCTCCTCCCCAACCTGAGCCCGGTGTCAAGACAGAGTCAAGAAGACCGGAGGTGGGAGAGGACGCAGGTGGCTGGCGCGGCTGGGTCCCCTAAGTCCTAGCCGCCCCTAGGTGTGCCACCACACCTCCATGTTCGGCATTTGTTATGGGAGCGCAACCCGAATAACGCCTGCCGTGCCCTAATGTGGCCCCCGTGTTGGTCCAACGCATCTACCACGTGGCCCGTTTAGGGGGCAAACTCGGAACCCACATAAAAGAACACAAACTGGCCATCCGCCGACGCGATCCCTTGTCACTCGTGTTTGCGCACGCTGTTGATTGCGACCACCGCTTCAATTGGGAGGGAACGGAAGTGGTCGCCATGGCTAGCACCAAACAGGCTAGCTAATTCCTCGAAGCTTGGCACTCCGGCACAAACAGTATCAACCGCCATGTCACCTTCGATGCGAATTACGAAGGTCTGTGTGCACGGTCCACTGACTTGCACCCACTTTAAAATCAACAACTGCTTATCTGTGCCCAGCGAAGTGTAACCTCGTTGGCGCTGCATCTCCCGCCACGTGACATGCTATCAAAACTCTAGCACCCCTCCCATTACATGTGACAGCCATCGTAACAGGATTCACGGCCCCCCAAACCCCCCATGGCGTCTGACGACGGGTTGGTGTAACCAGCTTGAAAATTCACGAGTAAACCTCGATTTTCCGACGAGCCTTCTTTCTACATTTATCATCTCGGAATGCATACTACCTCAACTGTTCAACATATTTTTGGGCGACAAACGCTTATTCTAACCAGATTTTGGGAGATTTTCTCGCAGAGGGAGGCGACAACGCTTGAACAACTAAGTTTTCTCCATCGCTGTCGTGATCATGGCAGCCTTCCAAAGTCTCTTCACTTTAAACACACACTGCCCAATGAGGCTGGGAGATTGCTCGCTCGCAAATAAGGATTTCGTGTTCTGAGTGCGATTATATCTGATGTCCACAATGGTTTTCGTCGATTTGAAGCAATTATCTCTGACTTTAGGTCCCTGTGCGTTTCATCCCTACCTGAAGATATTTTCGAAAACGTACTGCAGCGTATAAATGCCACCACCAAGGATGCTCGTATTAAGAAACGAGCTGATCTTCATGAAAAGCTTCAAGCTCTTCTCTGTCACATCAACGACAGTACTATGTCTACAAGAGTTGTGAACCTTTCGAAAAGGAGTCTCACCCCGCCTAAACAAGCCTGCTGACGAAAGGCATAAGGTTTATTCATACCAATGCTGCACCTACGAGCTTCTTAGCCGGCCTTGAATCCCTCCTACTAACCTCATCCATCCCTGAGGACATGCGTGCTGATATACGCAGCTGTGCTACTGGCCTCCTCTGAAAAAGAAAACTTCAGAAAACCTTGTCAATAGAAGAAGATAAGGGATGACGCTCCCTTAGGTCGGACGACAGTATCGTCGTTGTAGCTGCTGACAAATGTGGTGCTACCGTCATCATGGACAAGATTGACTATATCAATAAGGCCAATCAAGCTTTTCATGACAGGGAGGCCTACATCCCCGTTGCTGAGGATCCAACGAAAAAACAGGCTGCATCTGTAAAGAAGAAGGTGAATGAGCTTACTAGAATGAAACTCATAAGCCCCGTGGACTCTACATTTCTAACGCTCAATGATCCGCGCATCGCACGTGCCTATGGTCTTCCAAATATTTACAAAGCGGACGCACCATTGAGGATCATAGTGCCACTCATTGGATCGCCTACTTATAACCTTGCCATGTGGTTAAACAAACGCCTAAAGCACCTAAGTAATGGTTCACAGTACAGCATCAGCAATTCGCATGCTTTTCTTCAAAGAATTCAAGGCCTTAATGTAAGTCCTTATGAATGCATTCTATCGTTTGGTGTGGTTGCTCTTTTTCCTCAATACCACATAACCTGTCAATCGAGAGCGTAGCTCGACGCCTAGAAGAAACGCCAATAGACATTCCAACGCAGCACGTTTTAGACATGCTCTGGCTCTGCCTTAAGAATTATTGTCAATTCGACGCTAAGCATTACCAACAGGTCAAGGGTACTCCAATGGGTCGCCAATATCGGGGCTTCTTGCCGAGCTAGTCTTACAACATCTAGAAGAAGCTGCGGTTCAAAACCTCAGGCCGAAAATGTGGCTTCGCAACGAAGATGATACGTTCGTGGTCATTAACAACTGCAAAGTGGAACGGCTGCATGAATGTCTTTATGGTGTCTTCCCTGCTATACAATTCACCCGCGAAGGAGCAACAGGTGACATCCTCCCGTTTCTCGACATCACGGTGCAAAGATTGAGTGATGGCAAGCTCACAACCAGCGTCCACAGAAAAGAATCCAATGCCGAAATAATTCTGAACTATGGGAGCAATAATCCTGCTGCCCACAAACGAAGCTGTGTTCGAGCTCTTTTTCACCGCGCCTTCCGGCACTGTAACAGCGAGTGTCTACTTAAAAAAGAACTAGCCTATTTATACCAACTATTCCGATCTAACGGATATCCGATGAGCTTCGTGAAAAACTGTCTCCGAAGTCACAGGCAACCACAATATCACAGCTCTAATGGAAAAGTAGTACCGAGGAAATTCGTTTCATTGCCATACATGCAGGGCATTTCGGAAACGATCGCCCGACAATTAGGCCGATTTGGTATCTGCATCGCTCACAAGTCAGCGTCCTCCCTGCGGGCAGCACTATCACGTGTTAAAGATCCCGTTCCCAAAGAGCAACAAACCAATGTTATTTACCGCATTCCATGTGCGAATTACTCTTGCGCTTACGTAGGCCATACAGGCCGACGACTCGGGACCCGCATTAACGAACACAACCTGGCTATCCACCGACGCGATTGCTTCTCTCTCGTGTTTGCGCACGCCGTTGATTGCGACCACCGCTTCAATTTGGAGGGAACTGAAGTGGTCGCCATGGCTAGCACCAAACAGGCACGCGAATTCCTTGAAGCTTGGCACTCCGGCACAAACAGTATCAACCGCCACGTTGATTTGGATGCGCATTACGAAGGTCTGCGTGCACGGTCCACTGACTTGCGCCCACCTTAAAATCAACAACTGCTTATCGGTGCCCAGCGAAGTGTAACCTCGCTGGCTCTGCATCTCCCGCCACGTGATTTGCTATCAAAACTCTAGCACCCCTCCCATTACATGCGACAGCTATCGTAACAGGATTCATGGCCCCCCAAACCCCCCATGGCGTCAGTCTGTCGATGTAACCTGTCTGCCCCTAAACCCTCCAGCGTGACAATCCCAACTCTCACTTCTAATTTCGTCTGACGACAGGTTGGTGTAACCAGCTTGAAAATTAACGAGTAAACCTCGATTTTCTGACGAGCCTTTTTTTTTAAATTTATCATCTCGGAATGCATACTATCTCAACTATTCATCATATATATATATATATATATATATATATATATATATATATATATATATATATATATATAAGTTAGCGGATTTTCCGTGCGTGGAAATATTATTAGGCTGCAATGGAAGAATCTTCTTTTTCCTCAACATTTTCGATGTGCTCACGCTTGAGCCCCGCCAGAAGCTGAAAATTGACGAGTTCTGGCTTTGGAACTTTGTCGGCAAATATAAAGGAGAATGTTAAGCTTATTTCTGGTTAAGTAGCTGTCATCAGCCAGCCGTATCTAATAGCAGGTGGTGCACCACCCGAACCTCTAACTCGCGACCTGTTGATAAGTACTACACCTTCAATAAATGAGCCACGGGCTCGTAGGCTTGCCGGGTTTTAAGTGGCCATTCGAACCTCCATCGTCTTTGCCGGTAATGTTCATGTGCCTATTTTTCTATCCGCTGTTCGTCTGCTGGGGACATTTTGAAGCATTTCTTTGAAGCAACTGCAAATCAACCTTGTGACCTGCAAAGACATCGGCGTGGACAGACTGGCCCGGAGAAGATCCGTGAAATCTGGTGCAGCAATCTATGAGTCCAACCGGATTGCCACTGTGAAGTCCAAAAGGGTGGCTCGCAATTCACAAGTGCCCTGATCAACAACGCCAATGCCCAAGTCCTGCCAACGCACGTTCCACACGCGAATCGACCTGATCGATCATCTTCGGACGCAATGTGACAGCAATCTAACAACATCAATGTCTGAATCAACAAACATACCTTCTGCCACCCTGCCTCAAACGACACGATGGCGACCACCCCAACCACCAGTGATCACTCCGTCGATGCCTCACCACCCACGATCACCGATAACTTCCTCCATCCCCTACCACTTGCGACGAACATGTTGGCGACCGCAACTTACCCCACTCGCGCCGCCGCAGTGGCCACCACCGACTACCCGCCACTTGCAATCTTTACCACTTTTGCCCCCAGTACCAGCGATGGGGACTCGGTACTAACCTGTACTCTTTGCGATCGCACATTAACCCCACACCGTGGCCTGGTCAGTCACTTGCAAATCCATCACATAGAGGCTGATGAACCAGTGTCTGGAGCACCAAAACACAGCAGACGCGGCCGCCTCCAATGCCCTCACTGCTCCCGCGCATGCACTCACCGCATGGCCCTACTCGGTCACATGCTCATCCACAAAAGTGGAATCCATCATGATGTCAACACATCTAACACATCTGGCGTACCGATCAACACTCCTCGCAGTCCTCCCTTGAGCGCGACTACAAGTACCAGCAGCAAAACCCGCACAGGCTCAGCACCTCCCGACCTATCCTGTCCTCATTGTCACCACATACACACATCATGCATCGGCCTGTTCGGTCACTTATGAATCTATTGCACAGAGACCGGCAAACCAGTGCCAGGAGCACCAACGTGCCACACCAGACTCAACTTTCTGCACTGCCTACGCATATTCACTCATCGCATGGGCCTATTAGGCCACATGCGCTTTCATGAAAACCTGTTGTAGAAAACCAATGGCTATATCACATTACTATATCTCTCCTCATGAGCCTCAGCGTCACACAAGGTCACACGCTAGACCTCAATATACATGCTCTCAGTCTGCATAGCTGATTGACAGGCAAGTATGGTCCTCGGCTCCTTCTCCATGTGGCTCCTCTGCTGCAGGTTGGTCGGATCAGGGGGAGGTCATCCCGGTTTGTTGGGTTTTCAGAGTATCCATTTAGCGTTGCACTTCTCTCCCTTTTTGACGAGATCCCGTGGCGCCATCTCCATAGAGGAGTCTTTTGGGTAGTCGCAGGACAGGACACAGAATCTGAGGAAGCCTGGTCTTTCTAGCACTTCCGTGTTCGGGATCTGATCCTGCCATGCCAACTTTACTATCCGCCGGAGATAACTGAGCTAGAAGTGGTTGAGCTTCCGTGCTTGCTTCGTGTACATCGTCGGGGTCTCTGCTCTATACAGCGTCGTCAACAAGATAACATCTTTGTTAATCTTGAGCTGGGTGCTGAGTTGGAGACCATGAAGATTCCATACGAAGTTCTAAAGGCGAGCAAATGCTTGGTTGGCTTGGAATATCCAGTGGGCGACCTCGTCGTCGATTTTGGTGCTGCGGGAGAGGGTACTGCCCAGGTAGGTATAGGGGTCCACGACTTGCAGTTTGGTACCATTGACGTTGATGCGAGGTGCATTGTAGGCGGTGCTGGGCGGCGGCTGGTACATTACCACCTTTTTCTCTGTGTTCATGGTCAGACCTAAGTTTTAACAAGCGGTGGCGAATAAATTCATGCTCTTTTGCATGGCCCCTTATGTCGTTCCGTTGAGAGCGCAATCTTCGGGGAAGAGAAGTTAATTGAGGTTCGGTGTGGATACATGTGACTGGAAGTGCATCCACCGACGATTGAGTAGCCCTTTTCCATCCTGTAGGTGATGCAGATTGCGGGGCGTCCTTCGTGGTAGGCATCTATTAACATGGCAAAGGATGTCAGAGTGAAGAGATTTGACGTGAGGACGCAGCCCTGCACCACTCCATTGGTAACTACTAACGCCTCTGAGACAACACTTGTCTGTGACGCGCGCCATTATGACATTGTGGAGCTGAAGCATGTCAGTGAATCTCTCGAGACTGCCCAATTTCTGCAATATTTTCCACAGTCCTTCGCAAGTCACCATGCCGAAGGCCTTCTTCAGATTCACGACTGTACTATAGATGTGGATCTGCATTTCCTCACACTTCTCCTGCAGCTGGCGCGTGGTGAATGTCGTGTCAGCGGTGCCATGATGACGACGGAAGCCACACTGGCTTTCCGACAAGAGTACTTGTTCCATATTACTGTTGAGGCACTTGAACAGGTGAAAAATATTTTCCGGCTATGATGTGAAGTGAAATTCCTCTCTGATTGTCCCAGAGTTGGCGGATTCCTTTTTCTTGTAGAGCTGGACGACTTTGGTCCCATTGAAATCCTAGGAGACTAGCCCTTGGCACCACACCTCCTGGTAGAGCTCTGTGAGATGACTAATAAGCTGGGGGACGTCATGCTTATAAATCTCAACATAGATTACGTCTGAGCCGGATGCATTCCACCTGCGGAAATTCTGCACTGTTGTTATAGTTTCGTAGAGACAAGGCAGGAGATCGAGGTCAGGGTTGTTTTCCACTTGAGACTGTCGGTCGATGGTTGCGTCGGAGATGGGGGCGTGGCTGTTGAGAACACTTGTGATATGCTCGGTTCATCGCTTCAGAATTTGCATATTATCAGTGAGTATGGAAGGTACGTCAGTGCTGAGAAGAGGAGCGGTTCATTTGGCTGTGGGACTGAAGACTGTCTTGATAGCGGCGAAGATGTTCTTCTTTCTTTGTTTTCCACATACCCCTGGGTCTCTTCGGCCTTGCAAGCCATCCAGGCGTCCAGCATTTCTGACAGCCGTTGTTGCACAAGACAGCGACTTCGGTATAAGCTTCTTTATTTGCATCCGTAGGGTGGTCAAAGTAGGCCTTGTGTGGCTAGATCTGCTCGGCTAGCAGATTGTTAATGGCTGAGTCATTGTCATTGAACCAGTTCTGGCTCTGACGACGATCGCGGCCTACGTAAGGTGCTCTGGTTTGTTGCCCTCAGCACCATTGGTTCCCGATGAAGGTGCCCTCGTCGAGGGTTAGAAGGTCGGCTAACCGCTGAACTAGCTCGTCGCTCAAATGGTGTGCTGAGCGGACACATTCAACAAAGCAGTATTCAACTTAACTGGTGGTCACTTAAATTATAGTCTCACGCATGGCTGTAGACGGCTCATCATCTTGGTGGTGACATGGCGGTGTTCAGTCCCTTCGTTGGCACACGAGATCAGCTTTGTCCCAAGCACACGCCTCGCCTCCAGACGAGGACATTGTCCAGCATTTGTCAGCGGCGCGACCGGGGTGCATTTTGATCGCTTTTTCGCATCAGAAGGTGGAAGAAAGTGTTGGTCAGAATGAGGCGGGGCTCTGCACAGGCTCCTAGGTGGAGCAGACTATTGTCAATGAAGCCACTGAGACCATGGGAGCTCAGGACCCCTCTCCAGGCAGCAGGGTTCGTTTTGACGTGGGCGTTGATATTACCAAGGACAATAAACATATCCGCCTTCCACACAGTCAACAGGAGGGCGTGAAGATCCTCAGAGGATATTTTATTTGCCTTTTCGGAGACGGTAGACGCTGACGCTGGTGGCGAATTCGTTCCCCGAAGAGATAGATGGAGGCTCATGAAGCACGCATTGATGCCATGCGGCAGACAGGGTAGGCGTGCCACGATGTTGGTTCAGCTGTCAAAGGCAACACCGGCGTTGCGTTTCTCTGCCTGTTGGCGGCTGCTCCAGAAGAAATTGTAATCGACACCCACCTCCTTCAGTGTGATTTTGTCAGAGAATCAGGTTTCACTGACTGTAGTGATGTCCACTTTGCAGAGCGCCAGTTCTCGAGCGACTGTTGCCATCTTGCACTCCAGTGGACCGCTCCTCGGATTGTCCAAAATGAAACGAAAATTTCGGACTGCTAGCGTAAGTGGGTTAGCCGTAGCAGTCTGCAAGCCATGGTATTTGCGCCAATGTCGTGAACCCACTATTTATTTAAGGATTTTTTTCCATTCCTCTCCACCTCGAGGGGGCGTAAGCCATGAACTCTCTAAATGGTGCTGTTTAGTCGTCCCAGATGGATTTTGCAATCCACTATGTGTCACGGATTGGTTTTGTGAGAAAACGAACAGATCATAATTGCATGTAGCACAACTGAGGAAAATTTTGACGCTGGAAAAAGGGTAGAATATGAGAAGTGTGAGCTGAAGGGAGTGACGTGAAGAGTGTAAGAAGGGAGTAGACATACTGGGTATGTGGGCACAAACAGTACCAGAGACCCTCAACATGTTTGTGGAGTAGGGGGTAGGACGGGGAAGAGAGCGGACATACTGGTGTTGAGAAGCACATAACACCGGAGACCCTCATAATGTTTGGCCTGCCGATTGAAGCAGTTACCCGGGTGGTGGCTTCCAGGTGGAGCCTGGCTGCGGGGAGTTGGGTGTTAGTTAGGGTCTGTTATGTGAAGTCACCAATAACATGATGCAACCGGCCACATTTCGCAGTGTGGTCCCTTACTTGACCCTTTTACCCTGCCGAGACAGCCAACTGGTTGACTAACGCCGCTCCAAATACTACAGTAAGTCTTATTGTCACATATTTTTTGTATGACTGGAACATAGAACAGTATGCCACACATATTTTTGACCTCCTCGGGTTAATTGAAGCAGCCAACGGCTCCGGTTTCACTTCCGATACCATCTGTTATTACTAATAGCTTAAGACTGTCCTTAGACATTCCTGCATCTGCTTCCTAGTCTGTTCTTCAAATTCTATGTTGCCATCAGGTGTACAGAGAGGCGTCAGACGTGAATGGTCAGTTAGCGGAAATGAAGGTTCAATAAGAGTCCCATTAACGATCTCCTTGACAATCTTTTAGGAAAAGAGTCAACATCCTGGCTGAGCAGCTGCTTGCTCTTAACAACTCTATGCAGCATATGAAGGCAACACTGACTTATTTTGCAATAAAATTTTAGAGGATCACCAAAGTTGCTAATATCAGGCCTTCTCCCTTGCAGTTACGATTGCTCGGGGTTGAAGTTTAAGATGATTTCCTTCGTCAACATAATAGTGAGGAGATGTTCGCACAAGAGGCGGTATGAGTATATTTGAACATTTTAAGATTAAGCGACAAGTCGTGGTAGGCGGTCAAAATGAAGCAGGCATCAAATGAAATCTGTTGAGAGCTCTACGAGGCCCCCATTTTGCGCTCTAACTTTTGTTGAAATGACCGATCGAAGGACACGTGGTCTTCCATGGCCTGTCCATTGCTCCTCATTCTCCAACATAGGCCTTATATCTGTTTGTTGACCTGCAGGGATTCCATTGCGCAAAATAACCGATTTATTAACCGTAGTATTCATGCAGTAATACAAATGAATATTATTTTTTTCCGTGCATCGTAGGACCATTGAGGAAACATAGCACCGGATAATTATAAAGGTTTATAAGAAAGAGTAAATAACTCAAGCTTGTTTAATCTCTCTTGTTAAGGTTAAGCCTTAAGACCGTCGACTATCTTCGTTGCTCTCCATTGTACCTGTTCAAGGAGGTCAACATCTTTCTCCGTCCACAGTTCCAGGCTGATATTCCGTAATCGAACTGTGGTCAAATGAATACGCCAAGGACATTTCCGAAGAGATCAAGGGGGATATTTTAAACGCACATCTGATCCCATGCAGGGTATATTTTGCCTTCTAGACTGCTATCTTATAGTGTTTTGAGGGCATCTAATTTTCAATTGTCCACATACCTAGATCTTTGTATTTTTCCACCTCTTTTAATGCAGTGCCATTAAACAAGTATTGGTGTTTCTGATATACTTTTCAACCGGCGCTTATTTGTAGGGTCACTGCATTGGATACAGTAAACTAAAGAATCCACCTGACTGACAATGCACTTAGTTTGTCCATATTCGATTTTAACCATTTTGCATCTTCAGCACAGCTGACTTCAGTCCATCTTTCTATGTCATCTGCAATCATGAGAGCTTCAAATCTTAGTCATTGAGACAGGAAGAGTAGCGGGCCCAAAGCAGATCCCTTTGGACACCACTTTCTACTTTTGATCATTCCGAGATATAGTTTAGTTTGCTGATAACCATAAGCGGAATTCCGTTCTGGCTATTGAAATATCGGGGGCTTACGTTAGTTGTCAGTTTTCCCTGATTTCTCATGCAAACTGGCATCCTTGAGCGACTATATTGACGTTTTGCACTCCTTTGCTGGACTGCATTTAAAGCTTAATCATACTCTCAATCCTAATCTTTCCTGATCGTCCAAATCTTTTCGCGGATGACTTTTTTCCTTTGTAACTACTTTTCTTGAAAACGAGGGCTTCCTGAAATCTTTCCCTATCTTCATTACAGGAATTTTTCACTGCCACGTTCTGGGCTCCTGATTGTTTTCTAGTAAGTTTTAAGTATTGTTTTAAAAAGTGTCATATGCAAAAGAACGAATTGCTTACCTATGTGACAAACTCTGCTTCCCATCCATAACACTCTTTCTGAATGCTGCTGCATATCTCTCGGCTCACAAAGCACACCTGTGACTGCGATGTCATTATTTAACCTAAGTAGTAACTTTGCTTTAGTAGTGCCCCTGACCGATTAAAATAAAAAAGGTATCTTTTTATTTAGGATTACCGAATGCTACCATTCGATCAAAAATAACCCAAGTATGCTTATCGACATTGAGGGTGCTTAAATCTCCAACCAACAGAACCACCCATGTTCAACCATGTCTTGTTCCGTTCCGTTAATACAATGACACAGTTTTTGACAAGCGGATTTTGAGGGCGGCATGTAAATACAAATTTCAGTGGCCGGTACTACATGTAGTTATTTACTGTTTGCCAAAGCATACTACTGATAGCGATGTTATTCTTCGAATGGAACTGAAAGCTTGCAATATGGACTGTTAACAATGGAAAGGAAGCCATTATCTGCGCTGGATTTATCAGTATTAGCAGAATAAATTGTGGCTGAATGTATTGTCGGAAAATTGTGCAAAAGTGCATCTTCATTTTCCTTTCTAGCATGTCAACAATCTCTTTGTGCGATACTAAGGTAATGCTCTAGACCTCTCGCTGCAGGAATAACTACAATTACCTATTAACTGCACTTTATAATTTAGTTATTTGCGAAGAATATCACTGCCGGTTTAATGACAGCTGATGATATTTCGTGTTTAAGGTTCTGTAATTGCATTTTTTTCTCTCATTTGTATGTCAGGAGAATCCTTGAGGATTCCGACCGTAACCCTGAAATACACACGTACATGTTATTTTTATGCACTCCATATAATTGGACATGCATAGATCGTGGAAATTATGGGAAAATTGCAGAAAATTTACGATGAAATAAGAAACAGGTAAATAATAAATATTATTTCACACAAAAGTGTGGAGTGATTGCATGGAAAGATAATAAGTATGCGTTAAGTGTTTAGGAGATGTTCTACGCTACCTATCAGGTAAAATGCAGTATTTAAGAGTTCTCAATAACCTAGTGGGGCAATTTGTGAATAGTTTGTTTGGGAATCCGAAAAATTCTACAATTTGCGCCGATTTACTAATTCTCCTGTCATCACTAGCGTGGCTGATCACATATCTATCCTTCTATTCGATGAACGTTGACTGTTATCGATTGCTTGAATCGCGCGTGGCTTAAAACCAGCATAACGAAAACTTGACACAATTCGAGGTCTTATCACGCACTGGCTGGTCGTACATATACGAAGCCGAGGCGCACGCAGGCACTTAGAAGTAGTGCTAACGATTGAAATGCCTGGTCTCTTCTGGAGGCGAAAAGATTGGGGCTCTAACTGCTCAGTTTAATACGCTCTCTAGGTGCAGGTGAATATTTCATCTGACGGTGCATGTAAACCGGCATTAAATACAACTATTATTATTATTATTATTATTATAATAATAATAAAAACCAGACTAAAGGCAAACACATGAGGACGCTAGAGAAGGTATTTAAGATACGTGGGAGTGGATGTTCCTCTTTTAAGTCTGAAGCTTATGAACTGTCAGATGCGATGGGAGGCTTCAGAATTTCAGGCTACGAATACCGATGATTGGTAAGTGCATTTAATTCCAGATCGCAGTGTTCAAACATGAATCCGGTATTGGGTTATGAAGTCTAAAATATGTTTTTGATGATGTTTTCCGATTAATAGAAGTGCATGAAAGTTCTTAGTTATGTCCGTGTTAAATTGGAGAAGGATAATTTCTTCAGTATTTAAATGGAAATGTATAAAACCTTCATGTCAGCACATCACACTTTAATTAGATAAGGTTATAACTGCGACACATGCACCTTTATACTATGTGGAATAAAAACATGATTTGATCGAGAATCATTTTTCTTTTGTGGTCAAGTCTGATTATTTGGTAGGTCCTGTATACTGTACACCAAATGAGATGCTATAATATGCCCCGGGGCTTCACTGTTCAAGAAAAAATAGCCAAGCACATCATTTGTGTTCAGCTCGTTGGGCATGAGAGATAAATCTGGATATGTTTTAATCTAGCCTGTGTTGGACAGCGTATATCCCATATGAATATTACTCACAACCACCAAGAAGTAAGCACAAGAATTTCCATCGTAAATTTTACCGGCTTTATGATACCTTTTAAGCGACCCAATAATATTTGCCTGCAATACTCCTTTCCCCTGGCTTCTCTTTTTACGACGTTTTGCTTTAAAAATAACCTGTGTTTGTCTGTCTTCTTACTGTTACTTTACTGTCCGGACTATTATTTAATAAAGTTTCATCTACAAAGACGATTAATTTATTTTGACGTGCCGAATACTTGTATTTGCCAACGTATCTGGGTGCAACCTGCACCTGAGTTCCTTTTTTCATAGCCATTGGACGTATCGAAAATATAAAGAACATCTAAAGGATTTTTAGCTCTTTAAAAATTATAAGTTTAAATTTTAGGTGAAAGATAGTAAATAAAAGTCAAGAGCCAAAAGATTTTTTTGTGAATAATAATTATGCTTTTGAATGAGGTATAATAATGATACATAAGTCAAACGATCACAGTCGTCATCTTATTGGCTAGTAATTGTGTCTGTTTTGACGGATGGATAATCTTTATAATGTACCTTATAAGCTCGAATACTTTTCTTATCTGTTTATGTACTTGATTTTCTCACGTAACGATTCTTTTCTTTTGATTTCTGTCGCAGTATCCATGGTCGTCTGTAGAAACCAAGTGAATTATAACAGACCCCAATAACATCACAGTCACTCTGGGCTAACCCCTACGGTTAGTCTGTGACTAGTTTTGGAGATCGGCGTTCTCTTTTCAGTAGCATCCGTAGGCCAAATCCGTCATGGAATGGTTGGCAGTATCTTCTTTCAGGCAGGCACGCACAGACCCACATATATAATCTTCTAGTACAGGGTTGGACGGGGCTTGTTTTATGCTATCAGGGCACTGGCCTTGAAAACAACAGTTATAGCAAATGATTGATGGTGACCGCGTTAAACATGACCATAGAGGGGCCAGAAAAATCGCGTTTGCCTAACAAGGTGTGCTTCTGTGGATGGAAAAATAATTATATGCGATCACACGATGTGAATGATACAGCGGTTCTCAGGGTTTAATATCCATCTTGCTTATTAATGCTCAGTTTGCCTTTCAGAAACACGTGTTTAGGGATAATCACACGTATTCGAACTTCGCGTGAGCAACACAATTGCAGAGACTCACTTCGAAGCATGCAGCTGCGTAGCGTTGTAAAATTTTCGGTTCCATGAATTTTCACATTTTCATTTAAAGCAAGCACTGCACAACCAAAATTGCCAACAGGACCTGAAATGTCTCCTGTTTTTGAGAAATTCTACGAAGAGTGACGCAAAACCGAAATATCTACTTAGATTTCAACCCAGCTGCAAACGGTGGTATGTTTAAAACAGGGCTATGGATAGTATGTTTGCTGTAATATAAAAGTGAATAGGAACATGCAGGAAGATTTTGAGCGGCAAATGCGTTTGTTCACAATCTTCGGTGCACGCTATGTTTCCATTTTTTTAACGGACCCAAAATATCCCTTTGCGGACCCTTTTAAACGTGTGCCGACTAAACGCATGAAGTCCTATTTGTAAAAATTGAAATAGAAGTTCCGTACTGTGTAATGATTTAAAAGTTACAGAATATAACTCAAATACACATTTAGATACCGATTTTGAGTTTGAACAAGGAATGAGTTTGATGAATACCAAGACGTCATATCGAACCATCTTAGGACAGCTTACTTGCGCGCGCAAGTCTGTCGTTTCGAAGTATATTTTAGGGCTGTTAATAGATTTCCCATTTTTGCTTTGACTCAACTTAAAATTTGGCCCCGCAAGCATCCCTCATCTCACCCTTGCTCTGTCCGGTGACGTTTTGTACCTCCTACAGAAGCCCTAGTAACTTGTTTGTGAACTGAATTTAAATGAGGAAGAATTGCACAAAAAATGTTGCACTCTTTACACACCCGTCATTTTCCATTGATATAGCCTGTTTGAGCTAGATTTTGCCCTAGGTCTAATGACTCTCATCATAAACTTCACATATAGGCGTGTCGCACATGGTGGTAACCTAACCGACATGACGCAACCAAATATCCAACGAGTGGTATTGCCATATGCCTATCTTAACATTTCACGAATTTGTGTGTGCTACAAACCTGCCATCTGCATCACAGCTAGGAATATTTACGCAGTGGATGCAGTGCCCCAACTGACGTCGAACACCAGTCTCACTCGCTATAGGTATTTTACTGTTTTAGTTCTGATCTACCAAGTCCACCAGGCATTCGTAAATGGGTCTTCATTGATATTTGATGGTTTCCCTTCAGCCCATAGAAAGGAGCAAAAAAATAGGTTTCTAACCCATATTTGCTGTCTAAGTTAAAAGAAAAATCTTGCTACTAGTAAAATGGTAAAGAAAATCTATGGCCTTATTATTTTCCTGATCATTCCCGCCGCCCAGGTTAACTAAAATGTCCGTGCCTTAGCCCTTATAATCGCCTTCGGCACACAATGCCCGTTAACTCTTTTAACTATTAGCACTTTTCTTTACTCTCATTCAACGGTTATCCTCGATTATTTTGCAGCATTTGAATTTTTGCCACGAAAATCTTCCAGATTGTCGGAGGTCTAAATTGCTGTATCTGCCTATGCTAAAAAATGTTTGTCTAATCAGAATTTGATTTTTGTACAAAAGTAGCTGAAGCATTTAATTTTTTTGCTCGTCCTGTGTTCTATTCGGATGCTGCCTCTCTTCATCTTTGGCGTACTATACTCGTAAAATCGGTCCAGGTGTGGGGCAGTCCACCATTATCAATGAAAACTGGCACAGGAAAAAAACGATAACCGGGCGTATGATGCCGATTTTATCCTAGCCATGCTCCAATAATGAAGCTGCTCATTAAGCAACCTTTGCCGCGCAGCGTGCTTTACTGTCCACTTCCTGCTCGTATTCGTCACTTATGTTAACTTGTGTATGAGTATGTATAAGCAGAATAGCATTACCGACAAAGAAAAGGGAGACTGGAATGCCATTTCTGGCTTATTAGCCGTCATCAACCTACCATACACAACCCCAAATGTTGTGGCACCTGAAACTTGAACTCGCGACCTATTGTTTAGAAGTCTAACGCTCGTACATACTGCACGAAGAGCTCGTTCTCTTGGTTTCGATCGCGAATATTAACAATGGTAGAGGGCGCTCACTATTCGGTTACGGAACTCACTTTTCCCGTTGTGCCTTTGGGCTCACGCTCGAGCCCCTCCAACAGCCGCACAGTGGCCAGTGATATAGGCAGAATAACGTTACCGACCGAAACAAGGAGACCTGGAAGAGTAATTTCTAGCTTATCAGCCATCATGCATATATGTTACTAGTCGCTTTGCGACTGCCTATGAGGGCTCTAAATTGAACCCCAAGGCACAACTGGATAAGCATGTTCTGTAACTTGATCGGTGAGCGTCACTTCATCATTGATATTCTCGATTACAACTGACAGGACAAAGATCCCATCGCTTACTGGTAGAGCGTTTGACTCAATGCCCGAAGACCTCGGGTTCGAATCCCAGGTGATCCACACTTGGGATTGGGTATGACTGGCTGATAACGGCTAATAATCCGAAAATGGCATTTCGGGTCTCCCTTGTATTTGTTGGTACTCCGTTATTCTTATATTAATTTTTAAAAATATTTAAGATGTCACTATCGGCAAGTTTTATCCATTGATTTTAATAAATTAAATCTAACAGCCGAAGTGCAACTAAATGTTTGCCTCTACACTTCCTAATTCAAACTATATACACTGTGAATGTACATTTTCAAGGAATACAGGGTTTCGATATAAGTTGGATTTCCTCGTCATGAGGTCTATCTTTAGATCTTTAGAGGGGTGAGGGGACATAAGGTAGTGCTAATGACTTCTTAGTTGTTGGCTTTTCAAGATGGCCATGCTGCAATGTCGTCATCAGAATTTTTGCCATTTCGAGATTCCCGGCCTCGACCTCGTTCTTTAAACACCGTGGATGTTACTATTCAACTGCTTACTCAACGAGTGCAAACGTTGGCCGCTTTTGTAAGTAGTCATTGTTGAAGGCCGCTGCACTCTCCGCTATCTACTATTGATGGAAGTGGCCACTTGTTAGGTTTAGAGACATTTCTGTCGTCTCAGTGAAAAATGCCTCTTCTGCAATTTTCCAGTTTTCTGTATTCCTTGGTAGTCTGTTATTACCCTGAAGGTACTGTAGTACAACAATTGGGTTCATGCTAACTTTATGACAAGTACGCATCCGATGTAGGACTTTTTGGCAAGGGTTTGCTTCTGAACCACCATGAAATCCGTCTTCCATCACAAAGTATAGCGCTGACATTATTCATATATTTTTAATGTTGAATTTCACAAAGAACTTGCGTTCTGTTTTTAGAGGTTTACAATCAGCTATGTGCCAGAACGGCTAACTCATATATAAGGAGCAGCTGACTGATTTGAAATTCACCCTTCGCAAATCCTCTGCCGCCCTTTTAAATGTTTGTGGACGAAGAATTACGCTCCAAGTATACCCGATTAGGCGTTGAATTCAAAAAGGTTGGTACTTTTTCTTCTCACTTAAATTATTTTTTTGAAGTTACGCGAAAAGCACAAATTAACAAAAGACAGTCTTCTGGAGAGCCTGCAAAATATAAAACTCCTCGAGGTAGGTATTTCATTTTCGGGTTGGTCTACTAGTTTTTTTCCGCAAGGGCAAGTTGGTTGCTCAGAATGTTCACATTCGGAATCTGGAACAGGAAAAGGAGAGTCTTCTTTTTAGAACGCAGTACCTTTCCAAGCAAGCCACATTCCTCCAGTCTCAGTTGGAGTCCACAACCAGACGAAGCAAGTTCTCAGACTCCCTTCAACGTAGTCACCAAGAAAGCAATGCTGAAACTGGTGACGACCCTTTGTTGCACGCCCTACAGGAATGTAGCACACTTCACGAGGAAGTAAGCCCTCTCGCTTACCATCTCCTCACTTATGTTGCCCCTCTACTACTTTCATGTTTTACTTCCTCTTCAGTCTATTACCTTGAGGTCTACTAATGTACCCTGAGGGGGTTGGTCACCTTAGTAGCCTTACAGTCACTATGTGACCCCTCCTGTCACACCGCTCCAATGCATGGCTCGTTGACGTTGGGCCGAAGGATGCGTCCACATCCCGACAACCACTCTGATCACGGGTGGACCTAAATACATGCAACTGACGATGCATTTATGTGTAACCCAATTCGGTTCTCTCAGAGTTGTCATCCCTGTCGAGGTACGCGCAGACGTTTTTCGTTACATAAACCACTATGCGCTATCGTGTCACCCACATTCCTAAACTAGTTTGGGATAACAATGAGTCTGGGTTACGAGGTTGAGGTCACTATTACAGCGGTTTCCCAGGCTGCAATTCGGTCCACACAAAAATTAACCTTTTCCTCCTCGTAGCGGTCGTAGATCCTGGTGTGTGCGTTATGGGAGCCAGGTCGTGCTGTGGCGCGTGAAGATGGGTACGCCGACCCGTCAGCCAATGCACCCACTCCCACATCAGACAACTGACCGGCTCGGACGGTGGTCTGATTGTGGGGTTGGGGAGAGAGTGAGGTCGAAAGCTCAGCGCATTTCCCTCGCTATAAACAATCTGACGCGCTTGAAACTATCACGCTGCGCTAAAAGTTGTGGCTTGGAATGTTGCCAACTGATGGGGACACTCGGATCGCATGGTCAGCCCAATGTGTGTTTTGTGTTGAGTGGCTGACTGGTGGACTAAGAGTCAGGCTGCAATGGTTCCTTCTTAATGTGGCCTTTATGGCACTCCCACTCCCTAGGATCCGAGCCAGGTGTGTTGGCACGCCTAGGGGCGGCTCCGGCCGCGCCAGTCACCTGCACCCTCTCTCGCCTCCGGTCTTCTTGACTCTGTCATGACACCGGGCTCAGTTGGGGGAGGAGAGAGTACGGTAGATGCAGCAAAAGTCTAATCTCACTTTAAACTAAATCACGCGCAAGTCACCGTCCCTGCACCACCTTTCCATCGAGCATACGGTGGACATCGTCGAAGTACGACGGTCAAACTGTGTCTCTCTTCTGTACCCACCACTCATTGTTATTTACACCGAACGTTCGTTTGTCTCATAACTTTAGACAATGTTTTCCTAATGGAGTATATACATCTGTATAATATCGCTAATGCTACTTTCAACTGATTTGCCTATGATAAGTTATACATTTGCAAATTTCCTTCGGGTATTGAAAGTGGACAAAATCGATAGATGAGCGCACTTATTGTGTGAAGACTTTGCGTACTTTAGTCCCTCTATGAGATTGGAGTGTGCATATTATTGACAATGAAATTGTTCAGATATTGGGTCCCGATATCTTCCGTGGTCGGAGAAGAATTATCTACGTACTGGCTTATCCACTTTTCCACCATTTATAATTATTGCTATTTCTATATCCTCCGTTTACACAGGATTTAGATCGCCCTTTTCTAGACGCGACATGCTTGATCCTCTTTAATTGCTTTTACAAGACTGCATTAACTCTACCGTACACATTGTAAATACTGTTCTATTACAGTTCATGGTCTAGGAATTTTTGAACTTGACGAATAATGAGACACACGTGTTACATCAGATGACCATCGGTGTCTGCCATGCTTTACAACCAACGTTTTGGGTTTTAAGGCCGTTCACACGTCTCTCAACTCGCCAAAATTAGCACGCATCTGAATCTAAGTCGCAGGTGGACCGGACCGCTAGGTGTTTTCAAAATTGTACACGCTGAAACACGCGTTACCACGCCCATCCAAAAATCATTGTATTTTATGACGGTTTAGTTATATCAGTTCTTGCATTTGCGATCAGGGAAGTGGCCGGGCAAGTTTTCAAATAAAATCAGGGCATCTTCTTGAAGCAAAACATTCTTAGTATGACAGCATGGATAAAATACATGCTAAAACGGCTTATGACATGTTTTTAGGGGAAGACTTAAAAACAAGGATTTTGCTCGTTTGGCCAATCTACGTCAAATTTTACACAATTTTAAAGCCTCGATTTCCGAGTATATTTAATTTTGGTTGAAGCCACTACTATCATTTTGACACTGCAAGATATAGCAAAAAAAACCTACTGCAACGTTACACGCGTCCATTTGGACTGAAGGATGAACTGAGAAATTGAAATCCTGAAATTTCGTAATGATACAGAACCAGGAATAAATTCGTAGCCCTCAACCAAATTAAACCCCAACTACAATGTCTTACCGTATAACTCTTTCTTGTGAGTTCTTCAGTAATTTTTGACGTCATGTTGCATAAGGTGATATAGTAGTAGTGTCGAAATTTTCCCACTTCTTGGCCATCGGAATCCCGTCTTGCCGCTCGATTTCGAGAAACACGTATTTTTATTTATTCCCGCCGGTCCGATCTAGCAAAAACCTTAACCATTCTTATAAACTTGAAATTCAATGCTTTGTGCCGCTGTTACTGCTTGCTTCGTCAACAACTTTCGTTTCGTTAATATGCCTTCTACAACAGGAGTATTCTACGCCCGGCCTCTCCTTTCGAATCTTTTTAGCTCTTTCTAAGCCTTCTGTTTTTGCTCTTCTTAAGCTCGTCTCCCAGTCCGCGCAGTTCCTCGAACGCATTGCTCTCCTGGAAACGCAGCTAAGCGAGCACAAGCGAGAACAATGCCGCACTGAAGGGTTTAAATCAGTTTCGGTACAAACGACTCCAGAGCCGCAACCCGACGCTCATCATTTGCTACCGTCTGCACGTGCCCCGTCCTTAAACGTGCGTTACTGTCGACCGGTTTGTAATCCTCAAAAGCGCTTGTTCTCTACCTGCATAACCTTCCCCTTTCTGTTTATAAAACATTAGTCCGGATCCGATTCAGTGAAGGGAAGAATGGAGGGTGACGAAGAGGGTGATATAGACTCCCTATGTACCGGCTCCGTGTCCCTCCCCTCCCCATCCACAAGCTCGGGAGCTCTGAATGTGGAGTTTTGCCCACATCCCGGAGTCCCAAGCACTACTGTTGTCACGGACTCCTTCCCTACTGCTACGCTTCGAGCCACAAAGCAGTCGCCGAACAGCAGTCAACATATGCGCACCGTTTCTCTCCCCACCTTTGTGGTGCCAAACCACAGCAGCGGAGGCCTTAGCGTACAGCAACCGTCTGCTGACAACACAGCCAGCAACAACAGCGATGAGTCCTCCCTACGCGAACGTCTACTTTTGCACAGGATCGGCCAGTTAGAGCGACAAGTTGCGGAGGCTTCCCTGCGTTGCAGTCTGGCTGCCCGACGTGACAAACTCGCACGAAAGGTAGGCGATTTTGTCTCCACATAACTGCCTGCTCTCGAATCAGATCTCTGCAGACTGATCGTCTCTTTTACGCGATCCTTTTACTCTTTCTGATTAATTTTCACGAAAGTGCATTTTTGTTTTTTTTTTTTTCAGCCATCAGTAACGGCCCACTGTCAATAATGTTACTAACTTATTTGTCCATTGCCTTCATTTTTTTCTCACGTCGAATTTGTCCAGGTTATTAGGCTCTGTTTTATGCTGAAGCGAAATCAGATTTGTTAAAATAAACTATCGGCTTTCCTCCTCCTCCTCCTCCTCCTCCTCCTCCTCCTCCTCCTCCTCCCTCCTCCTCCTCCTCCTCCTCCTCCTCCTCCTCCTCCTCCTCCTCCTCCTCCTCCTCCCTCATCCTCCTCCTCCTCCTCCTCCTCCTCCTCATCCTCCTCATCCTCCTCCTCCTCCTTACCACCACCTCCTCCCCCTTACAACCACCACCACCAGTACCAGCACCACTAACAACACCAAGCGGATCACTTCCTCGTAAAGACTGTTTCGCGTTTATCGCCCGGGATGCTGTGCCTATTTGGGTCTGTAAGTATGTCAGATGCCCGGACATCAGTACTGACAGCTAGGGGATATCTTACTCAACCCATTGACTTAAGATATTCTTTCCTCTGTCACGATACATGTTTACATTTCTTACATGCCTTGAGCCCTCAAAAACCCACTAATGATGCAATTACAGTTGCAATCGTTTTTAGTAGAGGTAATTCATTTGACCCAGTTGTGAAAAACTCGACGGCTTTGGTGAGATTAGAGCGTAGGCTTTAGTGCAGCCAACTCTCCTGAGCTGCCAGGCCTCACCGGGAGCCGTGAGTTTAATCAAAATCGGGTTAGGTTACCCGTCCAACTCTCTGCAACTTATGAAATCCACCAATTCGGATGCAGTAAACTGACTGCACAGGCAGGGTTTCCCAAGAAATCAGTCTGTAGTCCACGAGATGACTACCAGACGCACTTAATTAGTAGGATGTTTTGACAGCTTTGAATAATTAATTCGACCCAATTGTGCGAAACGGCGGCATCAATGGGACTCAAACCCAGGACAGCAAGGGGAAGGCTAAACTACAGCCAGCATACCAACCACTTCAACTACGAGGCCCTATCCTTGTTCGTACTAAAGCTTTCCTCTTGTTGTCGGGGGCCGAATTCCACCGAGGCCGTCGAGTTTTTTACAACTGGGTCAAATGAAGCAATCTTTTTCTATCCAGGGCGTTTCCTCGTTGTCCTCGTCCGCACGTGCAGCTCGTAATACTTGAGCACTCTTGGGGCCTGAGCGTGTGACAGCTTGTGCTTTTATGCGCATATGCTCATCGTGGACAAATAATAGTGACCCATTGTTCGAGCTCTGTGAACCTGATTACCACCAGCTGGGTATGATGGTTCTATTCCTCTCCACCGTGTTCTCGTCTGACGAATAAACTATGGCATGTTTTCGGTATTCAGCGAAGTATGGTTAACCGTTCCAATTTCACATAGTCACCTTTCTCACGCCAAGTCAAGCCGTTGCTCTGAACGCTATTGAAGGTTATGATTATGGTAGTTTTCATTTCTTGTGATCTGCCTGATGCTTTAGGCATCCAACGCGACCACGTCGTCTTCAATTTCCTCCTCTTTACGCGCTGTCGATGTCAGGCAGCAACAGCAGCAACAACCCCAAGACCCGTCTCTGCAGGATGCTTCTGAATTTTTTGACACCGACGCACTCCATCCCCCATCGCATGCTACAGAAGTGCTCGATGCCGTCGAGGGTTCCGAAAATGTCAACACTCTCCTCTGCGAGGTTTTGCAATCCCAATTGGCTCAGTGCAACCGCCAGCTTTCCGTCTATGCTGGACGGGCTGCTTGCGCCTGTGAAGAGGTGAGTATGGCACCTTACTTAGCCAGACCCTTTTTGCCGCACCGTTTCGCTTGCGTCCGCATTCACAGCTCTACAAATTCATTCAGTTAACACACAGTTTACCCTGAATGCGGCCTTCGGAAACGAGCATATTTTGTCAGTACTTGGCCCTCGAATCACGGCGGTCAGCTGTACTTTGGACCACTAAGCCGCGGAGCCTCTCGGCTCTAGGTCGAAGCACCAACGCCCACAGTCAGTGGCTGCCTGCGTCCGTTTGTGTCAGTGTATGTTTACGTCTGACGGCAGTCTATACGAGTTTCTTGTTAACACGCCTTCGCCACTCAGAACTGAAAGTACTTTCTCTTCAGTCCCTTGCTTTAATCTCACCCTCGCTGGTCTAAGCCTGTCATGTTAAAAACGCAAGACAATCCTTGTAACTCGAAGTACGTAGTTTTATGACATTAAAGGAACGACCATTCATCTAATGATGACAGTTTGTTTTAGAAGTTACCGTTTAATAACTTAAAAGTAATCTTTTCCTACCTAAAACCAGAACTTTCAAAAATGACTACAATCTGATGAAATGTTAACCAAAATTCTGAAGTGCGTTTAACCTCGAGCAGCGTGCCGCAAAATCATATTATATTTTAGATACGCCAGAATTCCAGCACTCGGCAAAAAAATGCTGCTTACTTAGTATTCATTGTTAGTGATTTTAGATCTAGCTATAAATTCAAATGTATTTTCTAGAATACACGCTCATTACATCCTTTCTTGTACACATTTGATAACCAATCACGTCTTCTTCATTTTTTTACGCCAAGGTAAGCTATCTTTCGATTGCAAACTTGTTTATACAGATGACAGTTTTGAACACCGTTCAACACCGTCCGATAAATGCGAAAAACCCAATTAAGCAATATGTTTGAATCGAAAACACATTTTAGAATTTCAGTTGAAATTTCATGCGATAAGGAATTTCTGGATGTCCATCGTAGGGGGTCTCTTCAATGGCACAGAGAAATGTATGTTATTCGCCGTACGGAAAGCATTCAGCTTGTAGAATTAAACTCCCAACATAAATGCAAAGGCAGATCTAGCTCAAAATTATTTGGAATTGGCAAGCTTTTTTAAAACCCAGATTTACGCTCCGCTAGAGTGGCAAATTTAAAGAATACGCGATTTTTAACAATTTAGTACCAAGCAGGATACGTTTACTTATGTTATCTACAAAGTGTATTTGAATTAATAAAACATTGAAATTTAATAGTAACAAGCGGATCCTACTTAAGCGGTCATCTTGTACTGGCTGTGGTTCCCACAAACGACCTTAAAGACGTGCACATAAAAGCCGGCAGTTTGGCCCGTCTGAAGTATCTTGAAATTTTGCTACAGGATAATAAATTTTAAAAATTTCACTTGAGCAATTCTTCTTAATAAAAAAACGCGTTTAAAAATTTTGTTTGCCATTTCATGAGACTGTATATTACAGGTAGTTTAGTTAAGGTCAAATATAACGGTACATAACGGCTAGTGGTGCACTGTTATGAGAAAATATTGAAAGATGATAACAAATACAAGCTCACTAGGGTAGTTTCTTCTGACTTATTTGTGGAAATCAGCCGGTGGTATCTCAACCCTGCGCCAGCTGGGGCTCACATCATATCATCTGAGATCAGAATGATCGACAAAATCGGCTTCAAGCGTATTGCATGTGCCCTGGGGTTGGGGTATCACCGTCTGTTGACGGCGAATGAGCCAGAGAGGATCATTCTAATTTTCCTACCTTAGCCCGTAGAACCTTTTGCTTCGGTGGTGCGGCGTTAAATCACATGGCTCTCAATCTTGTTCACCTCATGATAACAATGACCATTAGCGATAATGGTCGTCACCTTTGTTAACACCACCACCACCACTGAAACCACTACGCACTACCTACCGGCCGCTGTTTCCCACATAAGTGATGGAAACGCCAGCTGACTGGATCTGTTTTATCTGCTTTTTAAGCCCTAGTCAGTGTTCAGTGTGGGCTACGTGATTCGTTTCTTTACGCCAGGTGAGGAATTTATACGAGCACTTGACTGCCACCCGTGATCAGCTGGAGTCCCAGCGGTTAGCCACGGAGGCCGCTGAACAAAAGTCTCGCGCTCTTGAGGAGGAACTGGAGTCCACCAAAATGCGTACCGCTCAACAGCTGTCCGAAATGGCCCTACACATGGCGCACCTCACTGACGAGATCAACGGTCTGCGGCTGACCAAACCAGCACAGGCGACAACACGCAACAAATCCTCTTTAACTAACGGCGGTGGCGGCGGTCCTAGGCCACAGCAACCGGTCGCCGCTTCTGCTTCCTTTCGTCACCAGTCCCCCTTCCAGCCTCGCTCCGATGGCCTCGAACAAAGCATCTCAGGTTCAGCGTCTAATGTCCAGGAGAAAATGGTTAGCTACCCCCGCCCCCCTCCAGTGTTGCATCGTCTCCTCAGATATTGTTTGACGCAGGACCAGCAGCATTGCCAGACAGAAAGCCATTAAGTTAGGCTTTTCTGTACTTCTCAGAAGCAAACTAGAGTTAGGGCCTCAAGGCAAGAACCGCGAGACCATGCTGGAATTGTGTTCATCGATCGATGTCACGGGAAGTGCTTATTCTAGTTTTGCTTTTATCGTCGCACTGCGACTGGTATTATTCCATGAATGAGATTACAGAGCCTCTTTGTTAGATACATACGGGCTTTGCGTCGCTCTAAGGGCATAATTTGAGGTCAGTTAATATGAAGGACAGACAGAAGTACATAAACTTTTCATAGCACAATTTTTTGCTTTGTGTTTGCCCTCTTTGACGTTCTAGTGCTTTAGGTAGGAAGCAAACCAAGGAAAATACGAAGGTTGTCGTTTGAGGGCTTAAGGATGAGGAGGTCGTGCTGCCTATTCCTTGTTTTATGCCCTGTGGCAAAGAAGCAAAATGTTTCCATGGGCAGTGAAATATGAAGAGCCTCTGGTAGATGATGGGACCATTTCACAACCCTCGTCGAAGGTCAGATTATTGTACAGTTAAACAGTGATCAATACCAGCATTGAGAATCCTCAAAGGGATAAAAACCTGGATTACTTTCGTGTATCTGTAGGATGACTGTCGCGCTTCCGAGTCACAGGGGAAAAATATCCGTTTTTCTCGGTGACTGCTGGGTCAGACGCATGCTGCAACAGCTGTGATCTTTTAAATATTGTTCTATTATCTGAAGACGCTCGTTTAACGAAATTTTAAACGCCTATCGGACTGATTTTAGCCTAGTCCAAGTACCAACGCTGGAATTGTAGATTTAATATACGGAAATCCAACTGTCCAATTCTTTTCCATACATTTCTTGTCAACTTTTTTTCTGACGTGACCCACCGGCTTTCAATCGTCCGATTTTTCACACAGTGTAAGGCCGTTTCTCAGGTTTTTAAAAAGAAATCTCGGTCGTACTCGAAGGTTACATACACTGCTTGACAGGAATCGTCTCTGTACTGTCCTTCGCTACTATAATATGGCATTGTGTAATATCCGAAGCCAATAGTGTGGGGAGAGAGGGGGTGGGGTCAGTTGCATGGTTTAGAACCACTTAGCCGTCAGGGTTTCTAAACCCTGAACGGCATTTCAGCTCAGTAAACTACCGCAAGTATGACTTGTCTTCTATTATTTTATCTTTTAGACTCCCGCCAGGAGTTAAGGAATGAAAGTCAATGTGTCAGCACAAATTTTCCAACTTTTAATATTTCTAACTTTTGTAAATATTCATCGCAATGGCGATGATCTTTAAAGATTTGTGGAAGCCTATAATGTCTGATCTAACTATCCCTCAAAACATTTCTGAAAGCACTTTTGAAGCCATCGCTCCAGCTGACGGCTCTCGACTTGTGTAATATATTTTTTCGGTCTTTAGTGTGCACGACAATATCGCGAGTACTTTTCTATATGTGTCTCTGGATTTAACGTTTGCTCTGTACTCCAGGTGAAACTCCCTGATCTTAAATGCGTCCGTTTTTGAGGACTTAATTATTGGGATCATATTTACTGCAGAGAGCATGTCTTTTTCTTCACGTTTTTTTACTTGGCTGACTGTAAACCCTACTGACAGGCCCTGTGGTACCGTTCTTTGTGCAAACTTAAAGGCCGATAGGACAGGACTGTAGAGTGTCACATACTTTTAGTGGCAATCATTCAGCTCTGTTCTGCTGATCCTGCTGATCTTTAGCTCATATCTTACATAACCCGACCGTCTTTATATATAGGTGTTCCTTTCACTCGCGCTTTCCGATTATAGCTTCTCTCAAGGGAAATTTTGAACGTTGGTATATCGACTATTAAATCCCTCTACCAATCATTTATTTTTCACGCTTCGGTAGGTATTGCTTATATGCTCGCCTCCCCCCCCTCCCCCGGGTGGGACAAGGAAACAGGAACCGGGCGCGATACAGGAAGCTTTGCGCTGGATTCCAGGGTAATTAAGGTTAGGGCTGCGGTTAAGGTTCTGTTAGCGTTTGGGCTAGGACACAGGACTACTTACCCTTACAGGAATCTGTCTCAAAGCCACTCGTGAGTGGAGAGTGGTGGTCCCTATTCCAGTGTCCTGCTGGAGACGGGGAGGGCAATGCCCACCAGCGTTTCTTTTTCTGTTTGATTAAAGAAAGAAGGCATCTTCGAATTACTGTGATGTAACCTGCTTCAAACGATCGCCCTGATTGTGATCGTGTTATTTAGCCATGAAGCCTCTTCGCGTTCTCTCACTGAACTTGTTTTCATTTCTTCCTTTTTCCGAGGTCAGTAGAAATTGGGGTGTTGCGCTTTCATCCTACGCTCGGGTAATGGTTGCCTGTTGTTACGTAAATTGCATGCTGCACGTGGGCCTTTGGGCCTTCTTCGCTGTTGTCTGTTGGCGAGCCTTGAGAAAGTCGTCTTTCGTGTTTTTTTTTTACAGAACAGTCGTATTTGGGATTTGTTCATATGTTCTCATTTATCAAATCGAATGTCTAAACTTTGCCAGTGCGAAGTTACACACTACTATTCCTTGCGAACACATCGCTGTGTCGAACTTTCTTCTGTATTTAAGAATGCTACGATCTTCAGCTGGGCTTCACTA
This sequence comes from Schistocephalus solidus, assembly GCA_017591395.1. NCBI lineage: Eukaryota > Metazoa > Platyhelminthes > Cestoda > Diphyllobothriidea > Diphyllobothriidae > Schistocephalus > Schistocephalus solidus. The sequence continues at coordinate 22,422 of WEDG01000281.1, read as the reverse complement.
AGGTAACCTCTAACACGCCGGCTGTTGGCTAAGGCATATTAATGAATAGGGTGTGTGTCCTCTGGATCGTCAATATCGTGAATTTTGAAGGCTGTTGTGAATCGTCGGCAAAATTACACTTCTCAGAGTCTTTGTCTTTGGACTCTGCTCGTGTCTTTTCCATTGGTCACTCAAAAGACAGTCGAAACTTTCTTTTTCCGGGAGAAGTTTGCAGAACCAAAGTCCGATGTCGTGAAATGCCACGACGTTTTACTCCACTGTCTAATTGCATGAAAGCAACAAATGGCATAGGGAGCCTTACCTGGCGGGACAGATAGTCGCTTTCTGGGTCTTGATGATGAACCTTAACGAAGGTAACAGAATGCGATTATATCATTGTATCCTGCTTCGTTTGCAACCTTTTGTTTGAAACCATAAACACCTCCTGAGAATGTATGTGGGTGTACACGACAATGCATTTGCAGTTCATAGCAAAAGGATTGATGAGTCTGGTAGATACTTCTAAGGTGCCCAAGTTTGGTGATTCGCTCTCGTCTGTGGCCTCACAATGTCGTGTCTAACACGGAAGGCACACCCCAATACCCGTCCTTACTCATTGAGCGAAGCCAGCTTCGAATATGGTGCCTGCCAACTCAAAGAAAATGTGAAGAATGAAGAAACAGCTGCTACACCACCCTTTTAACTATTCCAAGCGCCTTCAACTCTGTGAAGCAGAAGGGGCGAACTTTTGATGTCTGGATTGCTTCACGCAGATGTCTAGAAGGCCACACAACATTATGGTAGTGCGTGTCACGGAAAACAGGTCAGTTCAGAAAGCGCTCATAGATGAAATGAAGCGGGGATGCGTACTCGCTTCCACCCAATTCGGCTTCTTAGGCCCTCCTATGCTGACGGACGCCTGCCGGAAGGGACGGCCCTAAATTGGCGTCCATTACCGGAGTGACGACCACTTCTCAACATCCGGTGTCTAGGGTAAAAAAAAACATGTCATTCAAAGCCAGTGCCTGCAATTGCGGACGAGTGTGTGCTGAACGCCACAACCAAAGGAGCCATATAGCGGATCGTGGGCCGTTTTTCCGATTCCTCAAACTTCTACTTGGCTATCAGCATGGTGATAACAGTCCTTATGTATCGGACACCTCCAAGTGATGAATACAACGAAATTATTATAAGTTTTAGTGGATGTAACCTTACACTTGTTGACAGTTTCGCGTTCCTCGGGCGTACCACAGCAAGAGACAGTAATATCGCGAACGAAATCGTAAGTCGGATGATTGAGGCCAGCTAACTTTCAGGGCACAATCGATACCACGTCAGACTTATTATATTGAGAGAGTCGCTTATGTGTGGTGAGCATGAATTCCCAAGTGTCGACATCGCGCCCTCCCCCCCCCATTTCCCATGCACCATTCGACTGTATAAGTCCGTCAACTAACTGGCGACCAGATTGCGCACATTGGCTGCTGACGTTTTTTTAAGAATCCCCTTCTAATGTCTGCCTCGCGTCGACTAGGCGAAGTGCGACCAACTCCAGCCGAAGTGATCGCCGTTCGGTCCAATGCTTGCGCTGGAGTGTTTATAGGAGTCTGTAGTGTGCGATGGTGTAAAGGGATACTTGATCTGTGCTGGTTTCTGTGGGTTTTCGTGCATGCGTATATGAACGAATAGGCCCATGCGGTGTATAACTGTGCTGGTACAGCGCGAGTATGGAAGTCGTGCATAGTGGAAGTATATATGGCTTCAGACACTACTTCTCCGGTGAAAATGCGATGAATACACAGGCCAACGCCTGTTTGGAATGTGTGGTTACAGTGCGGAAAAAGTGGAACTTTGTTTGCTGAATCAATCAAGTGGTGATGCTAGTGGCAGTTATGATGGATTTTGTCGCACTTGGAGGACATCATCGCTTCTAACGGTCAAAATGTAGTATAATTGGATTATGGTGGCGTTCCTGAAGTCCTGAGGGATTTATCCTTGCAGTCACATCTCCTGGAAGGTTGAAATAAGCTTTTCCGTGAACTGAGGACCACAATCGCTTGTAACTTTAGGCCGTGGTGTCGCGGGTGAATGAGATTGCCACTTCGGTCGGCCTGTCCATAAACACTGGAAAGACCAAATTGTTTTCGGGCTGTATCCCTGACCAGGAAGGAAAGCACCCCTCGGAATTAATGGCTGTCAATTTGAAGAAGTAGACAGTTTCAAATACCTCGGGGTGAGGATGCTGCCGAATGGATTGAGTAAGGACGACATTGTCTCCCGAATCAACGCTGCTCGCCGGGTTTTCTCGATCCTTCGAAAGTGCGTATGGACCCAACGCGACCTCTCCATCCCCACGAATATCCGCGTGTATCGTGCATCCGTCCGGTCGGTCCTCCTCTACGGTTGTGAAAGCTGGTCTGTGCGCGTGAAAGATGAGCGAAGACTTGAGGTATTTGACCATCGTTGCCTAAGGACCATCGTTCAAGTGAAGTACTAAGACTGAGTTTCAAACAAGGCATTCCGCACTCACTACGACAGTATAGCCAGGATATCTTAGGCCATCCAAGAAAGACGACTGAGGTGGTTTGGGAACGTCCTCCGTCGCCCGCCTCATGAGCTGAGTTCCACTGCTCTCGATCTGGCGCCGTTGCCAACTTAGAGGCGTCGAAGAGGAGGTCAACTAAAAACCTGGCTCTACACGGTTCGGTAAGACGTGTAGGCGGTTCTTTGACCGTCGGTATTCGGCGTCCGTCGTTGGAGAAAAGAACGGGTTGAGCTATCCAGGTCTGCTGCCGCGAATCGTCACGCGTGGAGAGGTACAATAAGTGACATCATTGATGTCGGCTAGATGATCGCAGCCGTAACAAGTACAAAGTAAAATTGAAAATAAGTCATTGCCTGGTGCATTGTCGCTATGATAGTCTCTTGCAGCAATAACGGGTTGTCTATATCTTCGTCGGATGCGGTGGATGCTCAGTTATACACCCCTCAGATTTGTTCCTTAATTTGCGATTTCCTGTCTGAAAAGTTCTTCTTGCGAAAATTGACAGCTGCCCAGTCCCTTTGTCTTGACGATTGCAGACTGTTTTCGTGCTCTAAACAAAATTATCCATTCCACCCTGTGCCGCTGTCTAAATGGCATCCGGCAGTTTCCTCAATTCGGTTTGAACTTTAGAATTTTCTCCGAGAGCTTGCCTTCTTTGCAGTTTCGGGTCATGCATTTGTGTTCCATTCATACAGTATTCAACTTATCTGTCGTTCACTTGCCTGTGGAGCCGCAGTTGCGTCCTCATTTTGGGGTCGACAAGGCCTGCAGTCTGCTTCGCGCATCGCCATGATCACTAGCACAACCCGCTGGTCGCGCCTCCGAACGAGGACATTGTCCAGCATTTGCTGGTGACGCTAGCGTGGGTTTAGCCGCGTCATCCTCACCCGTGTCAAAAGATGGTATTGACAAAGGAGAAGACTATGTTCCGTGTAGCATGCCACTGCTGTTGGAACTGCTTATCCCTTGGTGACCCTCACAGGCAGCGTGTTCTGTGCGATGTTGGCCTTGAACTCGCAACGTTGAAGAATTTTGTTCGCCCTCGCGTATTCGCTGGTCTTCCTGTGGGTCTTCGCTGAATTTGTTCTTTGCGTCATCGGAGCTGGTCAGTAGGACAGGTTGACGGTGACAAATTTTCTCACGCGGAGAGACATGAAGAATCAAAAGACGATGGCTGATTCCCCGCAGGAGACAGAATAGTCGTCTTATGTCACTCTTGTCTAAAAATACCACTTAAATCTTCTCTCGCCCTGCCTTTGAACGTTCGCTCTGAGCGATGACACCAACTCCAGAGCGCACAACTCCCCTTATTTGCCACTCTTTGCCTGGTGCGTGGCGTGCCAATGCCGACCATCATCTCACTATGCTTTGTTCCACCCACACACTCGTTTGTTGATACCCCACTAAACGAAGCACGGCTTTGGGTGCTGCATGTTAGTTAAAGCTTTTGAGTAACAACAACCCCGTGCATCAGGCTCGCTGAATGACCTGCTCCCTCTATACAGTGCACCTGCTAATTGAACTCCTTATGCACCCCATCTAACCACGTGCACAGACACTTCAGCTACGCATTGGTCTGCTCGATTGCACATATACGCACACTTCAGTTCGACCGTCAACTTTCGACAAGGTCCACCGTATGCTCCACGGCATGGTGGTGCACGGACGGTGACTTGCGCGTGATTTAGTTTAAAGTGATAGTAGACTTGCGCTGCATCTACCGCACTCTCTCCTTCTCTTCCACTTGAGCCCAGTGTCATGACAGCGTCAAGAAGACCGGAAATGGGAGAGGGCGCAGGTGGCTGGCTCGACTGGAGCCGCCGCTGGACGTACCACCAAACCTGGCTCGGATCCCACGGAGTGGGAGTGCCATAAAGGCCACATTAAGAAGGAGCCATTGCAGCCTGACTCTCAGTCCGCCAGTCAGTCATTCCACACAAAACACACGTTGGGCTGACCACGCGGTCCGAGTTATCCCGTCAGTTGGCAACCTTCCAAGCCACGGCTTTTAGCGCACTGTGATAGTTTCAAGCGCGTTAGATTGTTTATAGTAAGGAACATGCGCTGAGCTGTCGACCTCTTTCTCTCCCCCACCCCCACAATCAGACCACTGTTCAAGCCAGTCAGTTTTCTGATGTGGGAGTGGGTGAATTGGCTGACGGGTCGGCGTACCCGTCTTCGCGCGCCACAGCACGACCTGGCCCCCATAACGAACACACCAGGATTCACTAACTCAGGGGCTATGGAGCAGCCATCGCCGTCTGACTCCCAGTTCACTGGTCAGCCACTCAACACATATAGCACATGCACTGAGCCGACGGTGTTGTCTGGTGTAAGCGTCAGATTGGCAGCCTTCTCAGCTACGGTGTCTGGAAACCGTGATATACTAAGGTACATGATGATTGTGAGTTTGTCGATGTATTGGTGTAGGTAGTGTGCGCTGATGTAGCTTAGCCTGCGCATGTGTCCGAATAGGCCCATGCGGTGTGTGAATGTGCGGGAGCAGTGTGGGTAGTGGAGGTGGGCACGTCAACTGTATGTCGGAGCCCCAGGCGCTGGTTCGACGGCCTCCATGTGATGGATTCGCAGGTGACCGATCAAGCCGATGTGTGAGTTGAATTTGCGGGCGCAGTGTGGGCAGGAAAACTCGGAAGAGGTTGGGGGAGGGTGTCATTCATGGTAGTGGGGTTGGCGGAAAGAATGGCTGGAGCGGAGGGTGTGTATGGGATATCGGTGTTGTCGACATTACGGTGAATTCCGCTGTCATGGATGCGCATGTGACCGGATAGGCCCGTGCGATGAGTGAATGCGCTAGGACAGTGAGGGCAGTGGAGGTGGCGATCTCTGCTGTGTGTTGGAGCTTCAGGCACTGGTTCACCAGTCTCTGTACGATGGATTCGCAAGTGACTGACCAGGCCGATGCGTGAGGTGAATGTGCGGTCGCAATGAAGACAATTTAGGAGAGAGTCCCCGTCGCTGATGATGGTTGTGGTGGTGGTGGTGGGGTTAACACGTGATGAGCATTTTGATGTGGTCTCGATGATGGTGGGACTAATGGAATTGATGCTAGGGGTGAGAATGGGGGAGTCCGAAGGAGGGTTGGCAGAAGTTAACGTAGAATTTTGAACTTTCGGACGGTTGGTGCATTGCGTCCGAAGATGTCCGACTAGGCTGATTCGCGCGCGGAAGGTGCGGTGACAGCGCGGGCATGTTGGAAGGGCCTGGGCATTGGCGATGTTGGTCCGGGGCACAACATACACACACACACACGTCAACTGTCGGCACACAATAAACTTCGCTCACGCAACAGCTATACGCTATAATTTGATCGCGTCGTGATTACTGGCGAAACGTCGCTCTTGAGAGTATACACCGTTCGTCTTCTTGGGAACTGTTCTTTCGGTGAGGTTTAATCATATGCAGTGCGAAACCAGCACGCGTTTAACATACTTGAATGGAAACTCTCATACTACGTCCACCACGGCGTCCAGTTTCATCACCTGTTGTTTGAACTTCTGTGAAACGTCGCTGGTCTATGGGATAGGGAAAATACGGTGAGATCGATCCTTATCAGGCAAGTAAGGGTCTTTTGACACTGCCACAATGCATTAACAATCGCCTGTCTCCGTCTCGGAAACAGAATCGGTCTTCTAACGTACTGCCACCAATCCTGAATGTCTTCTTTGAAATTGAACCCCACGGAGCTCAAAGTTGGCTGAAAAAAAGCTGAGCAAGCTGGGCAGTTTATCTACATCGCCGCCGTAGAAACGCCACATCAAAGTTGCGCACAACACGTTCGACCGTTTCTTCAAATGCGTATTGTGCTATTGTCCAGTTTAGGATGGCTGTGGTCTTCTTGACTCCGTCTTGACATCTTGCATGGGTGGGCGAGGGACGGGAGAAGGAGAGAGAGTGCTGTAGATACATTGCAGGTCTACTATCACTTAAAAGTAATTCACGCGCGAGTCACTGCGTTTGCTTCCCGCCTGCCATGAAGCACGTGGTGCGCATCTTCGAAACTCGACAATCGAACTACTGCCCAACGGAGCGAATCCCGAGCGCTACGACTCGTCTTTGTCAGTCGTATGTAGCTAATTCATTTAAAAGATATTAAACCCTAAATTGCTTATTTGGGCATTTGGAGAAGTCTGACTGTGCGCTTTATAGTCCTGTCCGAATGGACGCTGTCACCATGATAAACAAACAAAAATACCATCGGTATAAGTGTTAAATTTTTGCACGAGCAGGATACTGCGTCTTCGCACTCCTGACGTTATGAAGGAAGCGTAAATCGGACTGTGTTTACTGCGAACCCTGCCTTCAACCACAGACCGTGTGTCGCAATGCTTGGCGCTTCATTGAACTCCTGATGCCGCACCTATTAGCGCAGGTGGTTAAAGTCAGCACTTGCATTTCGAACAAATTATTAAATATTCACGCGTTTTTGTTACCTAACTACTGCTACCTATTTCACCTTAAATCAACGTATATTATCATTACACGTTCCTCTGTAAACACTTTATACAGAATTTTCCTTTAACAGATGACTGAAAGCCTCCTATTCTTGTCTCTGTACGACGACCGGGCAAAGGATAAGGCTTAACGTGGATAGAAGGGTGGAACCAGTTGAGAGCTCAGCTGCCCCATTTTTTTAGATCCGTCCTACAGCATGAGTGGCCAAATTATCTATGCACCCCCTTTAGACCAATCATCTGGGTATCCGCCACCCTATACTACCTTAATTCTCGTCAGAAGACGTGTCTTCAAGATGTCACTTCCTGCGTAGCGTCTGAAAACTGGAATGGGAATATTGCTGTGTTGGGGCATAATTTATGAGCTTCCTTCCTTTCCCACACAATCTCAAGCTAGCCATCTTCCCTACTGGGGCTCTAGAAGCCATCCGGTGCAATGCAGGGACTTCGTTTTTTTCTGAATATCGGTAGAAACCGTGGGTTTTGGGATAGCAGGGGTCATGTATTACGAAGTCAAGCCATATCTTGCTCTGAAGGCAAATAATTGTGATTTATTACTGCACTCCCTCGTTCCTCTCCTTAAGCTTTTAAGCCGTTTCCACTTGATCTACTGCTTAATTTTCTCCAATGCCCTTTTACATCAAATAAAGTATTGGTTCCCTAGTTGCCTGAATCCGTTTTGGAGGTGTCCATGCTCTTAGAATACGGCTCTCAGGCTTGCTGTTTGAACTGTCTGATTAGCGTGTTACGTCTCCGCTCTGTCATTGCGGCCAGTACGTTGTACTAAAAACTTTACTCCTGAGCATGCTGCTTTACATCCGTGCAAGTGTACTCCGATCAGCCTGCATTGGGTACCAGCGTGTCGGTAGCTTTTTGCCACCACCTTGTCGCTAGCATTTCTTGGTGCTTCCCTGATCTCACCTCCTTCTGCCAGTTAGCTAGCTGAGAAACCTTTTGTTCTTTCTTTCACTCGCCAACGTGCCCCATTTCTCCTTTTAGAATTCCTTCTTCACTTCTCTTCTACGGTGACCACCCAGCTCCTGGAAGCAGTCAATCTTTGCTCCCACCTCTGGTCTCCCCATGTTCTTTATTTTCCTCCTCGCGAAAACTGTGGAAGGAAGGGTGCGTATTTGTCGTCTCCAGTCACTCCTTCCCCTCATTGATTACCTCTGTGTACAATGACGTCTTGACTTCGTATCATTCACGCCGCGTCGACACCAATAACTGGCTCCCGCTGGGCCCCAAACAGCCCTCTTCACTTTGTAACTTTGGCCGGTCGCTCTGTCCGCTCCTCCTTCCCCGGACAATCTGTCGAATTATTCCACAACCCCACGCCCTTTTCATATTTTAATACCTCAGAATGATTATTTGACCATCTTTTCTTTCAGCTAATATTCTTATTATTATTATGAAGGACGATCTGGACTATTAAAGTGTATGGATGTTCATCCTTTTCATTCAAACGCGGAAGATCGTTGAAAGTGTGTACTACCGTGTCAAATTCTAGCTATCTGAGTGGACTTTACATCCGTCCCCGTCAGTATTTAGTCTGTGACTCCACAAACACGACTGATGTTTACGCAGGTACACAGTGTCCGCGGCATCTCCCGACCAAGAGCCCTTTTCCGCGAAGGAAATTTCACGCAGAAGACGGCTGAGCCAATTTTCCGAGGACTCTTTTCCAGACATTCAGGAGAAGCTGTCTGACCGACGAGGACAGTGATGGCCTATCTTTTGATTCCTGCGACGGCATGCTTCTAGTTATTTGCATCTCGGTTGATCACATTCTCTTCAGGGGAAGTTTGTCCGCTGAAATTTAAAAAATTCAGAAATGGTAAACTGTCTGTGTTTAGCCGACTACTTCGACCGCGTTGCAACCAGTCTCTGTTCCAAACGATAAGTTATCCCGCACAATTTCGCTGTATGATCGATCTACTACACCGTTCAAGCACCAGATATACCGAGAGGGCGATACGCATTTGCTTGCTGTTAGGATGTTGCTTCTACATCGGACCCTCGTAAATAGCATTTTAAAGGCGTAAGCAAAATCAAGCGAACATTACGAATGACGGATGCCCTCTGAATACTTGAGACATGTTTTCACATGGGTACTAGAGAATTTCCTTCGTGGTAACCTAGTGTACTCTTTCCAACCTGAAGTTTGTGCGAATCCAAATGGTTTCATCTGAGATGGACTAATTTCGCCTGTCTGCTCCAAACTGCCATTTGTCAAAGCTGCTCACTAGCCAGGATCTACAACCTCTACCATGAGTTGGCAAATATCCTCGAGTGCGAAACCCGATAGAATCATTCTTTAACTTTTCTCCGGTCTACTATAGCTACGTGCTCGAATGTGTTTTGTTTTACGATTTATGCGCGTGCGGGGGAACGAAAAGGTTAGCATAATCAACACAACGACAAAGACCTACAGTAGCCGTGGGGTGTTCTACCTGCGCTAATGGAAAAAAACCAGTCTTTTGTGTTTATATAGATGGCTAACGGGCTTTAACGGTCACTGGAGGTTGTATCAGTGCACTTATCTTCGTCCTTTAGTGATTCTGGTCTCACTGAAGTTGTGGCCGCCAGTTGCAGCGGCTGTACTGTCATGTGCGGTGCTCAACCACAAGAAGTCTCGAAGAGCCGAGTCGAATGCTCCGACATGTTCCATAAAACCTCAGATAGATTGCTAGTTAGGCACTATTCTTGAATTTATCAATACACTGGCAGTCAATTTACATGCTTAATCTGCCAGGTACCCATACGTATTCTTATCCTCCAAGAGGACGATTGCCAAAATTGAAGTTACAGTGAATGCTGTGGTGATTCTTGCTCATAATTCTGCCCCTTTTCAAAGTGCAATGAAAGCCCTAATTCAGTTACACATAGACTCTCCTCTTCTAAACGGTAGGCTAGTCTGCTAGCGAACAGTAACCGTGAGGTATTTGGGTATTGGTTGTTGCGTCACCTACGTTCCCAGCTTTAGGTGGGCCAAGCTCACTTTTATTCTTAAGTTGCAGGATGTTTGCCGACTGGAAGACCTCTAAAGCAGTCGAACCAGTCGACACGCGAATTGAGTTCATTGATTCGACTGATGCCGAGATATCTCCTGGTATATCAAACGCTGGTATTTATAGCAAAAGGTATTGAGTGCAACGCCAGTGACAGTTCCCTCCGCTTTCTTCTAACAGTTAATCACTATGTATTGGTGGAAGTTTTATCTTGCGGGCAAACTAACTTTGGATCCAATATTTTTGAGGAACTACAGTGAAAAATCGCCAAAAAGCTGCCCGGTGTGCGGTTGTATCGACCTCGTACTACCGATTGGCGTCCCGATTCCGGATAGCCATCGCAGTAACCACGGATTTGACATCAGATCTCGAATGTGCTCAAGTAAGCTATCCGTTAGTACTGATTTCAGCTCCATGTTGGACTCAGGCGAAGTGATTGGATAACCTTTTTGCTTAGATTTTCTACTTGAATAGCCTTCAAAGAGGGTAGACAAATCTGCATACAACCGGTTTTAAGCATGTAAATGAGGGTAAGCATGCCTTGTATGGCCGCCTAAACAGGACACGGGAATAGGACCGGTCCGCAATACAGGTGGCTGAGCGCTAAATTCCAGGGAAATTATGTTTGCGAAGGTGAGGGTTGGGGTTATGTTTAGGGTAAGGTTTACATTTGAGGTTAAAGTCAGAGTTGGGGTTGGGATCATGATTAGGCTTAGGGTTTAGGATTTTATCGTGTTAAATGTAGGGTTTAGGTTTAGATTACGGCTAGGGTTAAGAGTTCGATTTCAATTCAGTTTAATGTTAGGGTTTGTTGTAGCGGGTACATTTACCCTTTCTGAAATTTACCGTACGGCTAACTATTTTAGGTTGGTGGGGCGGTTCCTTTTCCCATGTCCCATTGAGGTGGCCACACAAGGCATATCTACCTGTAATACGAGTCATAGCCTAAGTCTCATTGGCTTGTAAGTCCCTACCTGTGCTACGAGCCATAGCCTAAGTCCCATTGGCTTGTAACTCCCTACCTGTGCTACGAGTCATAGCCTAAGTCCCATTGGCTTGTAACTCCCTACCTGTGCTACGAGTCATAGCCTAAGTCCCATTGGCTTGTAACTCCCTACCTGTGCTACGAGTCATAGCCTAAGTCCCATTGGCCACACAAGGCATCCCTACCTGTACTACGAATCATAGCCTAAGATCACGCTGGCGAGACGGGAGAATGGTGCTTGGAAAAATTTAGTGCTCCTGATGCTACCCAAGTCCCCACATCCCAGTGAATAATGCGCATTCCCTTTCGGAATTAATGATATTTCGCTTATTTATACTTTGAACCAGTGCGCAAGCCTGGACGCTATGGGTCCCGTGAGAGCTCTGATTGTTCGAAAATATGGTAAAAATGCTAAGGTTCTAGTCCTAAATTATTATCGACATCGATTTGGTATGTGCGTTATTACGGGTTAAGCTTGCCTTACATGAATAAAATCGGCCGCTACGACACAGCCTTTGGTAATCCCTGTTGATAGAAAATGCTAATGTTATCGGATTGGCGTTCTCTTTCTCTCCTTCCAAAGTTCAGCTCTGGGCGATATTGTGATACGACGACGGACAAATTTGACGCCAATTTCGCCGCCGCATCCCCGGATGATGTTATGGTTATATGCCGAAAAGAATCCTTGTAACATTTTGCGCGAAATGTGAAACTAAACATTTATGTGCATTACCACGATTTTCATTTGAGTATCGGAGAGATCAAATCTTTTGCGGGAATCGATGCGACTGGGCTTAGGTTAGACTATCAGGCAATGTCAGTGGTTAAATGTGCGATTAGAGTTGGACGATTGGGGTTAGGAGAAGGTTTATCCACAAGCTTATTCTGAGAATACTTTATAATCCTAGCCTTAACCACAAATTCACATTTCATTCCCACCTTATTCATAAATCTAGAGCTAATCCTCACCCCAACTTTGCACTTTAACTACACTCGAACCCAAAATTAGCCCAGTAGACTTCACGAAACGGAAGCGCTACACTTCCCGCTAAACAATTAAAAATTATTGCGAAGCAAACATTCCATAGAACCTTATCCGAAAGAGCCTTAAAGTTGTAATTTATCCCGGTTACTTTGCGCTGTCCTAACTCCTGGTCTATTTGCAAAGTCTCCCGGCTCACTGAATATTCCGCAGACAGAACTCGAAAATGTGCATGAACTGCGCATAGTCAATCCGTCTAGCTGTGCTGAAACGCATCCTTTCAATTTGTTCCGAAGGCGGAAGCTGGCGACGGGTAATCATATGGCATCTATCGAGTAATGCCCTCTTTTACGATTCTGATTAATATCCATTCTGCAACATCCACATCAACGACCATGACGCCTGCACACCACTCGCTGCAGACCCAACAAAAAAGCAGGCCGCATCCCTAAAGAAGAAAGTGAATGAGCTCACCCGACTGAAGCTCATAAGTCCTGATGATTCTCAGTGACCCTCGTATCGCACATGTGTATGGTCTTCCAAAGGAGCACAAAGCAGAAGCACCACTGAGAATCATAGTATCACTCATTGGATCGCCCCCGTACAACCTTACCAAATGGTTATACAGGTACCTAAAGCATCTGACTGATGGATCGCAATATAGCGTCAAAAATTCCCAGGCCTTCCTTCAGGAAATCCAAGGCGTCAATGTAAGTCCTGATGAATGCATGCTATAATTTGATGTAGTTGCCTTATTTTCCTTAATACCGCATGACCTGGCAATTGAGAGTGTAGCTCGACGCCTACAAGACAGTCCTTTCGATATTCCATTGCAACACCTTCTAGATGTGTTAAAACTCTGTCTGAAGAACTATTGTCAATTCGATGGGAAATATTATCAACAAGTTAAGGGCACTCCAATGGGCTCGCCGATATCGGATCTCCTCGTGGAACTCGTATTACAGCAATTAGAGGAGGATGTTATGCGAACTTTCAATCCAAAATTGTGGCTCCGATATTTAGATGATACCTTTGTTATCATGAAAACCTGCGAGGTTGAGCAGCTGCATTAGAGTTTGCATAATATTTTCCCAGCTATACAATTTACTCGCGAAGATGCAACGAGAAATATCCTCCCATTTCTAGACGTGAGTATTAGAAAACTGGAAAATGGTGACCTGACGACAAGTGTGCACCGCAAAGGCTCAAATGCTGACATCATGCTTAACTATGACAGCAACCATCCAGCGAACCCCAAAAGGAGTTGCGTCCGAATGCTTTTTCACCTGGCTTTTCGCTACTGTAGCAGTGACGACCATCTTAAGAAGGAACTTGCTTACTTGTATCGCGTATTCCGACCCAACGGATACCCGGTCAGCTTTGTGAAAAGCTGCCTCAGACACCAGAGACATCCACAATGCGTCGAGTCTAATAGAAAAACAGTCTCGCGGAAATTCTACTGTCTTCCCTACATGCAGGGAATTTCCGAAGCGATCGCCAGACGATTAAATCGGTTTGCCATCTGCATCGCCCACAAGCCGGCGTCCTCCCTGCGCGCAGCACTATCGAAATTCAAAGAACCCACAGTAAAAGAGCAGCAAACGAATATAATTTACCGCATTCTGTGTGCAAATTGCTCTAATGCTTACGTAGGCCTTACGGGTCGACTACTTGAGACCCGCATAAACGAACAGAAACTGGCCATCCGCCGACTAGATCCCTTGTCCCTCGTGTTTGCACACGCCATCGACTGTGACCACCGCTTCAATTGGGACGCAACCGAAGTGGTCACCATAACTAACACCAAGCAGGCACGAGAATTCCTCGTAGCTTTGCACTCAAACACAAACAGCACTAACCACCATGTCGATCTGGATGGACATTACGAAGGTCTACGTGCACGGCGTACTGATTCGCGTCGACCTTAAACCAACAATAGCTTATCCATGTCTGACCAAGTGGAAATCCACGGAAGCGGTAGCCTCCCCCCCCCACGGACACGTCAACCACAATCGGGACTTTAAAACCTCCCCTCACTCCCGAAACTTATCGTACCACGTTTCTCGACTCATCTCCCATGAACATCTGCCTGTATGCCCCACACCAAGCTTTCTTGTGTGCTAATCCCAATTCCCAATTTTCATTTCGTCTGACGACGGGCCGATATAATGTGTGTTTTGTGTGCAGTGGCTGACTGGCGGACTGAGAGTCAGGCTGCAATGGCTCCTTCTTAATGTGGCCTTTATGGCCCTACCACTCCGTGGGATCCGAGCTGGGTGTGGTGGTACGCTCAGGGGCGGCTCTAGTCCCGCCAGCCACCTGCGCCCTCTCCCATCTCCGGTCTTCTTGACTCTGGCATGACACCGGGCTCGAGTGGGGGAGGAGGAGAGAGTGCGGTAACGAAACGCGTCGCGGGTGGAATTTTGACGGACTGACAATTGCCCTCAGCCCTCGTAGTCACTAACATATGTTGCATGGCGTGGCTGACTGGTGGTCTGATAGTCAGGCTCCTTCTTAACGTGACCTCTAGCTATCTCACACATGTGAGATATAAGCCATTCAAATCCCCTGTTGTGTTAAATCCTGCTGCTTGTGTTTGGGGGGGCCGGTTCTTGTACGTAGTACTCGTTTACGAGGTCACCAGCAGCTGCGCCCACATCCGCATCAGACAACTGACTGGCTCGGATGGTGGTCTGATTGTAGGGGGTGGGGGAGAGAGTGAGGTAAACAGCTCAGCGCATTTTACCTCACTATAAACAAGCTGATGCGCTTTAAATGATTACGGTGCGCTTAAAGCCGTGGCTTGGATGGTTGCGAAGTGACGGGATAACTCGGATCGCGTCCTCAGCCCAATGTGTGTTTTATGTGTAGTAGCTGACTGGCGGACCGAGCTTCGAGCTGCAATGCCTCCTTCGTAATGTGGCCTTTATGGCACTCCCACTCCGTGGGATCCGAGCAAGGTGTCTGGTACGCTCATGGGTGGCATCGGCCGCGCCAGCCCCCTGCGCCCTCTCCCATCTCCGGTCTTCTTGCCTTTGTCGTGAGACCGGGCTCAGATGGGGGAGAAGAAGAGTGTGCGGTAACGTTAAGCGCCGTGGTTGGAAGGTTGCCGACTGACAAGTACACTCAGTCCTCACAGTTAGTCCAATGTGTGTTGTGTGGAGTGGCTGACTGGTGGTCTGAGAGTCAGGCTGCGATGGCTCCTCCTTAACGTGACCTCTGGCTAACTCACACATGTGAGATGTAAGCCCTACAACCCCCTGTTGTGTGAAATCCTGGTGCTTGTGTTTGGGGGGGCCAGGTCGTGTACGTAGTACACGTAGACGAGGTCACTAGCAGCTGCGCCTGCTTCCGCATCAGACCACTGACCGTCTCGGACAGCGGTTTGACTGTGGGGGTGGGGGAGAGAGTGAGGTCGACAGGTCAGCGCATGTTCCTCACTATGAACAATCTGATGCGCTTGAAACTATCACGGTGCGCTAAAAGCTGTGGCTTGGAAGGTTGCCAACTGACGGGATCACTCGGACCGCGTGGTCAGCCCAATGTGTGTTTTGTATGGAGTGGCTGACTGGCGGACTGAGAGTCAGGCTGCAATGGCTCCTCCTTAATGTGGCCTTTGTGGCACTCCCACTCCGTTGGATCCGAGCCAGGTGTGGTGGTACGCCAGGGGCGGCTTCGGCCGCGCCAGACACCTGCGTCCTCTTCCAACTCCGGTCTTCTTGACTCTGTCTTGACACCGGGCTCAGGTGGGGGAGGTGGAGAGAGTGCGATAGATGCAGCGCAAGGCTACTATCACTTAAAACTAATTCACGCGCAAGTCACCGTCCCTGCTCCACTTTCCCATGGAGCATACGGTGGACACCGTCGAACTACGACGGTCGAACTGTCGTGTGTCAGTTTTCCTTGGCTAAACAGCATGTCGATGGTAGTAAACTGGTTGCTGTTGAGACAGAATCTCTTACAGAGCCGAACAGTTTCCTGTATGTCGAAATTCTTAATGCTGAAGCAAGGACCATTGCTCCACCAGACAATCCAAAATCACCGCCTCCTTGCCAACGATTCGTTTAGTATTATCATCACAGGAGCCATCACTTTTTGGTGGGTTTAAAATCGTTTATTTTTTCTTGTAATAACACGAGAAGAAGACTTTAATGGCCTCTGTGAACTGCTTCCGCTCTGGGTTTCGGTGATAGTATGTCTTATAACGACACAAAACTTGTAGCAAAAAATGACCATGTCTGGAGGTATTGGCTCTACTCGTTTATCTTTTGTCAATACACTGACGTTCACCGTGACATTGCATACACTCTAAATAGTTTCGGTACTCCCAACGTTCCTTTTGACGCACATGCATCTCCTCTTCAAGTTCGCATTTTTTTCTCATCATGCATTAATATATGTGTACGATTATTAGCTTCTCTGCGAGTGCGGGTACTTTCCGTGAGTATATGGTCGAAACCTGCTGACAGTAATTCTCGAATAGGGTCCACTTAGTTCAACAACCCGTACACGTCATTCGTGGTTAGATAGGCTGTTCAAATCCTTTCACCTACAGTAACACACATGCATTTAAAACTGTGCCAGCCATTGTTTGAATCAAGCGCATCCTTATAAAATCAGAATTCGAGGGGGTGAAAGATGAACAATGTGGTATGCACACGTTGAGTCAATTGCTGTCAGAAACGGAAGTGTTGGAAATGAAACGAAGCATTTTTGGAATGGCACACCTGCGTCCATGCTCGAAGTCGCTTCTTGGAAATTGAGGCTTTAACTGCAAATCTGCCTAAAACCACAAGGATCCAGGTGGCAGGTGAGTTAACCAGGACACCATATACTAGGTAAGTCCTTAATTTTTATCATAATAACATGCCAGCTTATTTGATTTAGGTAGGCATGTTCTATTAGGGTTACATTTTGGGTTGAACATCAGAAAAAAGCTTAAAGGAAGGGTTAAAGATAAGATGAGGTTTTAAGTAAGGGTTGAGTTAATTATGTGGGCGAGTAGAAGGGGTAGTTTTGGGTAGTGGAAAGATAAGTGATCTAGATGCCTCTCTTGTCTACCCTCTCTATAATCCAGGGCCGGTCACCGTCACAGCACCACCATTATGTGGAACACACGGCGAACATCGTTGAACTACGATGATCGAACTGTTCTGAATCCCTATTGTGAGGACTAGTCGGAAACCAACATGTGTGATTACTGTTTACCTGTTTACCACTTGGAAAAGTCGTGTATAACATAAATTAAATGCATCTTTTCATCACGCAATGCCTGGTGCCGTGTGAAATCTATGTACTCTGCAGACCAGACCTGAGGTCGCTACAAATTGGAAAATTTTAAAATCAGAATTATTATTCGTTTCGGATGTACAATACCTGGCCCGGCACGCATGCCGAGCACGGAGTGATCAGGTGCTATTTGATTTCGACGAATAAATGTGCGTTTTCAAGTTCAAGTAACTTCTGGGTGCAAAAGCTTGTAAAAATTTGCCTGTGTAGAAAAGAAGATGCAGTTGTACAAAAATCCTCAAGATCCCCCGTAACAGGAGCAACAGAGGAATTTCTTTTATCCTATCCTGGTGCATAAATCTCGGTTGACAGCTTCGAATTCACTTCAGCATTCTGGCTAATGATGTGACCTTTTATATTCTTTCCACGGTAGTCGTTTACGGGAAAGTATAAATGCAACTTTCTAAATTTTATGGTAATTTAGTAATGTCTGACACTGCAGTGGAAACAGCGAGGAAGCATAGGTCAACTTCGCGGGTCATTACGACAGTTCAACAGTCGATTCCGACGACGTCCATGGTATTCTCCACAGCAGGGTGGGTGCAGAACTGGTGACATGCGTATGGGATAATTTTCAATGGCAGTAGAGTTCCGCACTCACCTGAGCACGATGCCATTATAGAGTCAGAAAACCGGATCCAGGATCGGGCGAAGACGACTGGCGTGACGCGAGCCATGGTTATACCGCAGTGAGTGCTGGACTTCGGCCCAAATATTCTTAGTAAATTTCTGTCTGTGCCTTTAGACCCTAGACTATATTGACTTGCTCATAGTTACAAATTAATTTCTGAGTGAAATTAAAAAGCTAAATTCCGAATCTAGAGTATCTACCAGAAGGCACACGGGGAAGGTTTGGGTCCTACTGATGAGCCGTGCCTTTGAAGTGGAAAAATATTGGTGAAACACCTGTCTGGGGTTTTAGCTAGTGCCTGTGCTGTCAGTTTGGGGCATTGCTTATTCTCAATATATAAGAACGATTGTTATCCTGGAAAAAGGTCCAAATTTGAAAAGAATCTTGATCTCCAAACATGGTTCACTGTAACCACCCTTATGCAATTGACATGAGAACTATCCTTTTTAGTGAAAGTGATTTGATTATTAAAAGTACATTCAGTAACGTTGTTAACATGACTGATTTCATCGTTCAGCTGTTGTAACGTTCTCATTTCAGGCATCAGGTTTGAAACTGTCTTCTTTCGGGGTACCTAAAACAAAGTAAAGTTAGACAGTCGTGACTGCTGGCAAACAGCTATTTTATGGAAATGGATTCATTCAACGGATGGGGTGGAGATGGAGCGCTCTAAGTCTTCTTGCCCAATACAGACCACTTATCCATTTAAAAAAACATTTTTGTTCTGAGAAATAATAAGAGGGGAAAACACCGAAGAAACCTGATAAAAAGAGTGCTCTAAGGTTTTCTAAAGAAAAGTACCTATTATCGAATGGAGGTAGATGTTCAAGTAGTTAAGATGGATCAATGACTGGAACCAGTCTTATGAAACTGAGCTGCAGTTTAGTTTAAAGGCAAAGTCCAATTGAATACCATCAAAGTAAAGTGTCTCAGAACGGTATTAGCTTAGCTGATCAAACAGCTGTGGCTCAATAATGACAGTTACTAAACTATAAATAATTCAATTAGGATGCACTTTCGTTATTTTACGTGTTTTTTTCCTGCCAGTGCGAGTGGTCATCGGGGCACTGGTCACGGGTGTTTAGACAGAGATTAAAAACCTCATTAATGATCGCGGGCTCCCATATGAACTTCTTTTACAGTAACAATTCTGCAAGGAAACATAATTCCATAAAACAGATTTGCTTTTAAGAACAATCTCAATGAGGCCTTTTAACAGAGGAAATGTGGTGCTACAGCCTAAGTCACACTTCCAATGAAAATATCCTTTCTAGTGAAGAATGCCACATCAAGTGACTGGGATTTCAATGTACTAACTAAATGTAACGCACTCATTGATGAGAAATTATTAGCTTTAAAGAAATGGGAGACTGGATTGATCATTTGTGAATTAATTCCCATCACTTATGGCAAGTATGCAGTGAGGCGTATTCTAGCCTAACAGGTCCGTGTGCTTTTTAAGATTGTTGAAATTCAAGTTGCAGCGTAGCTCTAGAGTTGAATCGGATTTTCTATGCATATTGGCGTGATACTAACAGAGATAGAAAGGAAACTTTATATAGTGATAAGTTTAGCATCAATAAAGCTGGATACTTTGAATTTAGGAAACATCATAATTAAGCAGAAAGACACCTTTTGAGGTTCTGAACGGAGGGCTCTGCTGTGTCCTTGCTTCTGATCCACCTTCGCCGGGGAATGAAATCCGACTCGACATGTCAACGGAATGCAGACTGCCCGAACTAAAAAGCATGCATTTTCTTCAAAACAGTTTAATAAGGGAGGTTTGTCTTTGAATCCAGAATACTTTTTTTCGCCGGCCAAGCCAACTTAACGGCCTTTTGGCGTGTTGTTTTTAGTCATCCTGAACCTGGGTTATTTTGGAAGTTGATAGGCTCTGAATCTCGTAAACATGTCATAAGTTATTTTAGACAAACTATTAAGTATTTAAAATGGCATTGATGAATGTTGATTCTACTTGATAATATTAAGTCACAATTATTTCTTTACTTCATTTTACTGAATTTTGAAAAACGGCGACGTCGTTAGAATTTTGAACATATGAAAGCCAACGCTCCAGCCACCTGAGCTGTGAGGTCCCACCGGGAGCCGTCAGTTTAAGCATATTTGTGTTAACTTATCCACCCAGCTTACTGCAAACTATGAAATATACCGAATCCGATACAGTAAGCTGAATGCCCAAGCAGGCTTTTCTTAGCAAACAATATAGAATCCACCAAATAGCATGTAACATCAACAGAAAACAGCTGATTCATAGCTCTAAGGGTTATAGCGCGTTTAACGTGAACAGTCATCTCAAGACACTTGATACCTCCATCAGACTCTGTCCAATATAATGTAATCTTACCAAACTAAAATGCAAATTTTTTTCTGATAAACGAATGCGTGACTTTTAGCGTTTGAAGCTACACAACGAAACAATATCTTATGAAGAAAACGGCAAATAAAAAAGCAGTCCAGGCAGCCATCTCCTTTTTATCCACCCATACTCCCTTGCCAATCTCTAGTATGCAAGACTTTGAAAAATGAGTTCGATCCACAGAGTATACAAATTAGTTTTTATGTGACTTCTGAAAAATTTCAGCAACCGTAATTAAATCTCCACTCTTGGCGGTATCAATTCAGTTTATGTGAGAGAAATTTACGTGTTCCTCTGGATTCCTTACTTGTTACACGCGGCGGTGATATCTCGAAAATGTAGAAAAAGGAACGTCGATAAATTAGAAAGAAAATATTGAAAACTGTACAGATAGACTAGCTATTTCTTGCTTTAGCTGTATTTGGAAACATATGTGCGCACTTATGCTCGTAATACAGTAGGTACTGTAAACACACGTATGCTACAGGAAAATTAGTAGGGTCGCTGGTCGGTAAGAGTTATAGATCTGAGGGATATACCCCGGGCCTCAGACATGACAAATCTTATAAACAATTGTTACTTAAAGCTTTAAAGTAGTGCTATAAACTCCACTTGCCCTCTCGACGCGGAGGTGGCACTATCACCGTTTGAGGACAGCGAGCTGGCCGGTGAGGTCACACGCGAGCCGGTCACTGTGGCATCCGACCTAGCGGAACTCAGTAAACTGCTGTCGAGGGAAGCCAGTGAGCGGCAGCTTCCAGTTGACGAGGGAGTGGTAGATGTGGGCCCGCTGCGCTGGTGTCGCGTGGAGGTGGGAAAGCCGGCCGCAGACAGGTAGATCTGAGCCCGTTCCACAGCCAGCTCATTGGAAGCGACCTTGATTCCCCGAAAGATCAAGGCCACCAAGTTATCGAAAAGTTCTCCGATTAACCTTGCCTTGTAATGCATAAAGGTTATTGTCATTTGTAAGGAACAGGATAGGACTGTTTATGCGCTCCATTGATACGCTTCAGAAAAAAATATGTGTCACGTTGCCACACGGTGTCGGTTGGTAATAATGCTGTCTCATCAAGATTTAAAAATAGAATTTGCATCATATTATTGGTTGTGACTCAGAACCTTGATTCAAATGATTCAGCTGTCAAGTGGCATTTAGAGTTGATCAACCAGACCAAAATCTCTTCATGTTACAAGAAAATTCAGAAAAACTAAACACTGGTATGAATTTGCTATACTGAGCTAAACGAATATGGCACGTGCTAGATTTAAATTGCAACAACGAGCCAAAGGATGTTATATTCCGCATAATTGATGCAGAATATGTGTCGGCGTCATTAAAAATGAAATTGCACATAGGTTTTATGGTTTATCCGTTTGACTGCACAAAGATCCAGCTGTTGTATTGTTATGCATGTCAGCCACCGGTTTTCGCTTCTCATCAACAGTTGCAACAGATCCCTATTGGCCATAAAACTTCAAAGAATGCATTCCGCAAAACCTTCATAATTTGTCCAGGAACTTGCCTCAAAATGAATTAACGGAGTTTGCTGCCCTCCGTTTCTTTCGAATTTTCTCATTCACAGGCGTTAATTGTAGCTTTTGAAAATGGGAAAATGCGTCTGGTAAACACAATATGGCCGACCATTTAAGCCCTTATTGAGAAGACACTCCTATCATTTACTGGCTGCTGAACAGTTAATGCAAAGTTGCGTCAATCTAATCGGGTGCATTGACTTCAAGGAAGAAAGTCGATAAACGGGTGTTAATGGGTGTTCTTTATTATGGCTGAACAATGTACATCACAGAGTGGCCTTTAAATCTGAAAAAAACCAATGAAAGATGGATATTTGGCAAAGCTAAATAATAAGGAGTAATTTGGAGCAGTTCAAAGTTCAAGGTGCAGAATAAGTGTGTTAGGAAGATGCGCTTCTGCTTCACAAATAACAGAAATAAAAAATAGCATTAACACTGGTAGGAGTATGAAAAAGCTATGCGGTGAACCATTACTATATGATAATACATAAATTATATATATAAATATATATATATATATATATATATATATATATATATATATATATATATATATATATATATATATGATAGTGTGGAGCTCACCGATCTCGCTTAAGGAACATGTATGTTCCGTTGTGC
>WEDG01000280.1:0-237653 GCA_017591395.1 Schistocephalus solidus | reverse complement strand
CCGTGAAATAACATAATCAGCAATGTCAATGAAGTTATCTATCAAAATCTGCGAAAAAATGTTCTTTTGATAAATTTCTCATGCTCTTCCAATGGTGACAACGATCGGTGTGTTTTAAGGCACTATCGACAATGCTGCATTCATACAGTAGAGAAGAGATATCATGCAAAATGCCCAACTTCGCGAAAGATTGATAATCACTCGCGAAACAAAATCAAAAATATTACCGAAGTTTTCGCATATTAAAAAAGTAACCCTAATCGCATTTGAAACTTAAAGGACATGTTAAAAGCAGCAAATTGTGGAAACGTGAAATTTCACTGTTAATAATATGCATAAATTTGAATTAGAATTGCAAGTTGCTAGCGTAAGCGAAACATCTTGTGAATATTAAAAGAACTGTCTATTCTTGACTTTGTTTATATGTTTTTCTAGCATTGGATTTCAACTAGTTACACAAAAACTCGATTATTTATATGCCTAAGATCAAATAAAAATGTCTTATAATAAATTACGCCTTCAAAAAGCGCGTTGATTAAGCTGACCAATAAACACGTTACTTTGCATTTTCCAAAGTTATATCAGAATGAAAATATAAACGTTTAAACCGTTTTCTGGTTTACCTGAAAATATCTGATAAATTTTCTGCTGTTACTGAAAAAACTCGCATTTTTCTTTATATGGGAGCGTTTTTTTGTTACAAACGTTTACTTAAATGCCTCGTTCTACGAGTGCAAATATAAAACAGAGTATCCGAATATATGCTAAGATTTTTAGAAAATTGCTAACATTCTGGCCTTTACGTTTTTGAATCCCGGATAAGCGCAAACTATTTTATGCAAGAAGGACCTTAGAGTAAGCTTTCAATTTAACGTTGGTTGTTCTGGGCGTTGAAGTTCGTAGTACCTTGTACACATTTTGCATTTTTATCCTTTATTGTAGATGACGTAGTTAGCCCGTTCGTTTTTCATTGCAACATGGCAGTCCCACTTTCATTCGCTGACTTTCATTTATCCTTAACCCATGCTCGGTGGAATCTTTAAAGATTAAATATTCTTTGTAGGATATTGTCTGCTAATAAAATTGCCTTTCTGTAAACGCCTCGTTACTTGGAACAATATCGCAATTCTCAGAATGTTTCAAGTCGTCAGAGTCAATTTCTAAACTCTTTAAGTAGTGACTGCCTTCGTTTAGGTTATTCGCGTTGCCTATGAGGGATAACACGAACCTGTTCCGCGCTTTAGAAAACCCTTCACATCGACCGGCAACAAACTTTAAATCAAACTACACATTTCAATATCTAATTCAGTTTCGCACTTATGCACTTAAACTAGAAAATCGTTAGTGTAAAGCATTCATTACTCTCTTCAACACATTGAAAACTTCCCCTTATAATGTTTTTACACATTAGTGGGTGCGGATGTCAACAGAATACACATTTATTGATAATAAAGCGAAAACAGTGAAAATAATGAAAGATTCATCGATATTTCGAGGACGACGTGTAACTAGTTGAAATCCAATGCTAGAAAAACATATAAACAAAGTCAAGAATAGACAGTTCTTTTAATATTCACAAGATGTTTCGCTTACGCTAGCAACTTGCAATTCTAATTCAAATTTATGCATATTATTAACAGTGAAATTTCACGTTTCCACAATTTGCTGCTTTTAACATGTCCTTTAAGTTTCAAATGCGATTAGGTTTACTTTTTTAATATGCGAAATTTTCGGTAATATTTTTGATTTTGTTTCGCGAGTGATTATCAATCTTTCGCGAAGTTGGGCATTTTGCATGATATCTCTTCTCTACTGTATGAATGCAGCATTGTCGATAGTGCCTTAAAACACACCGATCGTTGTCACCATTGGAAGAGCATGAGAAATTTATCAAAAGAACATTTTTTCGCAGATTTGATAGATAACTTCATTGACATTGCTGATTATGTTATTTCACGGATATTTATTCCTGGGACCCTATCCAGCAAGAAGGTCAAATAGAATTGGTTTCATCGATTCTGAGTAAAACAAAGAATGTTGGTATTTACTACACTGCGTATATATTCCGTTTTATAAATGCGGTTCCATTGCCATGCAATAATAACAGTTGTAAAGTAAATTTGTTTATTTGGCAATTATTTAACTAGATTTATTTAGCCTGATGCATTGGAAACGGTTACTTGGGTTGCTGAGTTTTGTATGTGCATTGAGGCATGCCCCATCATTATTGCCATTTTCGATACTTTCGGCGTCATTTCAGGACTTTTAGGGTTCTTTGCTATCAAAATTGCGAGCAGTGAATCAAAATAATTCCAATGTGGGTTCAAAGGAAGCCACGTTTTGAAAATATTTAAATGTATTCCACGTGATGCGTTATTTGGTGGATATTCAGAAAGTTACGTTAAGTAAGGTTTTATTTAAGTTTCCAAGACAAATATGCATTCAGATAAAATTTAATGTGCCCAAAATTTCTATCAGTATGATAGTTATATGGACGTGTATCTACTTACAGTCGGTATACGAGTTTATGCAATGTTGTCCAAATTGTAAAATGCATTTTAGACTAGGAATTATTACTTAAGTGGAGTTGTAATATTTATTACCATGGAAAACATGTTTATATATTTCAAATACGGCAGGATGACGGCTTTTGAATAAACTTCATTATGATTTCCTCCGGAAACAACTCGAACCGAAAATGGCTACTTAATTTGCAGGAATGTTCTCTTTACGTTTTCAACGCCTGTAATATTCAAATATATTTTATGAAAAGCATAAGCAAAAATATTATTTCATGTGGTGCTTTGATAGTATAGCACGTCTTCGCTAAAGTCCTCACTCGATTAAATTTTACATTTTGGTTTTAAAACATTTTTATATTCCAGTTAATTTTAAACCCATCTACTATTGGAATTGCATTTAAGAATTTCAGTCTACAAGCCGCAGGCCTTCTGTTAAAGATTAACACATATAAATTTATTAAGAAGATATCATACAGTGCTAATCCAGATTTGCAATGGATGGAGATCATACCAAACATTTCCTGAGAGGCAAAAACGACCGGATACGACGGTATTTGAATGGACACTGCATAGTTTAATATCTTAGCAATTATAAACTTTTTTAAAACCAAAATGCATCTTTTCGGCGCGTAAAAACTTAAATGAATACCCGATGCACTTCAAAATGAGTATGGAAAAAATATTTCAGCTTCAGTTATTTGAAAATAAATAGAAAAATGTACACTACCTAATTGGCATGTTTTGTGTGACGTGTGTTTTCCCAAAAAAACAAAAACGACATTTCACCTAAAGTTGAAATCCTGGTGTCTACGACAACCTGAAATTATGCTCCATGATTTTACATTTATCAATTATACTGGAAATAGTATTTGTGAACCAAAGCAAATTTCTAAATCTTGTTAACATTGTTTGAGATCGGTCATTGACCGTATCTTGTAAATGAACTTCATTTGATGCCGTCTAAAAATGCAATAAAAATTGAAAGTGCTTCTCATTTTTATAAATGGGAATGAAAAAGAAAGTCATTCCAAATCAAAATACTTACTTTTATTTTTAATGTGAATAACAAACGTACAGGCAGAGGATTTAATATACGGGCATCCTTGGACGACCATTAAAATTTGCAGTTTGATATGCAAGCTATAAATGCACAGTAAACACTGCCTCAAATCTTTTTTTCCATTGCGAATGAAAATATCTAACGAATAGGTTTGACAAACGAAGCATACGTTCGTAAGTTTACACCCAAATCTGAAGTGTCAAAAAAGAACCTTAAAATTTCATTTCTTGTGATGCCTGCCTTACACTTTGTGTTCATAAATTAGAAATCAAACTTAAAACCTTGATTTTCAAAAGAACTGCTGGACAAATCACACAGGTTATCACATAAATTGCATTATCTAATTAACTGTTAAACTGGGTTTGGTTATGGATATTGAAATTCATATGAATTGTTAATTTTGGCGTCAGGAAATCGGATCAACTAGTCAGCCATGGGAAGCTTTGACCGATTGGTCAAGTGTTGTAACCAAGGTCACCCTTTTGGTGTACACGTACGGGCAGTTTTAAAAGTTTGCGTGGGCCTGCCTCACAGAACTTGGTTTTATTAGATGATCATATTTTTGTCTGATAGTGCAGACGCATATAATATTGCACAATGCATACTTGACATATAAAGGGACAATGCGCTACATATTCATCTGTTTCATGTAACTTAAAATTCTCAGACTGAATGGTAAGTGCAATTCTTTAAGATCAATAAATTATCATGAACGGTTAAAGAAATTAAGATTATTATTAATAAAAAATAGAAGCTTGTATAGTATTAGATGGTACGATATCCAGTTAATGTAGCAGCATTTAAATGCACTAGATAATTATCTGGCACCGATATAAACAGGGTGATTAGCAAAATGTCAACTAGATTACAACAGCATTTATATAATTATTAAATGTGTTTTGAAACTAAAAATAAATAAATACACCGTCCTCAGTCTCCATTCAAATTAAAACGCATCTCGTAACAGACGGAAATGATAATATGAACGCATTTAGTAAGTCAACATTTGGAGGTCCCGGTGGAAATATTGGTTTATATCAGCACAGTTTTGCTAGCTGCTACATTTTG
The DNA here is from genome assembly GCA_017591395.1 of Schistocephalus solidus. Classification (NCBI taxonomy): domain Eukaryota; kingdom Metazoa; phylum Platyhelminthes; class Cestoda; order Diphyllobothriidea; family Diphyllobothriidae; genus Schistocephalus; species Schistocephalus solidus. The sequence continues at coordinate 233,003 of WEDG01000280.1, read as the reverse complement.
CACCACAAAGGCAAATAAGATTAGCGTCAACTTATATTCCTCGCTAGTTAAATGCCCAGATTAATCAAATGTGGAAACCCCTACTGCATTTTATACATTCATTGTGTTACATCGGTTCATAACTTTGTCTTCTAGTGTTGGGCGTATTAAATATCTTATAAATAATGAGCATTACGTCACAGTTTCGCTAAACTTAAATAACTATGCGTTATCATTAGCATACTGGCAAAAAAGCAGTTTGAACGAACATTTGTAGTTCAGGTTTCAGCAACCTCAATGGATTGCTACACAGTGACATAAATTCTTTCGTGAATCGGGAATATGTGCTTAGAATCAAATTTATGAATACAACGATACGTGGTGGTTTTGTAAATAAGGTCAAAGTTATTTGCTTGTGTAACTTCAAACTTTGAAATATGGTTTATGCTGCCTTGGTTTTATTATTTGAAGAATAAAGAAGTTAAACGGTCCTTGTCGAATTTAAAAAATAATATGCCGAATGCTGTGGTTAGAGATTTTTTGGCAGCTATGATGCCCACAACTCTATCCATTTTGCGGCGGCAAGGCTCGTAAGTTAGCGTCAAGGCACAATGGGACCAGTGAGTCCCATAAACGATAGGTGAGCACATGTCTACTATTGCTAATTTAAATCTACCAAACACAGCGGCTTATCTTACTTAAGTAGGCATTTTAAACAAGCACATGTATAATTCCGGGATCCTCTATATGATTTCCGGGGCAAGGCGGGTTCTCTTGCACTAAAATACGAGGAAGTAAGAATATGTGTAAGGCTAGGCGAAAGTTTAGGGTAACGGTTATGGTTAGGGTTAGAGCTAAGGTTTTGGTCACAGTCAGTTAACAGGCCAAAGAACGGAGATATGGAATCGTCCTGGAATTTATCGCTTGAAAACCGGCATTGCATGGGGCGCGTTTTTACTTCCATGTCCTTTCAGAGGTGTCAACAAGTCATCCCATCTACCTCATCACATCAGTAGAAAGCAGTTATCGGAAGTTGCGTTTTTGCTCAAATTCAATCACAACGCAGAAGATGCAGATCAATATGCACGAAGGTGAGTTAGATGCACATGCAATTGACAGTATTTTCAATTATTAGTCGAGGAGTTATCCGTCATCACAACACGAGGTATAGAAGAAAAGTGATAGTGTTGGTTTATATCTAGATGATAGCCCAGACCACAATTTAGAGAAATCTTTCATTAAATACTTTAAGAGGCTTGCAGCAATGTTAGTGTAGATGTGGCTGACACAAGATTTGTTTACCATTAACTTAAGAATCAGCTGACCTTAAGTCTACATACCTCTAAGGAGTACAGTGTGTGAGAATACAACGCAATAAAATATGATGGCGTTCGCACAATCCTCAGCCCTGCTTAGGTGAAAACTTTCGTTCTCATCAGTAAAAATGCATAAGGTAAAATTTTGGGGATATTGCATGATTAACCAACACTGCCGCAAGGCCACGTTTTCTGACCCCGTATTGAAGTGGTTCGAAATTTGTCCTAAGCAAGACATCTCCTTTAGATCTTTTCAAAACAGGGAAAATTATCCGAACGACGCTGTGTTAGGAGATATTTTCATAATAAAACACTGAATTAAATAACAGTTTCAGTGCAGAAAAAAATATCAAAAAAACAATTTTTGCCAAGATTCCGTTATCATGAACATGGCGACGAAGTATTGCAAACTAATCTTACTATTAATAATTACTAAGTAGGAAGTTATTATGAAGTTTGGCAAATCGCATGATACGTGCATATTTGAAATCCAACTAATCTGGGCAAATACTAGCACAAAAAAGACAGTTATCCTTAATATGAATTTTTCATCTTCGCAATCTGTCTGGTAGAGGACAATGATCAGTTGTGACCAGCGTAGGATTAATTATCAATGACAGTCTGCTATTTAAACGTGAGCATTTATACATAACCATCTTAACTCGAAGCAAAATAAGTTTCCCAGTAAGTGGTATGGTGTGGCAAAAACAACCTTATTTTTTAATCCCATGCTTGTCATTTGAATTTGTATTCCGTAAAAGCATTACGTTAACGAAATAAAATGAGCGAATTTAAATGTATTCTGTGCTGCCTGTCATAGATGAAAATATATACCGGTTGTCCAATATGTACCAACGATATGTGCGGCTTTTAGGATTCGTTTTCTTTTTTTATTTCGCAGTGTGTTATAAGGCCTCTTATAAAAGTCTGATTTGATGTGTCAGCTCGTGTTTGGAACGAGTAGCGGGATTACTTTAGTACTGCTAGTTCTTATGTCCATTCCTTGAATCCTGTGAATGGCTGACAAATACATTGGACTAGTGCTTAAGAAAGGAAAGCGATGAAGAGTTGCACCATTCGGCATGCGTCATCATCACACTCTGCCCGTAGTCCTCTCTGTAAAGAATCTGATGGGCTTTAACCTCTAACAAAACATTAAAGCAAGTGTTTTCGAAGGTTGTCAAACGATGGAATAAATCGGTCCGCCTCTCAGGGTGAAGGGTCAGGTGGTAAGAGTTCTTCCGTCCTGTAGCCCATAGGACACACCGACTTTGTTGGGGCACGGGACACTCCTTTATGGTCTCCGTGAAATATTGCCCATCGTGTGCGAGTAAGGCGTGTGACATGTGAAGGCGGAGAGTGTAGCTTACGCAGACATTGCGCAATATCTTACCTTCTGTCTACTTGACAATGTCTAAAAACTGAATTCACGCGAAGATGGACGAAGTGCGGTAAAAGCCCGGCAATTAAACTATCATTATGAAACATTTGAAACGCAAATCCTTGTCCCTGTGACCAAAACCTTGTGATCAAAATCAGGGGCAAACAGCGGCACTGAATACATTTTAGCCATCCTAAGTTTTTGAAACTTTCTGCTATGATAGTACACCACATATGCAGGTTTTTTTCAATAATGATGCTGTCTTACATGCTTAATTTAAAAGGTTTCACGCTGGTAGAAAACGTACCCTTTTTCTTATTGGCGGTTTAACCTTTTGCAGCCTTTATAGGCAGATAAGTAAAAGAAAAATGGAGTGCCACGTCATTAATGGACAATAAGATGAAGCATGCAAAGGATCCGGATATTTATTCAAAATAAGTTGGAAAAAAGACATATTGGAGTGTTTTAGGAAAACAAAGACAGAAGGGGCACGATCACACATGGGTATACTCATATTAACTAAACAGGTTTAATGATTACTGTGATGCGAGATGGGTTTAATCGTGTATTTCAAAAAGATTGAGATTCTCGTACGCCATTAGAAACTATTAACTCATCTTTGTAAGAAGATAGGCACGCAGTTGCACCATCATCGAACGTTCATCTTTCATAAATATATCAGCAAAAATGCACAAATTCCCATTAAACGATTCAAAAGACAACTTGGCGAGCATACGCGCTGCTTTCGATCACTTCTCTTCAGGCCAGTACAGTTATAGGGAAACGTTGGAACGCAGTAGAAATTTAAAACATGAAATCGATAATGTTCGTCCATTTGTGTGGGTTATCTGAGGAATGTGCATAGGGGAAGGGTGATAAGAGACAATTTGATAGGCGGCAGTAAGTGTTTGGTAGAGCCGTTCTAGGAGAAGGGGGGAGGACAGAGATGGCGCGGGGGATACATGCAGTTAAGTGGCCGTTGGCCAAGCTAAGCGCGGAGCTTGTACGAGGTTCTTTTGTGCGCACAAGACCGGCTTCTTCAACCTAATGGCAGTCGCTTCTGCTGCTGCTGCTAGTAGACGTTGACCCAGTGGCTTGGGGTAGTTTGGTGGGACCTTATAAATTACACGGAAAGCTTCGCTGGGGTCCACACTATGCCCGGTGACAACCAGATGTGCAAGGATGGCGCTTTTTATGCTCTTGACTTCCCCTTTGCACAGCCATGCTGGGATGTGTTCTTTTATTCTTTTGGATAAGCGCCGACTCGTGCGACCAATATAACCTGCTCCACAGGAGCAAGTAAATGAGTAAATGCACATGGAGGTGGTCTGAGTCGGCAACCTATCCTTGCCTTCGCCTCGTAAAAGAGGGTTGGTTGAGAACACTATCTGAAGTTTCGCTGCTGGGAACGTTTGTGTAACGGCTTGGTTAAGGCGTCTTTTCAGTAGTTCACTAGCCGACTCCCCTTGAAAGGGCACTTTGAGGAATAGAGTTTTCTTTTCCACAGTATCCTTGGCAGGTTTCCCTGGTCTAGCGACAAGATGCTTTGTAATAAACCGATCTGGGTATCCATTCTCTCGAAGTAGGTTCTGGATCTTCCCAAGCTCCTCCTCGATACTATCTGCCGTGCAAATTTTTCTGGCCCTGTGCGCTAAGCAACGCACTAGATTACGTTTCTGTTGGATAGGTATAAAACTGCTAAAGTTCATATATTGCCCAGACCAGGTTTTCTTTCGATAAACGCTCCTTCGGATGCTGCCGTCAGGTCTTCTGCTTAGAAAGACGTCTAAGAAAGGGAGTGAACCGGCTCTTTCCATCTCCACCGTGAATTTGATCGATGGATGTGCTTGGTTTACAGTGTATAAGAGCTCGTCTAAATTTGTTTCTTCTGTGACAATTGCAAAGATGTCGTCGACGTATCGACCGTAGTGTCTTAGCTTATTGATCTGTCCGCTTAACTGAAATTTCTCCGACTTGCCCATAAATACATCGGCTAGGAGAGGTCCAAGTGGCGAACCCATAGCAACACCGTCTATTTGTCTGTATAGTTGGTTATCAAAAAGGAACTGCACATTTAACGTGCATCTTAGTAATAATTCTTTCAGTGTATTTGTCGGTATTCCTGTTTCTTGCTCACTGGTCAAAAGGAATTCACAGAGCTAATCGACTGTCTCAGTGACAGGGACGTTTATAAAAAGTGATGAGACATCCAAAGATAGCATTTTCGGGCCGTTTAAGTTAAGGTCTTTGACGTCTTCAATAAATTCGAAGGTATCTCGGTAGCTACGTGGCGCTAACTGACGTTGTACAGGCTTTAGTTTTTCTGCTACCCACTTTGCTATGGCATGATAAGGAGTGTTTCGCATGTCTAAAATCGGACGAAGTGGCAAGCCTTCTTTGTGGATCTTCGGTAGACCATAGAGTCGAGGGATGTGTGTACCTACTGGTCTGAGGCGTTTGAGGTCACGGTCGCTTAGAAAAACCCCATGCATGGAGTCTTTTTAAGCAGTCAGTCAATTGTGCCTCTACTTCATCAGTGCAATCCTTTTCTTTATGCACTTCTCGGAATTTATTTTGGTCGGAGAGTATGGAGTGCATCTTCGTTGCATAGTCTGATCTGTTCATTATAACGATGCCTGTTCCTTTATCCGGTCTTGTTATCAGGATGTCTTGGTTCACTTGAAGCTATTTCAACTTCTCTATGTGTGCTTTTGTTAGCAATCCCCGAATTTGCGGTCTCTTATTCAAGTACTGATAACTAGAATCAACCAGAGTTGATTTAAAGTGTTGAGCGCTCTCTGCTGATACGGGCTTTAGGTCGTAAGTTTGGTTCCAGAGATTCTCGAATTGGGTTTCTAACTCTAATTGACTAAGCTTTCGACGAGGCAAGCAGAATTTTGGACCTAGGGATAATGCTTTGAGTAGCGTTTTATCGAGTGGCATAGAAGAATGGTTGTAAACGTACCGATTGAGATCTTTTGGAAAACGAGATTGTGGCTTTATTTCTTGCACTTTTTGAAGAAGTGACGATCTTTTTACGTCTCCACGTTTTCTTCCTATGGTTTGAGTATAACTACTCAATTCTTTTCTTTCATCTTCTGTCAGCATATGCAGAACGGCAGCGCGTTGACACACGTGACGCTCTAGTTCTTCCATCTTTATTCGAGTGCTATCCAGTTGGTTCTCAGCGTATCTCCTGAAGGTTTTCATGGTGATAACTGTATGACTACGTCTGAGCGCTTTCCAGTACTGATTTGGTTATTCATTTCTTTCAATACAGTCCCCAATAAAATTGGCCAGTATTTTCGCCTCCACAAGTTTGGTGTTGAAACGCAGGTACCCATTGAGTGCCTTTAACACCGTGGGATCTTTGGACTGCTTTAAAGTTGCAAATATTCCCATAAAACGATTCAAAAGACAACTTGGCGAGCATACGCGCTGCTTTCGATAACTTCTCTTCAGGCCAGTACAGTTATAGGGAAACGTTGGAACGCAGTAGAAATTTAAAACATTAAATCGATAATGTTCGTCCATTTGTGTGGGTTATCTGAGGAATGTGCATAGGGGAAGGGTGAAAAGAGACAATTTGATAGGCGGCAGTAAGTGTTTGGTAGAGCCGTTCTAGGAGAAGGGGGAGGACAGAGATGGCGCGGGGGATACATGCAGTTAAGCGGCCGTTGGCCAAGCCGCCTATCAAATTGTCTCTCATCACCCTTCCCCTATGCACATTCCTCAGATAACCCACACAAATGGACGAACATTATCGATTTCATGTTTTAAATTTCTACTGCGTTCCAACGTTTACCTATAACTGTACTGGCCTGAAGAGAAGTTATCGAAAGCAGCGCGTATGCTCGTCAAGTTGTCTTTTGAAAAATGCACAAGTTCAGTAAGCATTGCGTATAGAAGACAACAATGCCCTTCATAGGCCTGCTATCTGCTTGCTTCCCCCAAGCAATTAATGCGCTTTAAATTACAGAAATATTTTTTTGGGGTAATCAATAATCTTAGGAGATGGCTGCTAAGTAAAACAGTGTTTGAAGTTTTTGCTTAAATTTACTCCTATAGGATGATACATCGAGTCTCGTTTACTTTCACGTTTCATCCTCTGAACCAGGTGACAGGAGTAAAGTTTTCGTCGATAGTATTTGATGTAATTTTCACTCAAACCGGAAATTCCTATTTCTTTCAGTCCTGTGTAAGCATCAACAATATACGTCAAGGTAAATAAGAAAAGCTTTCACTGAACAGCAATGAGAATTCACATGTTACTGTTATAAAATATATATAATTTGCTTGTCTGTCTATATTTTTGGCATATGCACGAAACGCACTAGGCATTTAAATTTTCGTTCTTTATGCATATTTTTTTGGAAAATCTGGCTTATTACCTTGTATTTGTTTGCAGCACAACAGTAAAATGGAAATTTTCTAATGGGTATTTTTTCCAGTGCCCTAGTTATGCAATATTTTTTAAAAAGATTTTGGTTTTTCCTTGGTTAAAATTCCTAGGACATTAATGCAGAAACCGGGAGTATTGTCTTGAGAGGCAATCAGTTTGAGATCCTGGCAAATGTGAATATGACTAGTTAACATGAAATGCGTCAATTATAGCGGAATAAATGTGTTATATTCTCGAGCTTCCGAGGGAGAGTCAGTGGTTTATAAAATAATTCTTGTATGACTGACAGTACAAGAAGAACCTAAAGGCATGTGATATGCCTTTTTGGGAGCTGCGTTTTGCATCGGTGAGGGGTTCAGGTCACCAGTGATCCTCCCAGAGTTTCTTGTCTCTTCACCAGTATATAAATGACAGTTTTATCCTGTGAAACTTGTATCTCGAAAATTGGATAAATCTTTCAGATAAAACCTTTTAAGGTTCATTCCAAAAGTTGACATGTATATTTGACCTGACATCCATCAGCTATGGTGAAATAACTGTGTAATATTCAAACGCTACTAACAGGGCGTCATAAGCTTACAGATATTTAATTATTTACATAGCACAAAAGGTCCTTATGCTTCATATAGAGTCTAGCAGAGCAGGTAAGATTGTGTTCCTTAAAATGTCCACGAAACCCTTAGTAAAATGGCATCCTTCTTAAAAATTGGATGACATGCATTTTGCAGGCAGTTTCGCAAAGCTTGCCTGATAGGAGAAAACTAAAATAGGTAGATGTTTCGAAAGTGCAAGATGATATGACAACAACTTGGTATGCTTTTCATTGACTGCTTACTGTCATCGAAATTACGATCAAGAATATGAATGACGAGAAATATTTTTTAACAAACTAAATCAAATTACACATGTTATTTTTCATCTTATGTAATTAAACGGACGGCTACTGGTTGAAAAATGTAATCTCAGATAGTAAGACCTCTGGCTTTACGCAATCTTTTCCTCTGTGGACGTGAATTTTAATCTACTTTTGACGTACGAAATCTAGCAGTTTTGAAACAGTAAGACGACTATCCAAGTAGAATTCCTTAAGCAATCTATCTATAATCCCCAGACGATTACCAGGCGTAATTAAGTAATAATGGGGTTTGGCAGATTGAAGCAATTCATTTTACCCAATTGTGAAAAGCTTGGCGGCCTCGGTAGGACTTGAGCCCATGGCTGCAAGGGCAAGATTTATTAGAGCCTGAATAAAATACATTATTAAAATACTTTACAATGTATTATTAGGAATTATGCAAATTTTTATCATTCAGTCATCTATTATGAAGTTTGAAGAGGCATTTTGTCAACCTGGCAGCTTCTTACTTATTTTGTTCTTTCTAGAAGTTTGTTGCACATATTAATTTCTCTTAAGGTTTTCACACGTATTTAATTTCTCTTAGGGACAGAAAAAGAATCCTAAACAGCTATATCCTCGCCCATGTGGTAGACACAGACCATCGTGTAGATGCCAAAGAGGCCTTCCGGGTGATTAACAAAGTCCCCTCAACTTATTCAAAATTCCTTAGACAGCGTCTGTTGACTACGGCAAAAGTGGCTGCAATCAGCTACGCAAACCTGTCCTATGCGCTCAAAAGAGCTTTATACAGGTGCTGCAATTACCGTTGCCAAAAGCCATTAATTGTCTGTGCTGGCGGCCGTCATTCCTCCGACGATGATCAGAAAACGGACCGCAATTTTGTTTTTATTTCCACCTCCCTCACTCTGACAACGTGCATTTTGTTCTACTTACCCGCATATTTGAACTTGTTACACAGTGAAATATAAATGTAAAGGCCTGACGAGAATTTAGCGAAAGCTAACGTATACTCGCTAAATTTGCTTTTGAATTGTTCAATAGGAATGTTTAGCTACTCTAAAATAATTTTGTGTTTTTAAATAATATAAAAAACTGTTTTACTTTTTGCTAAGGGATGGAAAATCGAAAATTTGTACAAATATGAAATCTAAGTTCAAACATTGAAATAAAGCACCGGAGGTCACTCATTATACAAGTGGTGTATTTTAATCAAATATTTCTACACGGCCGAAGGTTGTTACTTTATGTGTGACATTTTTTTACCTTTGACCTTTCCAACGAAACATTTGGTCAGCTATACCAACAGGTGGATAATGACCAGTAAAATGTCGTCGTTGTGTCGGCTACCCCTACTGCTGCATAAAAATAACCGTTGAGGTTAAGTGTTTATAAGCGAAAAATAAAGTTTCAACTAGCTGAAGTCCGTAAAATGCAACATTGGGCTATGTAGGCTCTACATGCTCTGAATGAAGAAAAGAGAAAACGATGTTTGGAACTTTTCATGATGTGGCCTCCTCGTCACAAAAATGATTCTTGTTGAATTGAATTGTAACGTGTTATAAAAATATGACTCCCATACCATAACTGCAAACGTGCAGCACAAAGGTTGTACAAGGAAAAATAACCAAAATAGCTTCGCACGCAAGATTCGTTCACGAATAATAATTGTGAGTTTTCATATGGTGTGCTTGCACAAGTGGAATAAATTATGATTTCAGGAAACCTGGTTCCTCAATCACGGCCGAAACATAATGCTACCATCTGGATGAAATGTCCTAAGACTTGCAAGAAAACCACCTAATTTGGTCACCAGACCAAATAAACTAGTCAACAAAAGCGATTGTTCTGGGGTTAGCTGTGCTGTCCTCTCCAAGTCATCGACTTGTCAAAGCTGGTTGTTGATATCCACAGCCGTGATTAACGTGCATAAAAAGCATACCTGTCTTCTTTCTAATCATCCTTAGACAAACTTAAGGACCTTGATGATAGTACAAGCCTTGGCACGCTTGATATTTTGAGTGGCTCTGAAACCTAGGCACAAATATTCGAACTCTGTGTTCAGTGAAGGCCTCCTAAAGTAGTCAGTTTGCTCAGGCGGTCAGAGCATATAAATTAAGTGTGACAGGCTGCCTCCCATTAAATGCCTTCACTAACCCTCGTATTAGGATTTCTTTATTTTTAATTTATCTGAATTGACTGGTCACGTGATGCCAATCTAGAGATTGCCGAGTGTTGGTTGCCGGCATGACGTACCCACAAGGCAAATACCGATTGCCAAGCTTAATTATTTTTAAGGTGTTAAGTGATCCTGAACTGTCTACATACGTCCCCGCAACGCCCCTTGAATCGCATGTCTCATGCATATGTCAGTCAGAAGTGACCTGACTCTATCAGTTTTTCACAGTTGAGGCCGGGACACTAAGCTTAAACTGCACTTGGTGACACACAGTGGCTGGCTGCCAATTTAGCAAAATGCAACATATTAATTTGGCATTCTTCGCAAGCAGTCATTTTGAAGCCTTCGCAAATATTGGTTTTGACATTCTAAGATTAGGCGTAAAATAATTTGTTCAACATTTAATTTTTGTCACTTATGAGGTTAATACTTATTGTAAACTGAAGTATCCCTTAGTTAAATACCACTTCATGTGCCATTATACTTAAAATATTAATACCGTTTATTTTATAACGCTTTAAATATTGGGATAAAAATTTGAAGTGGGTAATGCATCACACGTTTGTGTTAATTTGTGAATTTCTTTGCTTGAATTGATTTGAGGCGCCAAAAGCTATTTACCAAAGAAGAAGTCATTTTAAGATTTGTTTATTGAAGGAAAAACAGGGCGAAAATTTCACAAAATCTGAGTTTTCTCGATGTCCGACAAATAAATAAGTTACGGAAGCTATGGATCAGAGCCTTTAGTTTATGCGTGTTGGAATAAAAAAGCCAGAGACTTTGCGCTATATCCCTCCAAAAAACGGATAATTTGTTTTTGCCTACACGAAAGTCAACAAAATGCAGGTATGAGAAAGTGTGGTGTTTTTGGGAAAAAAAGGCGGATTCAGTTCAAAATTCACGTTTCGCAAATTTGTGACTTTTTATCCTCTAAATATCAACAACGAAAGTAAAATAAATCCCCATCAAGCAACCAATCAGAGGGAAGCAAGAGACTAACAGATAAAGATTCGAACGCACAGAGCAGATATCTACTTTTCACACAAAATTAGAAACATTGTTAAGTAGACCTGCATTCCCTTTCTTTTGTTTCGTTTGCAAAACTGCCTTCGTCCTGACTAAACGGGCGACTTCTTTGAGGCATACGCAATTTATCACTGGTTGAGTTCATAGACTGCTTCCGGTTGCATAGTTACCGGTCCATGCTGCGTCCACCAACGTTTTAAATCAGTAAGGAAACGAGTGATCTTAGTAAGAAGGCATTAATTGTTTTGTAACTTAATATATGCTTACAGAAAAATAATTAATTTTTCCTTAAACCTGAATTTAAGATAATGGCTACATTAAAAATCAACGAAATAAAGGTAAATATAAAGGAGCATCGGGAACAAAGCTGAATTAAAAAGGGAAAAAATATGTAGAATAGCGTCTGTCAGACATGGAAGTAGCCAGGGTGCCTATGATAGTTTGTTCAATCTGACTATACAGCACAAAATCAAGTTTTTCTTTAATCGAAAGACATTTCTTTACCAAAAGCCTATTTTTGATAATTGATAGTTTCGATTGGATTCAGGTCTGTACTCTTTGCAGGATCAAAAATAGATTCAAGGCCATACGGGAAGAAGCTGACTGGTGTCTACAAAGTGAGATTCTCGTGGTAAGCGTTGTCAAATTCACAGAACCTTTAAACGATGAACAAGAACCAATCCCTGTTGTGTCTATTCTGCCTCTAGCATGGTTGTTATAACCAAAGGCATACTTAACAATGTTAAGGAACACGATGCTATTAAATGTCTCCGTTGTCGACGCTGGCCATAAATTGGCCTTCCAAACCATCAGACTTCAGATTCTATCGATATAATGTGCTTTCGGGGGAGGTTTTTCCCACATATGACCATCTGGATACACTTCACCGGTTTATGTAAGAGTAAAACCTCAGCGCAGAAGTAACTGCTCTTCCGGATAATTCATACCTTAAAGGGGATTAATTGTATCATTTGACTGGTGCAGTTCAAATTCCTGCATCATTTGTCTAATTATCGTCATAGTGGACATCAACATATGTTCAACGTGAATGGTCTCAGTGGGTATTTATTAATACCTTTTTAGTGTATGACAAATAAAATTATCGTCCAGTTTACCCGTGGACCATTTTGGTCCACCCTGCTTAACTCTAGGCATTGTTCGATCATTAATAATGCGCCCCACAGTGACCTTACTATTATCAAAAATACTAGCTTACGACGCAATCAGTACTCCTTCTGCTGCAAGATTTAATATTCGTTCATGGTCACGTGCGCAAAGAGATTGTTTGGACAACTTGTTCAAGCGGCGTGAGCGATAGAAATGACGGCATGCCACAGCCTTTCGCATATATGCTCGTTTGCAGTCCCAATTATCGGTGTTATCAAACAACGTAGACTCACACACGTTTATTACCAAGGTTTTGGCACAAGACATCACATATTTGCAAAAATGAATATTTAAAAGTAAAACTGCCCTTGTTTTCCAGAAAACTGTGTGATTTCTCATACCTGCATTTACCTGATTTTCGTTAAAGCAAGACCAAATTTCCCGCTCTCTGAAATAATATATTGTAAATATTTATAGCTCATATTAATATTCGTTTAAAGTACAACGCACACAAACAAGAAGGTTTAGTTTTCGAGCTGTTATACCTTTTTTACGAAAAATGTTTTGCATAATACCTTTTTTCTTGAAAATATTTGTAGATAAACCGAGAGCCAGACAGGCCAAGATATTTTGCATAAAACACTTCTTTTTAATAGAATAGAGGTTAAGTACGGTTTTTTCATTAAAATATTTTTCCTGAACATTTTCTGAAAAAACTACGGATTTGGGTAGTTGAACAGTGCGTTCTGTGAATTGCATGACCTTTCTTCTTATAAGATACGAACTGTAAGTTTCGGCAGTATACTAATCCTAAGCTTCAACAGTTGAATAGAGTTTCTAAAACTGTAAGTGGGTACCTGGCCTAAGTGATTTTTGTGAAAGGCGTGACAAGATAAACGTTGCGCTTAGTTCCGACACTCTTATATTGTGAAAAGCAAATACAAATCCGATAAAAATGACGAACATTATTTGCGTTGTGTTAACATTATGCGGACCATAATATAATTAGGTTGGAAGATGTGTATTTAACGAGTTGTTTTGCTGTTTTTGAAGCGTGTTGCCACGCAGTAGTTACTAGCCAATGTTAGTTTTATTGTTAAAAGTTCCTAATCAGGGATGCCGCACAAAATCTACTTTCCACAAAAAAGTAAGTAGTGTTGAAATTTTCTAGTTATGACTTCATGTCTGCTGACTTTGAAAGGCTTCAGAAGATATTTCAAGTATTTAATAATTTTTATATAGGAACCATCACCAAGAAAGTCAAACAGTTTCAAAGTTATGAGTCAAGACAAATGACAACAAGGAACACTGTTAAGAGTCTACAACAGAGAAGGGAAAGCATGAGTAAGTTAAAGTCGTAACCACAAAGTAAAACAAAATTTACCTTGAGCCTGATGCGTTCTAGAGAAACTTGAAAAATGTTCAACATTCCCAAATATAAATAATCAAGGTATATTATTTCTTAATATGGCAAGTTTAATGCACGTTCCTGCATAAGCATTTACAAGCAGTTTTCTCGTGATGTGCACTAACCTAGCACCGCTTGCCATTATATGCTAATGAGGCTGGTTTGCGTGAGAATTTTAATTCTGCATAAATAATGATGCCATTCTTATGACATAATTATAGATGGACGACTGAATTGCATTCGAAAGCTGGAAACATAAACTCATCCCTACCTTTTCGCCGAGGAAGTTAGTTTAAGGGTGCTGAAATACGTAACATAGAATTAAGTCTCCAATACCTATCAATTGCAAGACAAGAGTAATTTGGTTGATTGTTATTCTAGTGGACTATACATTTACGCAGCTTTGTCTATTAGTTGTATGAATAGTAGCATTGTTGAAACATTAACCATATTAAACACCGCTACGTGTGTCACAATTACCTTAGGGAGAAAATGTTCACTAAACGAGTAAATTCCATCAATAACGGAAATGCTAAATGCAGTGACTATGGACAAACCAGATTGTGTAAGCGCTTTTGATACTCAGAAGCCTATCAAATAATTTTGTCAATTGTCTATTAATACAACAGTTTGCATGGTGCATACCTTCAGCAACTTTGATGTCTGCTTCACCTGAAAGACAAATAAATAATAATATTTTGACTGTTAATAACACCAAAGGAAAGGAGATAACCCAATATTGATATTTGAATCGTAATGTAAATCTGATATTTCTGTAGAACCTGATGGACTGTCCATGCGGAATCTGAAACCAGCAACGTCTGAAATGTTGAATGAAGGTAAAGTCATTTCGCAGAGCACAGTAAAAGTTTAGACTCGGAAATTCCTGACTTAAGTATATTTATGAAATTATCGGGAATACAGTCGTGTATCTTACCATTCTGCGGGATCAGTCGAAACTGTCCACCAATCGCAGCGGTCAAAATACACAGAATACCTTTGTTACTGTCAAAAATACACTTGCTGTCTTTCATGAAAAATAAACTTTATTATTTGCTTTTTAACTCTATAAAAAATTTATGAGCCACACGAAATAAGCTGTGAAGAGATAAAACAAAGCACTGTTTAGTGATAAAAAATTGAATTTCAACCTCATCCATAATATTTTCGTTCCAAGAATACAATGAAACTTAAATGCGATCGGTTGATTTAGCCCTAAAAAATAAGGTTTACCTTCAAGAGTTGTTGTTGCTGTAATGAAGAAGAATAATTTACTTCTGGTGGCATTTTAATTGTCAACGTGAGGTAGACAGTGTCACACGTGAATAGAAATTAATTAATTTTCATCACATAGTAAATTTAACTTGTCGATAGCAGCAAAGTATACTTCTTCTTTACAGAATACTAGAAATTTCCTGGAAGGAAGTATTCCCACAAAACGTTATGCATTCGAAAAGAAGTATCATCTACAAAACTTATAAAATGAACATTTAAAAGTTTAAGTTTGCTTACTTGCGAGCATCATGCACAGGAGACTGATCAGAGCAATTCGGAGGCAGATCATTGTAGTGAAGAGATGAAATAAATGAGCGTGATTATATACAGTCTGCTTTTGAACAGGGCACTGGGTTAGTGACTGCGCACATGTCTGTAGCGAGAGGTCAATGGTTCAACCGTCATTTATGTCAGGAAATGGTAACAGTTTATCAGGGTTCTTGATATTAAACACCCCCAACGTCGAAAAACGTTTATCTGCATTTTTGACGCATGTCGTCCAGCAAAAAGGACCAGCATCGTCAACCGATCATCTCCTATTCTATTACACAAAAACGCTAGACCACGCACTGTAAAAAATTATAGTGGCAAAATAACAGTAGTTTGAGATGGAAGTTATCAATTATCCATCCTACTGAAACTATCCGCTGACTTCGTCTTCTGAAATTTGAATATCGTTTTTCGGAAGGAAAACAAGTTTATTCCAACATTGCTGTAAAATAGACAATCTAAGATTTAATTTACGCTCTAGTACAAGGTTCTTAACGCACTGGAATGAACAAGTTCCTGTTTAAATGGGAAATGTTTATTGATAATATGGGTGCTTACGGTGATGAATAAAGCTGATCCTTATCAGCATAAATATTTAAATACCCTTTTAGTTTTTCCGAATGTATCATACGGAATGGCCAAAGATAATCTATTGCTATTGTGTATTTCAAGCACAATTGCGCTAAAGGCGAGTGCATGGTGGCTGGTGAGAGGTTTGTCTTCCAATTGAATGTGCGACTGTCTGACCTTATAGCCTCTAGTCTTTATGACAGAGCCCGGACTACAGTGACTGAAGGTGAAAAAATATGGCAAATGAAGGCCACTGCAATTTATCGGTTGTGATGAAGTGGACCCGTTTACACTGCCCTGCGCGACCCCAACACACCTTTAAGTGTGTGCAAAGAAAATACAGCATAATACCAAACATTTATATTCTCCAAGTCGTCTTTAGCGCTGAGCGATTTGTAATGCCACATTTAAAGCGACCATTTAAGAATTAAGTAGATTAATAAATTAAACAAGTTTCTAAATATACCAAAAATTGCACGTTAATTTGAAGTCTGCGTTAGTGTTGGTGGAGGTTTGAATGTGGGCAATATTAAGAACAAATATACATGGATGCTGAGTGAGATTTAATGAGTTGGTCATAATATGGTGCAACTATTTTGCCTGTATCCGGGTATCGACCCGAAGCCTTCAATAGCGTAGAAAAATATTTGCATACAATCTACCATCTAAGTTTGCCAAATTGTGGCCTGCTTTTCGTGTAAAGCACATTCGAAATGAACTTGGTAAACCTATTTTGCGTCTCAAATCAATTCAGCGGATAAACGTAGACACCTCAAATATATGTTATACTACGCCAAAAAATATCGATCCTGACTGTTTATGTGTTAGACAATCTACTGTACGGCGCAGACATTCGCTACAAAATGTTTTACATAAGCTAAAACTTCGGACTCGATCTTAAAATGCTCTGAAGATGTCGCGATATCACTTCTTCCGTAGCTACACAATTTGCATAAAATACTACCTTGGTCTTTTTGAATGACATATACTTCATTTTGGCCATTGGTTCTAGCGAGCAAAGAGCTTAGGTAAATTTTTACAATTGAAAATGTTATGAATTTAAAAGAGACATAAGTCTTTTTCCATAAAACCGGCTACTAATATTTTCTTTTTTGGTATCATAGGACTTTGAAAAATGAAAGTATTTAAGTATAGGATTTTGGCAGAGTTGATTAATTCCTGGTGGATTCTGGATTCATTGTTAAGGAAATCTTGCTAGGGCGGTCAGCTTACTGTATCAGAAATGGTGGATTTCATATATTGGAGTAGGCTGGTGAGCAAGTTGACACAAGGGAGCTCAACCTCACTACTCCCTTTAAGGCTACGAAGCTGAGTTGATTAGAGTGTTGGCTGAACTAAAACCTCTCCTTTGCTGGCATAGTTTCAAATTACACCGAGAGCGCAGGGCTTTTCACAAGGGGTTCGAAGGAATTATTCAAATCTGCCAAAATCCTCTTCTAAGAAATTGTGCCTGGTAGTCATCAGGTGAATTTTTGATTGATTGCTTAGGAAATCCTGCTTGAGCAGTCAGATTTCCGTATCGGAAATGGTGGATTCATAAGATGTAGGTGGCTGGGCAGGTAACTTGACCCAAGTGTGATTAACCTCACGTCTCCCGGTGGGACAACGTAGCTCATTTGGCCAGAGCGTTGGCTGTACTAAAACCTGCCCCATGTTGGTGTGGTTTCAAATACCACCGAGGCCACCGAGTTTTTCATAAGTGTGGTCAAAGGATTTATTCAATCTGCCTATATACTCTTCTTATTAATTGGGCCGCATATTCATCTGATGAATTCTCGATTGATTGCTTAGGAAAACCTACTTGAGCGATCAGCTTACTTTATCAGAATCGGTATAATCCGTACATTGCAGTCGGGTGGACGAGTAACTTGATCCAAGTTTAATTAATCACATGGCTTCAGGTGGGACCTCGTAGATCAGGTGGTTAGAGCTCTGGCTGTACTAAAGCCTTCCTCTTGCTGGAGTGGTTTCAAATTTCACCGTGGCATCCGAGTTTTTCAGAAGTGAGTCAAAGGAATTATTCAAATCTTCCAAAATCCTCTAAATATTAATTGTGGCTGGTAGTCATCTGGTAAATTCTGGATTGATTGCTAAGGAATTCCAGCATAAACAGTCAGCTTACTGTATCAAAATTGATATATTACATACATATCAGTAGAATGGGCGAGTATCTTAACCCAAGTTTAATTAATCACATGGCTCCAGGTGGGGCCTCGTTGATCAGGTGGTTAGAGCGTTGGCTGTTCTTACCCTCGCCTTTGCTGGCGTAGTTTCAAATTCCAACGCGACCGCCGAGTTTTTCACAAGTGGGTTGAAGGAATTATTCAAATCTGCCAAAATCCTCTTCTAACAAATTGTGCCTTGTAGTCATCTGGTGAATCCTTGATTGATTGGTTAGGAAATCCTTCTGGAGCAGTCAACTAAGTGTATCAGAATTGGTGGATTTCATACATTGCGGTAGGCTGGCCGAGTAACTTGACCCAAGTTTAATTAATCACATGGCTACAGGTGGGGCCTCGTAGATCAAGTGGTTAGAGCGTTGGCTTTTTTAATGCCTTACCCCTTGCTGGAGTGGTTTCAAAATCCACAGAGACCATCGAGTGTTTCATATGTCAAAGTAGTTATTCAAATCTACCAAAATCCTCTTCTAATAAATGTTTCCTGGTAGTCATCTGGTGAATTCTTGATTGATTTGTTAGGAAATCCTGCTGGAGCAGTCAGCTTTCTTATCGGAATTGGTGTATTCCAAAAGATGTAGGTGGCTAGGCGGGTAACTTGACTCAAGTGTGATTAACCGTAGGTCTCCCGGTGGGACTACGTAGCTCAGGCAGCTAGAGCGTTGGCTGTACTAAAGTCTTCATCTTGCAGGCATGGTTTTGAATCCCACCGCGTCCACGGACGTTTTCACAAGTATGTCAAAAAACAGTCCTTTGCTGTTTTACGTCTTTGATAAATGAACTTGGAAAAATGATTTTTATGGTTTTTGAGGCCAAATATAACTTCAATTAATTCAATTTTAATGCATTCACGACAAATTTCTTTTAATCCGAACGATTGTATTTCTTTTAGGGACTCTCTCAAATTACAATTTTTACAGTCAAACTTATTACTTTCAGCCTTCCATTAGCGCGATTCTGTATTTCAGCAACTGTCAATTGGTACAACTTAAGGTTCTTTGGGATTAAAAGAAGATAGTTGTGTTTTTAGGTGAAAAATAGTATTCCCAAAGTAAAATTCTAATTGTCTACGTTGTGCAAGTTTGTCTTCACCGGACTAGATTTCGACTGGCTACCATTAGTGCTTGTTTGCTTTCAGGCATCTGTATGTATAAATATATACTATTTGTTCTGGTTAACGAGTATATTGCGAAAACGTCCTTAATGTGTAGCAATTAGTGGTTCCTATTCGCTAGTATTCAATTTTATTATAATATTGCCTTTTATCTCAGCAAATGCCTATTGGTGAATGTGAATTACAGCATTAGCATGCCGGCAGGAAAAGCACTGAAAATCTACCGGTCTTTTGTTATTGTTGGAAGACTGAACGCGCTGTTTGTTCCACGTTTTGCAATATTCTATCAGACTGAATATTAATTGCAAAGAATTCCTTTACTTTGGTGGCTAATTCAGGCACCCTCATAATTATCTTCTTTGTCTTGCAGATAGAGTATACATATTGCATGAGAGCATGACGCATTTTCGAGGGATTCTGGGAATGATTCTTTGGAATTCACAATCAAGGTCTTACCGGATACCCAGAAATAAGGTACTCTTATGGGTTTACCAGTTGTTATTCTCTTTGAAGATGTCTTCATGGGTAAGGTGGCGTCATTTCAAAGGCAACCCATTCCAAAAAGGTAATTTCGTGCATTAGTTGATGATCTCGGTACAATTAGCTAAAAAAGAAACCAACATAGTTTCAGTCCTCTGTGCTCTTAATTAGGCACATCTCTTTAATCAGGTTCATGTTAGTTTACTTTTCTCCCCAGACGTCCTTAAATGAAGAAAGCTAAAAGTATCGTCCGAATAGGCGAGTTGATTTGGACAAAATGCGAACTCTACTCTTTTGTAGCATCCAACGTAAACGCAATCTCGTCCTTTAAATGCTGATAAAGGCCAAAAAATCTCGTTCAGCAGACTGCACTGGCGAAAACCTTAGAAAAATTCGCGACTTGCTTCATGCGGCCGGGTTTTTTGTAAGATTCTATTGAGTCACTTGCAAAACACACAACGGCGAGAGCGGATATAAAACGCCCTTCTTCAAAGTTTTCCTTTGAGCGGATGTGCCGAGGACTCCTTAGCGTTACACCATGAATAGGTTATCTGACGAAGACGAAGGAGGCCGGACTGCTTATTTCTCGTTAACTAATCGCCACCAGCCAGCCTTGCCCAACCTTCACGATCTAACCAGCAATCTCTTGGTAAGATGTTCAACGTTCTACCCATTAAGTCAGCCAACTCAAAGTAAAAATTTATAACGAGCTTCCAAATGCCTCCTATATTTTTTCCTGTAGAATTTGCACATTTAACAGATCACTGTACATGGAAAACAAAATACCTTCATGCCATACATCGGCATATCAGCGTTCCGGGCTGCTATTTCACCGACGATACACTACGTGTAAAAATACAAATATACAAAATCTGAGGAAGAGCTCTCATCCTAGAAGTTTCTAATTTTGATAAATAACCTCTTGAAACTTGCGACATTTAAATTAAAATATTTGACGGAAGAACATAAACATGTTGTTGCAAGTAATTTTTCCCGTGTTTCACTGCTTATTGCTCCATTATACCTACTAAGTATTCCTTCATGATCACTTATCAAAGTACTTCGTAGCGTTTAACATTTTGTGTACATCACTGTAGTTCTCAACTGAATCTGCAAAAACGTCTTCTACAATATTAAAGTTCCCTTTAAGATCAATATCACATTGTTTGCTACAACAGAGTCAGTTAAAAATGACCATGCGCAGTGCCCACATTTAGGTTCACTGTGGGTAGGAGGTGAGTACAGTTACGAACGACACAAAGCATCAATGCATGTTTGGCAGAGGCGACGTTGGTCTTTTCATCTAATTTTCTGCCAATGTGGCCCGTGACGAACACCACGTGGCATCTAACAGCCACATCGAACTTGCCACGTACTAACTAAAAATCATATGGACCTCTGCTAGCCCGCTGAAGTATGTGAGTAAGGGCTGTGAAATATTGTGCTTCTTCAGTGTCGACTAAGGCCCAAGCCACTAGAAAACTTTACTACGGCACTTAGAAAAAAATTAAGAAAGTGTGCTTCCTCCTGGCAAATTCGCAGTTATTGAGAAATGAGTATTCAGTTGTTTGTATCGAACGAAGACACTCAGGTGCATATCGCTGCAAGGTAAATGCGGAGGCCAGCAACATTTTTGCTTGGTAAAACCTATGTTAAATGTCATATTCAGGACAGTTGACAGGGATTTTGGGTCATACTAGGTCCGATTTTGGAATATCAGACAGAAGGGTGCAGTTAGGATAGAAGTTATTTTAAATTTGTATTACCTACCTACATTAGATGCTTCTGAACAGTTCTTCGCAGGTACTTAAGCCACCTATCCTGAATAGGGATCTTCTAAGTCTGCACTCCACTTCGATTCTGCATATTCACTTTTGTTTAGTTGCGCCTCAGGACACGTCGTTCCAACAGGCTCTTGTCCGATCTCCTTATGCCCTGGTCAATTTTAGGCCTTTATATTAGGAGTATATTACAGAGTGCCTTCCTGTGTCATTAAAGTACGAAATCCCTGAACGACATTCAAGGGTAAAGTGATTCCGTCTGGAACTTCGATGCTGATACAGTGCAAGGAGTCTTATTCTGTAATCGAAGGATGTCAGCATTACTGTCCCGTGCATTATTCACTCGAATTTGCAAAACCAACAGAAGGATTTTAAATAATGTTTTTTGAACTATCAATAATTTGATTAAATTAGCAGGTCTGAGATTCAGCCACTTCATTGGTGTCAGCTTTTGAGATTTGGTATTCCCGAAACAGATTAATTTCTATTGCTCGTCGGGCCAAGGTCTACCGCGTAAGGCATTTTCACGAGAATCTTTCATTTCATGCAACTAAACCTTGCCTGAAATGAGTGAAAACCGTTTATATTCATGCCTTCAAAATTCACTAATATTGCGCTTTTGCATACTTATTTCTATATCGCAGTTCAGAAAGGGCATATAAAAGGGTAAATTCTGCATTATACACATGTCTTTAATTAATGTTTCTACTAATTGTTCTTTTGCTAAACCCATCCGTGTGTGAGGTGAAGGTTTCAAAGTGCATTCGGTTGATAATTATATTCGTTGTCTTTGCGATATAACTTATTTCGCAGCTTACAATTTGTAGAAAGTAGTTTTGCCAAAGTAAAATTATACTTGTTAAATTCCCTTAGTCTGGATAAATTGTCTTCACAGGACTTGACTTTGCCTGACTTCCGTAAGTGCATCCATAAATTCATGCACCTGCATACAAAACTAACCGTTTATTGTCCTGGACAACGGGACTGTCTTGATGGATACCTCAGGAATACGTCTAGTAAATAGGAAGTAATGCCTATTCGGCAGTAGGCAATTGTATTCGAATTTCGTTTTCTTCTAATCAAATACCAATTGCTGACCGTGAACGATAAAATGGCATCATTGCAAGCAGAGCTCTGTAAATCTGCTGATGTCTGATGTTATTGTTGGAAGATTAGATGCGCTGTCTGTCCCAGGTTTTGCAATAAAATATCAGTGGCGGACAATTCAGGCACCTCTTTAATTATCTCGTTTTTCTTGCGTTGGCTGACAGAATGGTCGTACAGTTAGAGTATAAATACCGAATGAAAACACTGTGCTTTTTATAAGGAATCCAAGAAAGTTCTTTTGGAACGTACAATCACTTTTCTATTGAATACCAAAAAATTCAATAGTGTTGTGGGCACAACACTAGGTAATCTCTTAGTCGACGTTTTCATGGGTAAAATGGAGACATTTCAAAGAAAAGACCATACCAGTAAAAAAAGTATGATGCATAAGTTGATGATAGCATCCCAATTACCACAAACGAAAGCAAGATACTTTCCCTTCTGTCAATTGCAAATAAATCTATCCATTAATCAGGCTCACATTGGTTGAAGTCCTTACGTAGACGTCCATCAAAGGACAAAAGCTAACAGAAGCGTCCAAATAGAAGATGTTGTCTATACAGTATGCGAGTTAAGTACGTATCTACCATCCAAAGAAAACGTAATCTAGTCGGTTGTTTTCAAATAATGTATAGAAACCTAGTTCAACAGACAGCACCGACGAAAACGTTAACAATCCAGGAGTTGTTTCATGAGACCAGATATTCTGAAATAGGTTTTTCGAAAAACGTCAGCACAATCCTTAACGATGATGGCGGATATAAAACGCCTTTCCTCAAAGTTCCCTTCCACGAGGGATATGGTGAGGACTCCTCAGCTCAAAGTTTATGCGAGGATTGCTTTTTGGCCCGTATCCGAGTCGTTTATTGCCATTATTCCATAAAATTGGCTGATTCCTGGCGTGATAATTACTCAGTTATTTGGCTCACTGTCATCGGGACTACTGGTCACCCGCATTCTCCCAACGTGACTAGCAATGTTGCCCAGAAAAAATCGAAACACAAAATATGGAGCAGCGAGATCATTGTGATTATAAAGCGACTGCAAGCCAGAGAAACATGACTCAAACAGTTCATGGCTCACGTGGTAGTCAGCTCTTGCGAGAATTTCGGCCTAGTCAATCTTGAGGGTGTGGCCGAGTCCCGCATGCGACTAATAGATAAGTATTTTTCAGTTTAAAAACAAAAAATAAGCTGGGAAATATTTTAAATAAAATAATTTGACAAAACACCTTGACAGTTTTTGAGGCTACTTTGACTCCCCAAATCATATATTATTTCTCTGTTATACTGAAGTGAGAATACTTTCTATTAACTAACCAAGGAAATTTTTGCAGGCGAACACAAAAATGCCCACGAATGAGCAGCCTATGTTCTCTATTTCTACCCGTGAAAAGTGTCCGTAACTAAACCGATTGTCTTCTCGTATATTGCACGATTATGCTATACCTGCCACTGCAAAAATGCCAGAGGCCAAACCACAGTAGTTGGTGATATATGTTCTTAATTATCTGTCAGATTAACAAGATCTTGTCACCCACCGACTAGATCCCCTGGCCTTTGAATATCTTTTTCGGAGGAATTCATGTTAATTCTAACACTGCCGGAAACAAGCCTTTCAACAATTTAATTTACCTTTGTGTACAAGGCTATAACACCACCATGTTATCCAAGCTCCGTAAACGCCTATCGACAATGTCGGTGGATAACTTGATTAACTAAACTATTTCTAGTACTTATAAAAATTAAATAGTTTTAGTTTTTTTCTGAAAGTATAATTGTTTATAACCAAAATTGTCATCTCGCCGCACAAAATAAAGAATACCAGAAAGGCCCAAAGGTTTTTAACCCTACTAATGACAACACCGAATAAACATTGTTGGCCACTCCTGTGGGGTATTTGAAGCACTACCGCACAGCAACACAGGTGCGGGGTGGCTTGTGAGATTTTGTTTACAAACTAGACGTGCGGCTCTCAGCTCTTATGAACTCATGTCTTTATGTCATACCACCGCCTACAGCAACTTAAACAACAAAACTAGGGCAAATGAAGTCTTCCGAAAATTATTTAATGTGATGAATTGGCCCTCTTAAGACTGCAGCGCATGAACATGGGCCCTTATCCTTCTTCAAAAAAGAAAACGGTTAGGAATGCGCTGACACGCTTCCCATGCACAAAACTGGTGAGGTTTCCTATAGTAGTAACAAAAGACAAACCATGCTATCGATCAAATCCATGAAAACGTAACTATTCTGCAGTTTTCGTCTGATAATGAATTAGAATCCGTTATTTTTAATTTTCTTACAATAGAATCTAACGACAACCCCAGGAAAAATTCCTGCGACTCGTGTGCATCAGCAGCATTGAAGAATACTTAAGAAGTGAGCTATTTACAATTTGAAAAACATTTCGTTATAGAACTGAGTTTCCTCATGAGTGTTGAATGTCAAAGTCCTAAAATTAAACCCATTGTGTGAAGGCTATCAGCACCAGATATATTTTATAGAAGAGTGGTTTGCGGTATAATAAGGATGTCTGACTAGGTGTGTCTGCCATTCTTCTTTCTCCCAGGTTCCTTTAGATTTTTATCATTGTTCACCAATTACTGACCAAATTGGCTGGTTAGATTGATGTGGCAAGATGGCCTCTATTGGTAATGCTAAACACGTGCTGCTATCTCACTAGAGTTTTTGAAAAATAAAATATGCACATGCGAATATAATAGCATTGTGACCTTGTTTTGGAAGGGATTTTGAATGAGCGACCTTTGCTCTTTTGAAAGTAAATGAGATGGGTTAGCATGTAGGTTTTCCCGTCAGGTAAGGCTCTTAGTGTCTGTCTGTTTTCAGATAGTATGACAGGACGGTGCTGTATCATATGCTTCTGACAAGTTTATCTCAGTTAATTAAGCCACCTATTCTGAAAAGGGATCTCCTAAGTCTCCTTGATGCAGCACAGTTTTATTTTGTATATACAAAATTCTAAACATTACTCTCTGGGTTTAGCTGAAATTATTGAGAAATAAAAGATTTAACCTGAAGCTGGATGCAGTCCAGTTAGACTCTGTATATCCAGTTTTGCTAACTTCTGCCTGAGTAAACATTACTACGTCGCTTACTTCAAACAGGTTCCTTTCATACCTGCTTATGCTATGGCAAGTGAGTGAGAATTACACCATCTCCAACCTGGCATTTATCCTAGGAATAATTGACATATAGTCCCTTCCGATGTCGTTATCGTAAACATTAACTGAACGGAAATCGAGGGCTCTCAGCTCTCGGTCTTCGGTCAACTGCACATTAATGTAAATTCCGTTCGATGTGTTTGGTAAAACCTTCAAAGTAATATATTTCGTAAAAGCATTTACCCAATTTGCATTTTTTGGGCGTTCTTTCGAATTCAATCGATCGTTTGGTTTTTATTTGCAGACTCACTTAAACGTGGAAACACGCTGCCGTGGAAAATGAACGTCCACAACAAAAGCCGGGAAAATCTAGGCCTAAAATTCGTTAAAAAACTTTCTATAATAAGGTTCCTATTTAAAAAGTGCTTTACTTAGATGTTTCGCTGTTAAATGCCTGCATAATTAACGTTAATCCAACTTGAAGTCAAGAAAAAACTGGAACCATTTGGCCAAATGTTCGTTTTCATTTTAAAGTAGGGATACAATTGCTGTTGAAAATTAAAATAACTCACTTTTCTCTTTTTATTGGAGAGCTTTCCAAAATATTTGCTTACTTCTTAGTCTAGTTCTAAGCTGTCAAACACACAACAGAGTGGTCGAATATATACTAAAGTACTTTGCCGAGTTTGACTTTTTTGTACATTTTGTCGGTCTTAGAGACTTTAAAAGAGGTGTTTTACTGCGAAAAGTTTTGTTCAATATCACCGGTCTTTTAAGCATGAACACGCCAGTTCGACCGTCGTAGTTCAACGATGTCCAACGATGTCCTCCATGGGAAAGTGGAGGAGGGACGGTGACTTGCGCGTGATTTTGTGTAACGTGATAGAGACTTGCGCTGCATCTACCGCACTCTCTCCTCCTCCCCACCTTAGCCTCGTGTCAAGGACGCAAGTGGCTGGCACGGCTAGGTCCCCTAAGTCCTAGCCGCCCCTAGGCGTGCCACCACTCCTCCCATTTTAAGCATTTGTTACCGGAGCGAAACCCGAATAACGCATGCCGTGCCCTAATGTGGCCCCCGTGTTGGTCAAACGCATCTACCACATGGCCCGTTTAGGGGGCATCAACACACTATTGTTGGCTACGACAGAGTCAATTACCAATTACCATGAATAATTTACAAATGTAGGTTCACTGCCTGTTGAAGTTAAATACATTCACTAAGGACCTCAAGCATCAATGCATGTTTGGGAGAGGTGACTAGGTCTTTTCATCTAACTTTCTGCAAGTGTGGTCCATGGCAAACTGAAAACCACGTGACATCTCACAACCACATTGGATGTGCCACGTACTAACTGAAAATCATCTTGACCTCTGCCAGACCACCAGACTTCATTTTGGCCATTGGTTCTACCGAGCAAAGAGCTTAGGTACATTTTTACAATTAAAAATGTTATAAATTTAAAAGAGACAGAAGTCTTTTTCCATAAAACCGGCTACTAATATTTTCTTTTTTGGTATCATAGGACTTTGAAAAATGAAAGTATTTAAGTATAGGATTTTGGCAGATTTGATTAATTCCTGGTGTATTCTAGATTAATTGTTAAGGAAATCTTGCTAGGGTGGTCAGCTTACTGTATCAGAAATTGTAGATTTCATACATTGGAATAGGCTGGTGAGAAAGTTGACACAAGGGAGCTCAACCTCACTACTCCCTTTAAGGCTACGAAGCTGAGTTGATTAGAGTGTTGGCTGAACTAAAACCTCTCCTCTGCTGGCATAGTTTCAAATTACACCGAGACCGCAGGGTTTTTTACAAGGGATTCGAAGGAATTATTCAAATCTGCCAAAATCCTCTTCTAAGAAATTGTGCCTGGTAGTCATCAGGTGAATTCTTGATTGATTGCTTAGGAAATCCTGCTGGAGCAGTCGGATTTCCGTATCGGAAATGGTGGATTTCCCTAAGATGTAGGTGGCTGGGCAGGTAACTTGACCCAAGTGTGATTAACCTCACGTCTCCCGGTGGGACAACGTAGCTCATTTGGCCAGAGCGTTGGCTGTCCTAAAACCTGCCCCATGTTGGTGTGGTTTCAAATACCACCGAGGCCACCGAGTTTTTCATAAGTGTGGACGAAGGATTTATTCAATCTGCCAATATCCCCTTCTTATTAATTGGGCCGCATATTCATCTGGTGAATTCTTGATTGATTGCTTAGGAAAACCTACTTGAGCGATCAGCTTACTTTATCAGAATCGGTATAATCCGTACATTGCAGTCGGGTGGACGAGTAAATTGACCCAAGTTTAATTAATCACATGGCTCCAGGTGGGACCTCGTAGATCAGGTGGTTAGAGCTCTGGCTGTACTAAAGCCTTCCTCTTGCTGGAGTGGTTTCAAATTTCACCGTGGCATCCAAGTTTTTCAGAAGTGAGTCAAAGGAATTATTCAAATCTTCCAAAATCCTCTAAATATTAATTGTGGCTGTTAGTCATCTGGTAAATTCTGGATTGATTGCTAAGGAAATCCAGCACAAACAGTCAGCTTACTGTATCCAAATTGATATATAACATACATATCAGTAGACTGGGCGAGTATCTTAACCCAAGTTTAATTAATCACATGGCTCCAGGTGGGGCCTCGTTGATCAGGTGGTTAGAGCGTTGGCTGTTCTTACCCTCGCCTTTGCTGGCGTAGTTTCAAATTCCAACGCGACCGCCGAGTTTTTCACAAGTGGGTTGAAGGAATTATTCAAATCTGCCAAATTCCTCTTCTAATAAATTGTGCCTTGTAGTCATCTGGTGAATCCTTGATTGATTGGTTAGGAAATCCTTCTGGAGCAGTCAACTAAGTGTATCAGAATTGGTGGATTTCATACATTGCGGTACGCTGGCCGAGTAACTTGACCCAAGTTTAATTAATCACATGGCTACAGGTGGGGCCTCGTAGATCAAGTGGTTAGAGCGTTGGCTTTTTTTAATGCCTTACCCCTTGCTGGAGTGGTTTCGAAATCCACAGAGACCATCGAGTGTTTCATATGTCAAAGTAGTTATTCAAATCTACCAAAATCCTCTTCTAATAAATGTTTCCTGGTAGTCATCTGGTGAATGCTTGATTGATTTGTTAGGAAATTTTGCTGGAGCAGTCAGCTTTCTTATCGGAATTGGTGTATTCCAAAAGATGTAGGTGGCTAGGCGGGTAACTTGACTCAAGGCCAGAAAATGCCGTTCAGCAGACCGCACTGGCAATAACCTTAGAAAAATTCGCGACTTGCTTCATGCGGCCGGGTTTTTTGTAAGATTTTATTGAGTCACTTGCAAAACACACAGCGGCGAGAGCGGATATAAAACGCCCTTCTTCAAAGTTTTCTTTTGAGCGGATGTGCCGAGGACTCCTTAGCGTTACACCATGAATAGGTTATCTGACGTAGACGAAGGAGGCCGGACTGCTTATTTCACGTTAACTAACCGCCATCAGCCCGCCTTGCCTAACCTTCACGATCTAACCAGCGACCTCTTGGTAAGATGTTCAAAGTTCTACCCATTAAGTCAGCCAACTCAAAGTCAAAATTTATAACGGGCTTCCAAATGCCTACTCTATTTTTTCCTGGAGAATTTGCACATTAAACAGATCACTGTACATGGAAAACAAAAAACCTTCATGCCATACATCGGCATATCAGCCATATATGCCATTTCACCGACGATACACTACGTGTAAAAATACAAAATATACAAAATCTGAGGAAGAGCTCTCCTCCTAGAAGTTTCTAATTTTGATAAAAAGCTCTTGAAACTTGCGACATTTAAATATAAATATTTGACGGTAGAACATAAACATGTTGTTGCAACTAAGGTTTTCCCCGTGTTTCACTGCTTATTGCTCCATTATACCTACTAAGTATTCCTTCATGATCACTTATCAAAGTACTTCGTAGCGTTTAACATTTGTGTACATCACTGTAGTTCTCAACTGAATCTGCAAAACGTCTTCTACAATATTAAAGTTCCCTTTAAGATCAATATCACATTGTTTGCTACAACAGAGTCAGTTAAAAATGACCATGCGCAGTGCCCACATTTGGGTTCACTGTGGGTAGGAGGTGAGTACAGTTACGAACGACACAAAGCATCAATACATGTTTGGCAGAGGCGACGTTGGTCTTTTAATCTAATTTTCTGCCAATGTGGCCCGTGACGAACACCACGTGGCATCTATCAGCCACATCGAACTTGCCACGTACTAACTAAAAATCATATGGACCTCTTCAAGCCCGCTGAAGTAAGTGAGTAAGGGCTGTGAAATATTGTGCTTCTTCAGTGTCGACTAAGGCCCAAGCCACTGGCAAAACTTTACTACGGCACTAAGAAAAAAATTAAGAAAGTGTGCTTCCTCCTGGCAAATTCGCAGTTATTGAGAAATGAGTATTCAGTTGTTTGTATCGAACGAAGACACTCAGGTGCATATCGCTGCAAGGTTAATGCGGAGGCCAGCAACATTTTTGCTTGGTAAGACCTATGTTAAATGTCATATTCAGGACAGTTGACATGGATTTTGGGTTATACTAGGTCCGATTTTGGAAAAGCAGACAGAAGGGTGCAGTTAGGATAGAAGTTGTTTTAAATTTTTTATTACCTACCTGCATTAGATGCTTCTGAACAGTTCTTCGCAGGTACTTAAGCCGCCTATCCTGAATAGGGATCTTCTAAGTCTGCACTCCAGTTTGATTCTGCATATTCACTTTTGTTAAGTAGTGCCTCAGGACACGTCGTTCCAACAGGCTCTTGTCCGATCTCCTTATGCCCTGGTCAATTTTAGGCCTTTATACTAGGAATATATTACAGAGTGCCTTCCTGTGTCATTAAAGTACGAATTCCCTGAACGACAACCAAGGGTAAAGTGATTCCGTCTTGAACTTCGATGCTGATACAGTGCAAGGAGTCTTATTCTGTAATCGAAGGATGTCAGCATAACTGTCCCGTGCATTATGCACTTCGAATTTGCAAAACCAACAGAAGATTTTTTAAATAATGTTTTTTGAACTATCAATAATTTGATTAAATTAGCAGGTCTGAGATTCAGCCACTTCATTGGTGTCAGCTTTTGAGATTTGGTATTCCCGAAACAGATTAACTTCTATTGCTCGTCGGGCCAAGGTCTACCGCGTAAGGCATTTTCACGAGAATCTTTCATTTCATGCAACTAAACCTTGCCTGAAATGAGTGAAAACCGTTTATATTCATGCCTTCAAAATTCACTTATATTGCGCTTTTGCATACTTGGTTCTATATCGCAGTTCAGAAAGGGCATATAAAAGGGTAAATTCTGCATTATACACATGTCTTTAATTAATGTTTCTACTAATTGTTCTTTTGCTAAACCCATCCGTGTGTGAGATGAAGGTTTCAAAGTGCATTCGGTTGATAATTATATTCGTTGTCTTTGCGATATAACTTATTTGCAGCTTACAATTTGTAGAAAGTAGTTTTGCCAAGGTAAAATTATACTTATTAAATTCCCTTAGTCTGGGTAAATTGTCTTCACAGGACTTGACTTTGCCTGACTTCCGTAAGTGCATCCATAAATTCATGCACCTGCATACAAAACTAACCGTTTATTGTCCTGGACAACGGGACTGTCTTGATGGATACCTCAGGAATACGTCTAGTAAATAGTAAGTAATGCCTATTCGGCAGTAGGCAATTGTATTCGAATTTCGTCTTTTTCTTATCCAATACCAATTGCTGACCGTGAAGGATAAAATGGCATCATTGCAAGCAGAGCTCTGTAAATTTGCTGATGTCTCATGTTTTTGTTGGAAGATTAGATGCGCTGTCTGTCCAAGGTTTTGCAATAAAATATCAGTGGCGGACAATTCAGGCACCTCTTTAATTATCTCGTTTTTCTTGCGTTGGCTGACAGAATGGTCGTACAGTTAGAGTATGAATACCGAATGAAAACACTGTGCTTTTTATAAGAAATCCAAGAAAGTTCTTTTGGAACGTACAATCACTTTTCTATTGAATACCAAAAAATTCAATAGTGTTGTGGGCACAACACTAGGTAATCTCTTAGTCGATGTTTTCATGGGTAAAATGGAGACATTTCAAAGAAAAGACCATACCAGTAAAAAAAGTATGATGCGTAAGGTAATAATAGCATCCCAATTACCACAAACAAAAACAAGATACTTTCCCTTCTGTCAATTGCAAATAAATCTATCCATTAATCAGGCTCACATTGGTTGAAGTCCTTACGTAGACGTCCATCAAAGGACAAAAGCTAACAGAAGAGTCCAAATAGAAGATGTTGTCTATACAGTATGCGAGTTAAGTACTTATCTATTATCCAAAGAAAACGTAATCTAGTCGGTTGTTTTCAAAAAATGTATAGAAACCTAGTTCAACAGACAGCACCGACGAAAACGTTAACAATCCAGGAGTTGTTTCATGAGACCAGATATTCTGAAAAAGGTTTTTCGAAAAACGTCATCGATAGGCCAGCACAACCCTTAACGATGATTGCGGATATAAAACGCCTTTCCTCAAAGTTCCCTTCCACGAGGGATACGGTGAGGACTCCTCAGCTCAAAGTTGATGCGAGGATTGCTTTTTGGCCCGTATCCGAGTCGTTTATTGCCATTATTCCATAAAATTGGCTGATTCCTGGCGTGATAATTACTCAGTTATTTGGCTCACTGTCATCGGGACTACTGGTCACCCGCATTCTCCCAACGTGACTAACAATGTTGCCCAGAACACAAAATATGGAGCAGCGAGATCATTGTGATTATAAAGCGACTGCAAGCCAGAGAAACATGACTCAAACAGTTCATGGCCTTGTCAATCTTGAAGGTTTGGCCGGGTCCAACATTCGACTAATTGATAAGTATTTTTCAGTTAAAAACAACAAATAAGCTGGGAAATATTTTAAATAAAATAATTTAACAAAACAACTTGACAGTTTTTGAGGCTACTTTGACTCCCCGAATCATATATTATTGGTCTGTTATACTGAAGTGCGAATACTTGCTATTAACTAACCAAAGGAATTTGTGCAGGCGAACACAAAAATTCCCATGAATGAGCAGCCTATGTTCTCTATTTCTACCCGTGAAAGGGTCCTTCCTCAACCGATTGTCTTCTCGTTTATTGCACGATTATGCTATACCTGCCACTGCAAAAATGCCAGAGGCCAAACCACAGTAGTTGGTGATATATGTTCTTAATTATCTGTCAGATTAACAAGATCTTGTCACCCACCGACTAGATCTCCTGGCCTTTGAATATCTTTTTCGGAGGAATTCATGTTAATTCTAACACTGCCGGAAACAAGCCTTTCAACAATTTAATTTACCTTTGTGTACAAGGCTATAACACCACCAGGTTATCCAAGCTCCGTAAACGCCTATCGACAATGTCGGTGCATAACTTGATTAACTAAACTATTTATAGTACTTATAAAAAATTAAATAGTTTAAGTTTTTTTCTGAAAGCATAATTCTTTACAACCACAATTGTCATCTCGCCGTACAAAATAAAGAATACCAGAAAGGCCCAAAGGTTTTTAACCCTACAAATGACAACACCGAATAAACATTGTAGGCCACTGCTGTGGTGTATTTGAAGCACTACCGCACAGCAACATAGGTGCGGGATGGCTTGTGAGATTTTTTTTACAAACTAGACGTGCGGCTGTCAGCTCTTATGAACTCATGTCTTTATGCCATACCACCGCCTACAGCAACTTAAACAACAAAACTAGGGCAAATGAAGTCTTCCGAAAATTATTTAATGTGATGAATTGGCCCTCTTAAGACTGCAGCGCACGAACATGGGCCCTTATCCTTCTTCAAAAAAGAAAACGGTTAGGAATGCGCTGACACGCTTCCCATGCACAAAACTGGTGAGGTTTCCTATAGTAGTAACAAAAGACAAAACCATGCTATCGATCAAATCCATGAAAACGTAACTATTCAGCAGTTTTCGTCTGATAATGAATTAGAATCCGTTTTTTTAATTTTCTTACAATAGAATCTAACGACAACCCCAGGAAAAATTCCTGCGACTCGTGTGCATCAGCAGCATTGAAGAATACTTAAGAAAGGAAGCTTTTACAATTTGAAAAACATTTCGTTATAGAACTGAGTTTCCGCATGAGTGTTGAATGTCAAAGTCCTAAAATTAAACCCATTGTGTGAAGGCTATCAGCACCAGATATATTTTATAGAAGAGTGGTTTGCGGTATAATAAGGATGTCTGACTAGGTGTGTCTGCCATTCTTCTTTCTCCCAGGTTCCTTTAGATTTTTATCATTGTTCACCAATTACTGACCAAATTGGCTGGTTAGATTGATGTGGCAAGATGGCCTCTATTGGTAATGCTAAACACGTGCTGCTATCTCACTAGAGTTTTTGAAAAATAAAATATGCACATGCGAATATAATAGCATTGTGACCTTGTTTGGAAGGGATTTTGAATGAGCGACCTTTGCTCTTTTGAAAGTAAATGAGATGGGTTAGCATGTAGGTTTTCCCGTCAGGTAAGGCTCTTAGTGTCTGTCTGTTTTAAGATAGTATGACAGGACGGTGCTGTATCATATGCTTCTGACAAGTTTATCTCAGTTAATTAAGCCACCTATTCTGAAAAGGGATCTCCTAAGTCTCCTTGATGCAGCACAGTTTTATTTTGTATATACAAAATTCTAAACATTACTCTCTGGGTTTAGCTGAAATTATTGAGAAATAAAAGATTTAACCTGAAGCTGGATGCAGTCCAGTTAGACTCTGTATATCCAGTTTTGCTAACTTCTGCCTGAGTAAACATTACTACGTCGCTTACTTCAAACAGGTTCCTTTCATATCTGCTTATGCTATGGCTACTGAGTGAGTATTAGACCATCTCCAACCTGGCATTTATGCTAGGAATAATTTATACATAGTCCCTTCAGGTTTCGTTATCGTAAACATTAACTGAACGGAAATCGAGGGCTCTCAGCTCTAGGTCTTCGGTCAACTGCACATAAATGTTAATTCCGTTCGATGTGTTTGGTAAAACCTTCAAAGTAATATATTTCGTAAAAGCATTTACCCAATTTGCATTTTTTGGGCATTCTTTCGAATTCAATCGACCGTTTGGTTTTTATTTGCAGACTCATTTAAACGTGGAAACACGCTGCCGTGAAAAATGAACGTCCACAACAAAAGCCGGGAAAATCTAGGCCTGAAATTTATTAAACAATTTTCTATAATAAGTTACCTATTTAAAAAGTGTTTTATATAGATTTTTCGCTGTTGAATGCCTGCGTTATTAACGTTAATCAAAAGTGAAGTCAAGAAAAAACTGGAACCATTTGGCCAAATGTTTGTTTTCATTTTTAAGTAGGGAAACAATTGCTGTTGAAAATTAAAATAACTCACTTTTCTGTTTTTATTGGAGAGCTTTCCAAAATATTTGCTTACTTCTTAGTCTAGTTCTAAGCTGTCAAACACACAACAGAGTGGTCGAATATATACTAAAATTTTGCGATAAAATGTGAATTTTCTACCCCTTCCGTTTGAAGTATCCTTATTCATTTAAAGTTAATTGTAAACTGAAATTGTCTTGGTGGGCTTCATCTACGCCGTTACAGCCATACGTCGCGGTGCATCATCGCGTTTCGTATATATGCGCATTTAAGTTCGTAACTATCGGTGTGGTAAAACAAAGTACATTCACAAAAGTTTATTACAGCGTTGTTCACTACAAGACGTCATACCTTTGCAAAAACAAGATTTTTTAAAAAATATATATGTCATCATTTTTCCGAAAATAATTTAAGCTCTCAAACTTGCATTCACCTGATTTTCATGAAAACAAAACAAACCTTTCCGTTCTCCGAAGGAATATATTCCAAATTCTTATGGCTTATATTAATGTTCATTCATAATACTGCGCACAAAAGCAAAATGGTTTCATCGGTATCTTGTTATCACGTAGGAATACTCCTGGATAGCAAGAAACGTCGGATTTTGCCACATTTAGCCCAGGTTTTCCATTAAGAAACTGACCTGAAGTGAACGACTTGAATCATTCCGCATATTGCAATATTCTGATTTAATTTATATAAATACTTTTTGAAAAATATTTCCTATTAAATGAGCGTTTACGGCAAGCCAATTTAATTATTAATCAATTTCTTGCAAACAGTAATTAATCTTTAAGGATTCCACAGAGAATGGGTAAAGGATCTATAAAAGTCCGTGAGTGATGTTGGGACTGCCATGTTGCAATGAAATTTACTGGGGTAAGGTCGTCATCGACAATCGAGAATAAAATGCGGAATATTTAGATTAAGGCTGGATTAGTACGTTTATTTATAATATACTTATGTAACGTGGAATGGACCTTTCACGAAGGGTTTTGGTGTCCACCTGATTACGATTAATAAACTTATTTAAGGTGTAGATGATATTTTTTCTGCTCCTGAATTCAACAATGAGCTAACCTACTTTTGGAGGAAACACTGATCTCGCTGACTTTACTTAAAGCATTCAAACGTTTTTTCGCCTTTTATGAGTATTTAAGAAATAACACAAACATCCGTTATCTACGGTAAACACTTATGAACTTTAAGTGTATCTGACAGATTTGCGATATTAGCCTGTATGCAAATGCTAAGACGTTCGTTAAAAGCCGAATTAGATGTGATCGTTCAAACTCGGAATTTATTCACCTGAAGATTCAGATTTGCACTCGAACACTAAATAAGTAAGTGTCACACATAAAATCTCTCAAAAGCTCACAGATTTGCAAAGTGCATTTTTTCCGCTTTTGAAAACATGTGCAATGCTTTGTTATAGCCAACGATCTAGCCACGTTAGCTACGAAACCTTACAGAATGTAATGCATTTGTTCCCAAGTGACGTATGTTTGATCCATTTTTACCCAATAAAATCAGTCAATAGACTTGATTTTCAGTTCAAAGAATTGAGAGAAATCTTATGAGTTTCTAGAAGCCACTTATTTATCGGTACATTTTCCTTAACTGAAAAGTGCTACTTTACCGGCGAAAGATGTAATGCAGATCTCATGCAAATTAAGCCCACTGAAAAGCCAACGTCAAAACGCATTTTTGTGAGTAAATATATGTATATTAACGGTTAAATGAGAGGTTGTTAGATACTAAAAAGAGGTGGTTCTTGAAAATAATCGTTTTTTGGCAAATTGAAATTTTACCTCTTTCTTCCGATTTAAAGGAGACAAAAAATATCATCTAGGACATCAAATTTTGTGAGTTATACGTTGATGTATGCCACTGACAACTTTGAATTCTAAAAATATTTTCCTGCAGTTTCATTTAACAGACGTTTAAACATAATTGTCGTTTGTTAAAGGTGAAATAAGCAAACCACATTTATATCGTCTAAGGTTTCACTATCAATCCTATCCTCTCTTTTTGCAGCTAAAAATACCAGCGGGTGTTCTACT
Organism: Schistocephalus solidus; assembly: GCA_017591395.1. Lineage (NCBI taxonomy): Eukaryota > Metazoa > Platyhelminthes > Cestoda > Diphyllobothriidea > Diphyllobothriidae > Schistocephalus > Schistocephalus solidus. The sequence continues at coordinate 195,967 of WEDG01000280.1, read as the reverse complement.
TTGGAACACAATAGGCAATTTTCGTATAACACAGTTAACACCAACCTAATGAACTATCCACTAATATGTCGAAATATAGCATACTTTTATATTTAAGACGAGTTTGATAAGCTCTGGAAATTTTCCAAAAGAATGATGTTTGCCATATCAATGCAACAATTTTGTGGGAATATTATTTTAAAGGGTAGCAGGCCAGAGGTGTTCGGCAACCTCTCCATTCAACCCCCTAAATTTCACCAACTCTAGGGTTCAGCAGTTGTATGTTGCTTCTATGCAGAATTACATCGAACGGAGCAATTATCAGTGCAATGATGCACGAACATCTATTTCAATGAAATAACTTAAAACACTGAAATTTCGTCCAAAGTTGTTTATTTTCCGTAATTTCGGAAAGATGTTTAAATATTTTGAGTTAAATAATTTCTTTATTATTGAAGAAATTTCCAACTCAGTTAACAGGCTGTTAACTTATAACTTATTGTTGTCATTCTAAGTTTCCTCACAAAATGAACCATTATTATATCGCAATGAAAATACCAGCAAACGTTGGAAACCTAATTACCATTTTACTTTCCCATATTTAACAGTAAATTCTTATCAAAAAAATCTTTCCTTATGGACAGCAGAGAAAATATATTTCAAACATTGGCTTATCGGTGACTGCGTTCTTATCTTAAAAATGACTCGATTAACTCTTTATATCCCTCAACTTATATTATGGGATTTATCAATAATTTTGAGAAAGGACCAGCAGGATTTTGGGAGGCCATATCTAAAATTAACTTATGCGCTTGCATCCGTCCGTCTCCTTGCAAGTTTCGTTTGCATTGTCATGACTTCTAATGGGAAATCGCATTTTTTCGATCCGTGTATAGTACCCCATAAGATACATGATGCCCCGTAATTCACCTTTGAGAACAATAATCGGGTCCTCCTTTTCGACTCAGTACTTGACGCAGGTAAATGGTTTCTCTTATCCGTTCAAGCCCAACAACAAGTAGCCTGTGCAGCTGACTGATGGTCGACCAGAAAGGGCTTACCGATATTTTGGATAAGTTGCACGCACAAAGTACCAAGGTTGCGCCGGTGTAACCTCGTTATGCACATTCATCGCAGGTTTATCATTAGAAAATCACGTTTTCCGTTTTATCATATCGCGCCACAATTCGCAATTATGTGGACCAGAAGCAACCTTTTCGTGAAAAAAAAATTGGATACCTGTTTTTAAATCTCAGGTTTACTGGTGTATGTTTTAGCTTATCTCAGCATATCATGTTTTGTGGAAACTAAAACTTTGAAGTATTAAATAAAACACTTCTTGTGCGCCCATAAACCGTTTACTATCCTGCCCCTAGCAATGGATTGCATAAGAGATCCAAAATATCAAGAAATGGAAATAGGCTTTATACAGCAATTTTTTCTTATTAAATAAATTACTTCCTGGAACAAAAATATTCGGTTTTATTAAAATTTCCAATTAACTTCTGTAATCATGAAACCCTTGTTTTAAACGAATTCCCTGCAAAATTTAATTTTGATGAACCAATTAATAACTGAAATGCTTATGGAAAAGAATAAATAGCGATTGCTTGCCTTAAAATTTATTTCATCGCTGATTTTGCTAATTTTTTTTAAAATCCGTCCCAATAAACGTTGGTTACTACTTGTCGGCTCTGTGTCTATAAAGTTAAATCTAAGTTTCATCCAGTAAATACGTGCGACTTTAGCCATCAAATATCTCCAACAGGCATGGATAATCAACTTTAACGGCTATGTGCTGTCGTCGAACATGGATATTCACAAATCATTTCGACCTTTCTCACTTTATTTACCCCATGTCACCAAAGAAGCACCCAATGACAACATGCTTGTATTCTATAAACAGTACAGCACACTTTACACAGAGATATGGTCATGCAGAGATTAAACCTCTCAAAAGTAAAACCTTTTTTCTTATGGCCGCTCACCGTTCGAGCTTCAAGGAAGAAGAATGCCTTTCGGGTTTAACTACACGTAAAGACATGTTTCCAAACTGCTCTTTCATACACAATTGGGGTACGCATCTCAACAAGCAACCACTATCTCCAGTTTGCGTTAGCGTTATTTAAAAAACTTCACAAAAACTAAACAAAAAGTCATTTTGACGTAAACATATTGCTCTTAAATATAAATATACATACAACAGAGCTTTACTGACAAAATGTTCACTTATATTTTACGCCTTTTTAAATACACTGGGAGAAAAGTAACAAAAGTGACATGTGATTTTAGCATTTTGTTGACTGCCGATTGTTTTCAAACTTTGTGAAATAACCTTACGAATACGCACAAAACCACATACAAAACCCCAAAGGTTACCAGTAATACATTTTCTTGCCATACTGGACGTTAAACGGAATGTTTATAATTGAACTAGAATAAGTAAACCTTTCATTGTCAGCAAAAGGTCAAAGCAAGGGCGACATGCAGCGCCGGATTTAAACAACCGTCTTTGTAAGGGATGCTTTTGATGTAAAATAAATTACGCACAGCCCGATATAACTGTAATACAGTAGATTGCCTTACACATGAAATCCATCAGATTTCATGAGTTACGGCCTGTTACGCGAAATCAGCGCACGCTGCGTCCACCAAAGTTTTACATTAATAAAGCACCGATTGTTAGGAAAAATATGGTTGTATGTGGCTTACAAATTAATACTACCTTCTCTTGAAATACTTTTTTTAAAGATAAGGTTCGGATTACGAAAATGTGAAAAATCGACCTAGTTGAGTGAACTGAAGTGTTAAATGTATGGGAAGACTGTCCATGCAATTAAACGAGTGAATAAAGCAGAAAACGCCGAATAACTATTGAAAATAGTCTTTTTCAGAGTTTTGCACATACATATTCCTCTACATTAAGTGCAACGTAAAGTATGGCCGTCATCAAGCAGCCTAAAATGAAAGTGTATATTCCAACACCTTTTCAGGAGAATTTATAGTTTTTCTTCCGTTTGTACATTGTCTTAGGTGCGTTTGACCAAGGCAACCAAATTTTCGCTTCACTGGGACGTCACAGGAATATAATATTTCATAAGCTATCATGTTCACAGGCAAACCAATGACTAATAAATTTAAAAGAATCGTCAGGTACAATTCTTAACGTATCATTTAGTGTATATAAACATTACTATTCTATTGTTAAATTTCTCTATACATTTTTTCAAGTTTTCTATTACGATTAGTTTCAGATAGTCTTTGAAAATGGCGTGAAATCATTACCATTTTCAGTGTCTTCGGTCGAGTGCCCATAAATGTACATTCCATTCGATGTGTTTGGTAAAACCTTCAAAATAATATATATTTTAAAGAATTTCCCCCATTTGCGTTTTTTGGGCCTTCTTTCTAATGCAGACAACCGTCTGGGTAATATTAACAGACTAACTTAAACATGAAAACAATCTGCCGTGAAAAATGAACGTCCACACAAAAAGCCGGGCAAATATAGGCCTACAATTTGTTAAACAATTTTCTATAATAAGTTACCTATTAAAAAAGAACTTTAATTAGGTTTTTCGCTGTTGACTTCCTGTGTAATTAACGTTTTTCTAAAGTGAAGTTTAGAAAAAACTTGAACCGTGTGGCCAAGTGTTCATTTTCATTTTTAAGTAGGGATTCAATGTCTGTGGAGAATGAAAAAAACTCACTTTTCTCGTTCTAGTGGAGTTTTTCGATATATATGCTTACTTCTCAGTCTTGTTCTAAGCTTTCAAACACACAAAAGAGTGGTCGAAAACATACTAAGATTTTGCGATAAAATGTGAATTTAATGACCCTTCCTTTTCAAGGTTCCTTATTCATTTATAGTCAAGTGAAGACCGATATTGTCTTGGCAGGCTTCACGTACGCCGTGAAAGCGAAAAGTCACGGTGTATCATCGCGTCTCGTATATATTCGCGTTTAAGGTCCTAACTTTCGGTGTGGTAAAACAATATACATTCGCAAAAGTTTATAACAGTGTTTTTCTATACAAAACGTCATAACCTTTTTAAAATAAATATGTCATAATTTTTCCGAAAACAATGGAAGATCTCAAACTTGCATTCACCTGATTTTCGTTCTCTGAAGGAATATATTTCAAAAATTTACTGCTTATATTAATGTTCATTCATAATACTGCGCACAAAAGCAAAATGGTTTGATCTGTATCTTGAAATCGCGTAGGAATAGTCCTGGATAGCAAGAACCGTCGGCTTTTGCCCCATTTAGCTAAGTTTTTCCATTAATAAACTGACCTGAAGTGAACTCTTTATTATTAACCAGTTTTTTTCGTGCATTAATTTAATACCACATTAAGAACTAACACCTTAAAATCCCTGCCCTTCTACTACCTCAAATTCTGATAAAGACAATTCATGAGTTGACAATCAATGAGAAGTTTTGCTCAAGTGAAAAAGTACCTCATAATTTAAGATTCAACGCAAGCGTTTTGAGATAGAAATTGTTTTTGGTTCATAATCTTAATGAACCCATGTGAAAATCTAAAATATATTGCTCAATGAAACCAGAAACAATGCTTCATCGAGTTCTTTAGACAAACATGTTTTGGCTGAAATTTAAATTAGATTTTTTGGACAGTTGTTGATAGGAAATTTTAAAAAAGTGGATCTACAAGCGTGGAATTGTATCAGCATTAACGTTTTTTTTAAATGTAGGATCTCTTCAAATATCAAGCCAGGTCGATATGCTGATTTGTTGACTGGCCGTTCTGTAGAAAATTAACAAGGGTTTTACGTATGTGATGAATGGAGCATGATGTAAGTCATTGTTGCCGGGAAACGTTGTAATTAATTAATCTAAATATTACCTCGACAACCTGTACTGCCTTCTTGCGTAACTGACAGTTTAAAACTGACAGGACACAACATTTAGGTTTCTTGAAATGAAGCCGTACAATACAAAATTACAGATGAAACTATATGGAGTCGTCCCTCAAATCCACAGCAGTTTCAGGTACAGTGATCAGTGACCAAAGTACTTTGCCAAGTTTGACATTTTTGTACATTTTTGTCGGTCTTAGAGACTTTAAAAGAGATGTTTTACTGCGAAAAGTTTTCTTCAATATCACTAGTCTTTTAAGCATCAACACGCCAGTTTGACCGTCGCAGTCCAAAGATGTCCAACGTATGCTCCATGGGAAAGTAGAGCAGGGACGGTGACTTGCGCGTGATTTTGTTTAAAGTGATAGTAGACTTGCGCTGCATCTACCACACTCTCTCCTCATTCCCTACCTTACCCTCGTGTCAAGACAGAGTCAAGAAGACCGGAGGCGGGAGAGGACGCAGGTGGCTGGCACGGCTGGGGCCCCTAAGTCCTAGCCGCCTCTAGCCGTACCACCACTCCTCCCATTTTAAGCATTTGTTACCGGAGCGCAACCCGAATAACGCATGCCGTGCCCTCATGTGGCCCCCGTGTTGGTCAAACGCATCTACCACATGGCCCGTTTAGGGGGCATCAACACACTATTGTTGGCTACCACAGAGTCAATTACCAATTACCATAAATAATGTACAAATGTAAGTTCACTGCCTGTAGGAGGTAAATACATTCACTAAGGACCTCAAGCATCAACGCATGTTTGGGAGAGGCGACTAGGTCTTTTCATCTAACTTTCTGCAAGTGTGGTCCGTGGCAAACTGAAAACCACGTGACATCTTACAACCACATTGAATGTGCCACGTACTAACTGAAAATCATCTTGACCTCTGCCAGACCGTTAAATCATGTGATAAAGGGGCATGTAATTTTGAGCTTCTTCAGTGTCAATTAAGGTCGAAGCCAAGAGCAAAACTGTTCTATGATGTCTAGAAAAACATTAACACATTTTGCTTCTACACAGCAAAAACATACAGTATTTATTCTTGAAAGTGTTGGCTATTCGGAAAGATTAAAGAGCAATGCTTACCAAGTGCATGCTCATTGCTAAGCTTAACGAAATAAAGTATATTTCTTTTTCATTCGTAAACAAATACGCAATTTTTGAATTTTGCGTATTCAGACGCATTTCATCAAACGGAGGCACGCAGGTGCATTTCGCCGCAAAGTAAATTCGGGGGCCAGCAGAAAGTCTGACTGGTTAGACGTATGTGAAAAGTCGTATTCAGGACATTTGACACGGTTTTCGAGTCATACTACGTCCGAATTTGGAAATAATGACAGGACGGTGCGGTTACAATAGAAGTAGTTGTAAGATTGTATTACCTGCCTGTATCAGACGCTTATGACCAGTTAATTACACTTATTTAGGCCACCTATGCTGAAATGGGATCTCACAAGTCTCCTGGCTGCCCTCCAATTTGATTTTGCATATCAACTTTTGTTACTTTGCGCCTAAGCCATGGTTCTTCGTGCAGGATCTTGTCCGATCTACTTATGCTGTTGTCACTGTATGACGGTTTTACCATCTTCAAACCAGCACGTCATTAAATGGAAAATTAGACGTAGCATGCGAAGGATCCTGATATTCATGCAAAATAAGTTGGAAGTACAGACTTATTGGAGTGGTTGAGGAATAAGTACACAAAAGAGGCATGATCACACATGAGCGTACCCATATTAACCAAACGGGATGAATGATCACTGGGATGCGAGATGGGTTTAATAATGTGTTTCAAAAAATTGAGATCCTCGAACACCATTGGGCACACTATTAACTCATCCGTGTGTGAACATAGGCACGCAGTTACACCATAATTGAACATTTCTCTTTCTTAAATATCTCAGAAAAAAACCTAGAAGTTCAGTGATCGTTGAATATAGCTGACGAGCATACCTTCTTTGGCCCGATATATGCTCACTTCCCCCAAACACATAACATGCTTTAAATGAGAAGAATATTGTTTTTGGGCATTGAGCGAACTTAAAACATGTTTGTTTAGTAAAAAAACTGTTTCTGGTTTTGAATTAAACAAACTCTTAGTGTATGATAGATGGAATCTTGTTTACTTATACGTTCAATCCTCTAAACCAAGTGAAATGAGTGGATTTTCCCCCAGATAGTATTTTATGTTTATTTAGCTTAACCAGAAATTCTAAATTCTTTCAGTCCTGTGTTTGCGACAATAAGATACGTCAACGTAAACAAAAATACCTTTTACCAAAAAGCAATGGGTATTTACCAACTTCTTTTATAAAATAAATATTAGTTTGCTTGTATGTATATATATTGATGGTATATGCACGAAACACAAGGCAATCGAATTTTTGTTCTTTATATAACTTGGATAGTATTTTGATAATCTGGTTTTTTACATTTTATTTATTTTAAGCGTAAAATGGAAATTTCGCCCTAGGTATTTTTAACAGTGCCTTAGTAATATAATATTTTGCAAAAGATTTGGTATTTACCTTGGTCAAATTTCAAGCACATTAATGCCGGAACCTATATTATTACCTTGAAGGGAATACTTTTCAGCTCAGTGTGAAGGTGGATATGACTAGGTAACATGAACTATGTCAAGGATGGAGTAATAAACGTGTTCTTTTCTCCAGCTGCCAAGGTACAATCAGCAGTTTATAAATAATTGCTTGGATAACTGACAGTACCAGTAAGACCAATATACAACTCCGGGGAGCTGCCTGTCGCATGTTTGAGGGTTTGAGGTCACAAGTGACCTTCCCAGCGTTTGTCATCTGTTCAGAAGGAAACGAATGACAGTTAAATCTTGGGAAAATTTTATCGTGAAAGTTCAATCAATCTTATTGAAGAAAACCTTTTAAGGCTCATTTAAAAACTTGATATGTATATTTGAGCTGACATCCATCACCTTTGACGGAATAACTGTGTTATATTCAAAAGCTGCTAACCGAGCATCATAAGCTTACATATATTTAATCATTGACATAACACAAAAGGTCCTTATGCTGCACACAGATCTAACAGAGCAGGTACGATTGTGTTCCTAAAAATGTCCATGAAAATTAAAGTAAAATGGCATCCTTATTAAAAATTTGATGATACGCATGTTGCAGGCTGTTTCGCAAAGCTTTCCTGGTAGAACAAAACCTAAATAGTAACAGGTCTCGAAAGTGCAAGATGATATGTCAACTAACTTGGTATGATTTTCATTGACTGTATACGGTCTTCAAACTTAGGATCAAGAACGTGAGAAAGGAGGAAACATGTTCAAATAAGTAAAATAATAAAACATATCTCAGTTTTCACCTAAATGTAATTAATCGCACGGTTACTCGTTGGAAAATTTAAACTCAAATAGTAAGACCTCTGGTTATACGCAATCCATTTCCTTGCTTACGTCGATTTGAATACGATTTGAAAACTTTTATGACTATTTCGGTGGCCTCGGTGGGATTCGACCGCATGGCAGCAAGTGGAAGGCTTTAGTACAGCGATGACTCTAGTTAAGCGAGTTAGGAGGCACCACCGGGAGCCGTGAGCTTAATCGAACTACCCATGTAGCCTACAGCAACGAACAAAAAAGTACTTTTCACTTAAACCGCAATTAACGAGAATGCTCATATAAAAAAATAAAAGAAATTCAGCTAAATATAAAGCTGCATCAGCCTGACGGCCAATTAAGGCACCTATTAAATTATCTTTTTTTTCTTGAATTAGCTGATAGAATGGTCATACAGTTAGAGATTATCTTTTGAATGAGAGCACTGTGCATTTAAGAATGGAACTGGAAATTGTGTTTTTTGGTATTTACGAACACCTTCATATCGAAAATGGAGAACTTAGGTACTGTTATGGGCTTAAAACTTGTCACTCCTTTAGCCAATGTCTTCATGGGTAAAGTGGTGTCATATTTAAAGGCAACCCATTCCAAAAAAAAAATTTCGGTGCCTTAATTTATGATATTTGTACAGTTACCAAAACAGAAACCAACAAAGTTTCCCTCCTCTGTGCTCCTAATTAGGCACATTCGTCAATCAGGTTCATGTTAGTTCACTTCCCTCCTCAGAGGTCCTTACAAGGAAGAAAGCTAAGAGTATCGTCCAAATAAGAGGTTTTTCCTGGACAAAATGCAAACTAAGCCTTTTTTAAAATTCAATGAAAACGCAATGTGGTCTCATGTTTGCTAATAAAGGCTAGAAAAACTCGTTCAGCGGACATCATGGGCGAAAACCTTAAAAGAATCCGCGATTTGTTTCGTGCGACAGGGCTTTTTGAAAAATTTCATTGAGAGGTTTGCAAAACCCACAAAGCCGTGGGCGGATATGAAACTTCCTTCTTCGAAGTTATCTTTCGAGCAGATGTGACGAGGACTCCTTAGAGTAACACCATGAAAACGATATCTGACAAAGACGAAGGAGACCGAAATGCTCATTTCTCGTTAACTACTCGTCATCAGCCGGTCTTGCCCAATCTTTGCGATCGGTAAATGTTCAACGTTCTACCCATTAAGTCAGCCAACTCAAAGTAGCAACTTTAAACGAGCTTTCAAATACCTCATCATTTTTCCTATAGCAGTTGAACAGTTAGCAGATCCTTCTAACGGAAAATCAAATTAGTTTCATTTAATACAACAAATTATCCTCCGGAAGCTGCTGAGATGAATGCAAAATGAAAGTTGAAGCCTAAAATCCTCTTAACCGTCATATTATAAACATTTTTCAAATGACAACTAGAGACAACAACAGACTGAGGTGGCTAATAGAGACGAAATATTTTTATGTTTGTTAAATAAATATTTTATGTGCATTTTATATATTTATATATTTTAAATATTTTTTTCACCAGTCAATTTTCTATCTGTTTCAATTTTATTGCTTTTTTGAATTTGTTTGAATAAGCAAATTGTTGTATTAATTTGATTTGAGGGTCTTTCGAATAGGCTCTGCGCTTATCATCAGACCGACATAACTAATTCCTTGTAGAAAATGTGACAGCCAAACACAGGAAGCAGTTAGAAAGAAAGCAAGTGGATAAGCGAACGAAAAAACCCATTTCAAGTTACATGCAATAATAACCTCTAGTAACTAATAAGATACATATTCCAATAAATTAACCGAACGCGCAGGGAGTACCGTATTCGCATTTAAAACTTATCATATTGCCAAATAAGTTGATAAATGCTACTGTGCGTCAGATTTTAATCGGAGACCCGTTGATTTGTTCTCCATGAATGTAGAAATTTTCGAATTGTAAATTACTGAACCTCTTCAAATTTGATATACTGATCCTTTCCCTCCTTTATTTATCTGCTTTTTAATCAGATCGTTATCTAAACCTTATGGTAGCACCTTTTTTAAGGCACTTAAATACCTGAATTCACTGAAGATTTCCAATAATTTCAATAGTTTCAATATTGTCCAATGTGTTATATTTATGATCCTCAACAGCTTGCATTAACACCTTTTTATCAATAAAACCCTATGCATAGGAAACCACCGCGGTTGACAACTCACACACAAACGTCAAAAAACATAATTTGTAAACTGCAGTAGAATCTAAGTTATATCTAATCAAAAAATCAAAAGTATGACATTTCGCATGATATGGGCACATTTGAAGTCCAGCTTATAGGGGCGAATACTATAACTAAAGAAAGACAGTTATCCTCAAAATGTTTTTGCCGTCTTCGCATTCTGCCGCTTACCTTTCCAAATTGTTACGTTTTATTCTTAACTCAAAGCAAACACAAGTTACCCAGAAAGCGGTATGGGGTGGCCACACCAACGTAATTTTGTCCTCCCGTTCTTGTCATTTTAATTGGTGTTCCGTAAAATCATTGCCTAAGCGAAATAAAATGAGAGCAATTAAACGTATTCTATGTTGTCCGGAATGGGCAAACAGATAAACCGGTAATCCAACGTTACCTGAAAATATGGGCAACACGCGTATGGAACGCGTAGACAGATTACTCTAATTCTGCTTTTACTTATGTTCATTCAATTAATCCTGTGTTGCCTGACAAGGACAGTAAACTGCTGCTTGAGAGAAAAAAATGGTATTGTTCAATTATGCGGTTCTCGTCCTCATGAAACTCCGCAATTACTCTTCTCTGTAAACCATCTGACGCACTTAAATCTCTGACAGAGCTCTATAAGCAGTGTTTTCGAAGGCTGTCAATTGATGGGATAAATCGATCCTCCTCTAAGGATGAAGGGTCAGGTGACAATAGTTCTACCGTCCTGTAGCCAATACGACACTCCTACTTAGTTCGGGCCTTGATCAATTCTTTATGATTTCCGTGAAATAATGCCCATAGTGTGCAAGCAAGGCGTGTGACACGTGTAGACGGAGTGGATGGCTTTCACAGCCATTGCGTCCAATTGTTCCTTCTGTCTTCCTGACGCGCTTTAAACACTGCATCAACGGGAAGAAGGATGAAATGCGGTAGATGCTTCAAACGTATACTATCATAATTAAACAAGTGAAACGCACATCCTAATCCATGCCACTATAGCTTGTGATGCAGGCTGATAGTCAAACAGCGGTGCTCAATAAGATTTAGCCATCCTGCGTGTCCGATATCATCATTAAACAATTGAAACGCACATCCTAATCCATGCCCCTATACCTTGTGATGCAGGCTGATAGTCGAACAGCGGTGCTCAATAAGATTTAGCCATCCTGCGTGTCCGATATCATCATTAAACAATTGAAACGCACATCCTAATCCATGCCCCTATACCTTGTGATGCAGGCTGATAGTCGAACAGCGGTGCTCAATAAGATTTAGCCATCCTGCGTGTCCGATATCATCATTAAAACAATTGAAACGCACATCCTAATCCATGCCCCTATACCTTGTGATGCAGGCTGATAGTCGAACAGCGGTGCTCAATAAGTTTTAGCCATCCTGCGTGTCCGATATAATCATTAAACAATTGAAACTCATATTCTAATCCATGCCCCTATACCTTGTGATGCAGGCTGATAGTCGAACAGCGGTGCTCAATAAGTTTTAGCCATCCTGCGTGTCCGATATAATCATTAAACAATTGAAACTCATATTCTAATCCATGCTTCTATACCTTGTGATGCAGGCTGATAGTCGAACAGCGGTGCTCAAAAACGTTTTTAGCCATCCTGCGTGTCTGATAAATTCTTTTGTGATTGTACGCCACATATCCAGGCTCTTTAATAATCATGGTGTTTTAAAATTTGTAATTTATTATTTTCACGCTGCATAACCACACCGATTCCTTCTTATTGGTGGTTTAACATTTTAGAGACTTAAAAGAAAGTTGAGGGATAAAAACTATGAAGTGCGACATCACTAAATTGACAATTAGACGTAGCATGCGAAGCAGGCAGATATAAATTCATTTGTACTTTTAATTACATTCATCTGCAATCGAAAAAAGCCCGGGGACTCAACCCAAAGTAAACAAAACTCGATAGTTCAGCCCTAATTATACTTATATACAGTCCGTCAAATGATAGAATATTTCGAGACTACCATGAGATGCCTTTAAGAAAATGATGGTGTTCTTTCCAGGTAATCAGGCACGAATATACTTTTGTCCAATTAGGCGTAAGCACTTACAATTCTAGTGTTCTTGCAACTATGATAGTGACCATATAAAACAGTTAATAGTAATTAGACCGCAAATGGGTACTGCATTTGGCCAACCGAGTAAGGTATGCAGCAAAATGCGATTTCCGTGATCAAAATCATTGGCTCGTAGATTTTTTGTTCCAAAGATCTTATTGCCTGTTGCACCTTTAGCAACAAACGTGGCATGTGCCTTTACAAAAAAACGTTTGTTTATCACCAGTGGCTAGCTGGCGGGCGGGCGGACAGTATGGGATTGAGTGCGATCCCAACTACATCAGTATGTGTCATGCATTTTTTTGAAGAAGAAAGAAGAAAGAAGGTTCGTCGAGAAAATCGAGTTGTACTCGTGAATTTTAAGCAGGTTACACTCGCCCGTCGTCAGACGAAATGAAAAGTGGGAGCTGGTATTATCACACTAGAGAGCTTGGTGGGGGGCAGACCTCTGTGGGAGAGGGGTCGAGAAACGTAAGGGGAGATTTTAAAGTCCCGATTGTGGTTCACGCGTCGGTGGGGGCGGAAGGATACCAGATCCGTGGATTTCCACTAGGCCAACCATGGATAAGCTATTGTCGGTTGAAGGTCGACGCGAGTCATTGAGCCACGCATGTGGACCTCCATAATGTGCATTCAGATCGACATGGCAGTAAATGCTGTTTGCGCTGGAGTGCCAAACTTCGAGGAATTGTCATGCCTGCTCGGTGAAGCCACAGTTACAGTACTTGTTTCTTTGAGTATTCCCGAATCTCTTTAAAGGTTATTAATTCTTTTCTAAGATCGTTCTTAACATTTTCTTTTGTCTCCTTATCAATAGGACTCTTTTAGGGACAAAGAAAAACTTCAAACAACACATCTTCTGAGCAAAAATGATAAGAATTGCAGAAGTCTTAACGAAGTATGAAATTTTTGAAGCGAAGTCATTGCATAAGTCGTTCTAGAACATTTTGTATTTGATTAAATTACAGTTCTGCAGAACGGATTATATTTTATCTAAAACAAACAGCACACGGACCTTGTTAGGCCATCAGCCATTTCGGTTTGGATTGGATTATAGTTGTTTAAATTACTGTTGGTATTTTTGTTAATGTGAGATATTTTATTGAAGGCGTGTGTGCATCTGCAATATTTTACACCTTGTTTACTATTCCCTTGCCTCCAGTGCATTATTAAACCGTTAATAATTAAATATCGGTGAAATATAAGATGGTGGTTACCAAAAATGGCAAAGGTGTCAGTTATTACGTGATGTAAATGTTTCCACTTTTACCTGACAAATAACCATGCTATTTTCGTTATCGTACTTACAAAATAAAATCATTTTCCTGTACTGTTGAGGTCAGTTGATATGAAGTTATGTGATATGGAAATGAGGATAGATCAATTTTGAGATACAACAATAAATAGACCAAAAAACAAATTCTTATTTGAATAAAACGCTTTTTGCGTTAAACTTTCCCGTAGTTCGTAAGTAAAATTGAAAATCTGACTGCGCCTAGGCACTTGAACGTGTCATCCACACACAATTGACAACATTAGTTGCTCAGCGCTCACCGATCAACTACGGAACTCAGTCGTCTCATTCTGCCCTGCGGTCACTCCCGAGCCCGCATTTAGGCAAATGATCGGACAGTAAGCACAAAAGTTTACCAAAATAGACGAGAGAGCGAAAAAAATACATTTCTCGCTTGTTAGCCGTGATTATTGAATCATACCAAACCACAGGTTTTAAAGCAATAATTAATATTTGAATTAATTTGTTTCAGCTCTAGAGCTCTGATAAATGTTCGTCAAGTTTGTGCTTGGTGAAAAATCTTTTTTCATCGAAGTTTTCTTCCTACCAAAAATGTTGACGAGAATCTCTTTGTGCCCTCGTTTGTCCATCAGGTATGCTTAGCCCGACCAAATGCAACCACGCTAATGGATACGCCTTTCTATTATCCATGTAGGATCATTTTTCAATGCATTAAAGAGAGTAATGTATGCTTTAATTTAACGTTTTTCGAGTCTTAATGCATTAGTATAAAACTCAATTAGATATTGAAATGTACAGTTTGACTTAAACGTTGCTGCTGGCAGTATTGAAGCGTTTTTTAAGCGCTGAACAGGTTCGTGTTATTCCTTATAGGCAATGCCAATAACCTTACGAACGGCAGCCAATGTCAAAAAGTTTAAAAACCAACTCTGACGAATTAAATCATTCTAAAAGTTACGATATGGTGATTTTAATTTAATTAAATATTACTCGAAATATATTTCCTATTAACGAGTTGTTTGCGAAACGGCAATTTAATTATTAATCAATATCCTGCAAACAGTAATAAATCTTTAAAGATTCCACAGAGAATGGATAAATGATATATCAAATTTTGTGAACGAAGATAAGACTGCCATGTTGCCATGAAAACTCTATGGGATATAGTTAGTCATCTACAATAGAGAATACAATGCGAAATATTTATATCCCCAATGTGTTTGTTCCTATTTTGCTAACTCAGTTTTGCAACATGAAATGCAGCCTTCATATTGGGCTTTGAGGAGCAGCCATTGAGAAAAGATAGACTTACTAATCATGTCGATTAAGGTTTTCTGATCTTTAATAAAACAGTGTGTTAACCTACGTTTGAAGGAAACTTCGATCTCACTGACTTTATTAAAAGCTTCCTTACGTTTTCACCTATCTATTTTTGAGTATTTTGGAAAAGACACAAACACGAGTTATCTACTATAAACATTTAGAAATTTTGGAGCCTAAAGATTGATGCACCTGAGATGACAACCATGGATAATAATATTGCAGTAAGATACCGAATGCTGTTCTTAAAAAAGCGTGCATAAAATATTTTTGGTTATGCAGCACCTCAAAGCTCACAGAGTCAAGCTCTGAGTCCTGGGATCTATAGCACCTCCTCTTTTTCTTTTGCCGTTTAAATTTTGCCCAAGTTGTTTTTTTGTGGGTAAAGGAGCGTAGTGGTACGCTTAGGCGCGTGTTTTGCCTTGCCAGACGCCTGCACCTGATGCCGCTTCCAGTCTTCTGGACTCCATCTTGACACCAATCAGGGGCAGGTGAGGGAAGAAGCAGTGCGGTAGATGCAGTGCAAGTCTAATTGTACTTAAAACTAACTGAAGTGCTAGTGTAGGGGACATAGTGGAAAAAGTTGAACAGTACGATTGAAAATGCATAATAGATGACCTAAGTAATGCAATGATTTATCGAAATTTGAGTGATTAGTTTTGTGTAAATTTGATCTGGTTTATATGTTAAGTGGATTTAAGGGACGTGAAGCGTTTAAAATAAATTAACCGTTCTGTAGCCCATACGACACTCCTACTTAGTAAGGGCCTTGGCCAGTCCTTTATGGTTTCCGTGAAATATTAGCCATCGTGTGCGAGCAAGGCATGTGACACCTGTAGATGGAGAGGCTAGCTTTCCCAGGCATAGCAGCCAATTGTACCTTCTGTCTACTTGACAATGACTTACCACTTAATTCACGCGAATAAGGACGGACTGTGGTAAAGACCTCGCAAGTATACTATCAGCATTAAACAACTAAACCGAATGTCCTGGTCCATGTGTCCATACCTTATGATGCACGCTGAGGGACAAACAGCGACACTGAAGACGTTTTAGCCATTCTAAGTTTCCGAAACTTTATTCTATGATAGTATGTCATGTATGCAGCTTTTTCAAAAATGATGCTGTCTTAAATACTAAATTTAATAGATTTCATACTGAATGAAAACGTACCCTTTTTGGTATTTGCAGTTGAACATTTTGCAGCCTTTAAAGGAAGATAGGTAGAAGTACTATGAAGTGCCACGTCAATGGGCAATAAGACGTTTCATGCAAAGGATCCTTTTATTCATTCAAAATAAGTTGGAAGAAAAGACATATTGAAGTGTTTTAAGAAAAACATAGACAGAAAGGGCATGATCACACATTTGCATCCTAATGTTAACCAAACGGGTTTAATGATAACTGTGATGCTAGATATATTAAATCGTGTAGTTCAAAAGATTGAGATCCTCGTATGCCATCGGACACACTATTAACTCATCTGTTTGTGAAGATAGGCACGCAGGTACACAAAAATCAAACATTCCTCTTTCTCAATTATATCTGAAAACATCCAGCAGTTCAGTGAGCGTTGCGTGTAGCAGAATAACATTCCCTTCTTAGGCCCCACATCTGGTCGCTTCTATTAAGCAATTAACACACTTTAGTAACCAGTTTTAAGAACTAACTTATTTTTGAGTTATTGACAGAAAACATACACCAGGAGCAAAATTTATAGATAATCAGTTAAAAACCGTGACAATTATGAAATATCCATTGATATTTCAAAATTTACTTGGAACTAGTTGAAATCCAATGCTAGAAATACGTATAAAAAAAGTAAAGGAAAGATAGTTCTCTAAATATACACAAGATGTTATGCTTGCGTTATCAACTGGCAATTTTATTTCAAATTTATGCTTATTATTAACAGTGACTTTACACGTTCCCAGAATTTGCGGCCTTTTTCGTGTCTTTTGAGTATCAAATGCGCTTTAGGTTGTTTTTTTAATATTCCAAGGCTTCGGTAAATTTTTGTTGATGTCAGTATGCGAGTGAGTATAATTCTTACGCAAATTTTCAGCATTTTGCATGAGATCGCTTATCTACTGTATGGATGCAGCACTGTCGATGGTGCCTGGACACATACCGATCGTTGTCATTATTGTAAGAGCATGGGAGCTTTATTACAAGAACATTTTTCGCAGATTTGATAGATAACTTCATTTAAATTGTTTATGATATTTTTGCACTGGCGTTTAATCCTCGGAGGCTATCCAGTAAGTAGGTCAAATAGAATCGGTTTCATCATTTCTGAATAAAACAAAGTAGGTTGGTATTTACTACACTGCGTATATATTCTTTTTTTTATAAATGCGGTTCCATGTTCATGCAATACTCACATTTGCGACGTTAATTTATTTATTTTGCGTTAATTTCACTACATGTATCTGGCCTGATGCACTGGAAACAGTAACACAGTTCCTTTAGTGTTTTTTATGCATAGAGGCATGTCTGCAATACGTTTGGTGTCATTCTAGGATTTTTATTGTTCTTTGCTCTCAAAATTGCGAGCTTTCAACAAATTCTTTCCGATATTGGTTTAAATGAAGCCACGTTTTAAAATAAATAAACAGCACATGATGAGGTATTCGGTATCTTTACAGAAATGTGGCTTTATTAAGGTTTGCATTTAGGTTACAAAGAAAAATCTGCATTCCGATTATATTTTGTGTGACCGAAACATCTATTAATTTGATACTTATATTGATTTGTATATACATGCAGTCAGTGTACGAGCTTACGCAAATTTTGAAAAAGGTTAAGACAACAAATAATTTATAAGATAGTGTTATAACATTTATAACCATGGAACATATTTTTAATATGTTATATGCACGGAAGGATGACGGCTTAAGAATAAATAGAATTTCGATTTCCTCAAAAAAACTTACAAACCAAACATTTATACTTTATTATATTAATATATTTTAGAAAAAGTATAAGCAATAATAATATTTTATGTGGATCTTTGGTAATATAGCAAGTCTTTTTTAAAGTCCTAACTCGATGTTATGTTAAATTGTGGTTTTAAAAGGTTTTTTAATTCTAGGTAATTTTAAATCCATCTACCAGTGGAATTGCGTCTAAGAATTTCAGTCTTCAAGCCGCAGGCCTTCCGATAAAGATAAACAGGTCTTCTGTTATTTGAATGATCGAATATCATATTGTGCTTATCCACCTTTGAAATGGATGGGGATTATGTCTTAAATTTCATGAACGACATAAATAAACGAAATAATATGACGGTATTTGAATGAGCACTACATAGTTTAAAAGAATTAACAAAATT
This sequence comes from Schistocephalus solidus, assembly GCA_017591395.1. Taxonomy (NCBI): domain Eukaryota; kingdom Metazoa; phylum Platyhelminthes; class Cestoda; order Diphyllobothriidea; family Diphyllobothriidae; genus Schistocephalus; species Schistocephalus solidus. Next base: position 177,552 of record WEDG01000280.1, on the reverse strand, counting down.
GAAAAATATTTTATTCTCCTAACTTATCTTTTCATCGAGAAAGAAATTTAAGATAAACATAATGTACTATAGAATGAGTTAGAAAATAATATTCCATTTATAGAAAACATGCACACTACAACAGTGGTCATTTATTTACGAAACGTGTATTTTCAAAAAACCGAAACGACTTTCCATCTACAGCCGACATCCTTGTATTCATGTAAAAATTCTAGAATTATGCTCCATGATCTCACATTTTCCTATTCTACTGAAAAAATATTCCTTATCCAAAGCAAATTTAAAAATTATATTAAAAGTCAATGAGATAGGTAATTGACCGTATCTTGTCAATGAACCATATTTTATGAAGCCTAAAAACCTAATAATAATTAAAATTGATTGTCATTTTTATAAGTGTTATTGAATTAGGAAGTCGTTAGAAATCACGATACTCGCTTTTGTTTTTAATGTGAGGTACGAAAGTTACGTAAGTAGGAGTAATATACATGCACTCTTTAACAAACATTGTAATTGACACTTCTATACGTAGGAAATAAATCCTCCGTAAACACGCTCTCAATTTTTGTCCATTGCGGATACATTAAGCCACCGTATTGGCATACAACAAGTATAAGTTCCTTTGTAAACAACATACTATGTACTGTCATACAAAGAACCTTGACTTTAAATTATATTTCCTGTGATGCCTGCCTTCCAATATGTTTTTAATGAACAAGATGAACAAGCATCAAAACGAGGCTCAAAAAGCGACGCAGACCATTGGAAACTAAAAATTACAAAAGCTCTTCTAAATATACCTGAGAAATTTTTTCGGCAGTAGACTGCATTTCAAAGAAATAAACGAAATACCGTATTTAATATTCATTCCAGCAAGTCAACTGCTGTCCGAATCACACAGGTTATCATATAAACTGCATTATAGCATTAACCTTTCCAGCTGGGTTTGTTTATCGATATTTAAATTCATACGAATTGTTAATTTTGGCGTCAGTAAAGCAGATCATCTAGTCAGCCATGGTAACGTTTGACCGATTGGTTGTGTCGTTACCAAATTCACTCTTGTGGTGTACACGCACGGTTAGGTTTCACTGTTTGCGTGGGCCTGCCTCACTCGACATGGTTTTATTGGATACTCATATTTTTGTCTGACAGTGCAGATGCATATAAAGGTGCACAAGACATGCTTGACATTTTAAGGAACAATGAACTACATATTCGTCTGTTTCATGTTCCTTGCAATTTTCGAACTGAATGGTAAGTGCACTTCTTTAACATCAATAAATTATCATAAACTGTTAAAGAACTTAGGATTATTATTGATATATAATGGAACATTGCAGTGTATTATAAGATACAATATCTAGTTAAGGAAGTAGAATCTTAGCAGTCTCATGACCCGATAATTAACTGACGCCGACATAAACAAGTTAATTAACATTATGCAAACTAAAATACCGCTGCATTTGTAAAATACTTAAATGTGTTTTGAAACTTAAAACAATAAATACACCATCTGCAGGCTCCATACAAATTAAAACTACCATCGTACTAGACGGGAATGACAATATGAACGCAGATGGTAAGTCATATTTTGGAGGTCCTGCTGAAAATATTGGTTTATATCAGCTCATTTTTGCTAAATGCCACACTATACGCCCCAAAAGCAAATTAGCTACACGTTCGCGTATATTGCTCCCTTGTTAAATACCATTAGTATGTGAACGGGGGAACGCATATTGTATCCTATACGCTCACCGAGTTACATCAGTTTGAAACATTGTCTTCTAGAGTTGAGCATATAAAATTTCTTTTCAATAAACGCATTCCGTCGTGGTTTATGAAAACTTAAATCACTATGCAATATGATAGTCATACTTATAAAAGCGCAGTTTGAACAGGGCATTTAAAGTTTCCGTTTATGCAATCTCAATAAATTAAAAAAATTACTGACGTGTGTATAAAACAATACGTGGTGGTTTTGTGAAAAAGATTAAAATTATCAGCTTGGTGTTACTTCACACATTTAAACTTTGCTTAAACCGCCTTTGTTTAATCCTTTGGCAGATACAAAGTCTGCACATGAAAAAGAAGGTAAAAGGTTCTTGTAACATTTAAAAAAATAAAAAGGCCTAAGCTTATTTTAGAGAAGTTTTGTATAGTATGCTCATCCCATATGCCAGAATTGAGCAAATAAATACGGCATTTAAGACTTTTGCTCACTTTCAATTGTACTGCTTTTTTAAAACAGCCCCTAAACAGGCGATAATATCGGATGGTAAGTAATCATGTCCATATTCCTGCCCTTCAAATCAATTTGCACTTTTCCTGAATGTTCTTTTATTCTAAAGTATTCAAACTGCTTTAATTAAAAAAAGACTATATGAGTACTTTCACAAATGAAGGATAAAAATATACGAAATATTGTATAATAACTGGAAATTAGAAATTGCGCATTAGGTCAAGCTACTCTTTGACTTTAGTTATTTACACTTACACCTAATTATCCCCATTTATGATCACATCGTGCAATCTTGAAGCGTATACATTTTGCTAGAAATTGTTTAATCTGGAAGCATGCGTTTTTTCCAAATCATTATGCACTAGCTGCTGTAGTAGCAAGGTGTTTAATTTGAAAACTTTTCCTTAAAGCCATTTATTGTTTGTTATAAAAACAATTATTCGTTCCACATCTTTCTTTTTGTAGAGGATTATTTTGACTTCATTCATTAATAATTTTTGAATTTGGCTGAAGATGAAGCGAGATATTTTTCTCCTGCTCAGTCACTACTCAGAACTCAATTTTTTGCTTTTGTCAACCCTAATTGCTTGTTTTCAATAAAAATCAGATGGGTAAGTAATTGTTAGCATTGTGAGTCTACTTTCAATAATTTCTATGAAAGAGTCGTAGAGAGCATGACAGACGAAGTTTTAAACAATAAGTTGGCACCAGCGTGGGTTTTTAGATTTCCTGTTTCAAGATAGAGTAATGAGCAAAATTCGGTTTGAAGTCTGAATGCTATATTAAGCCTACTGTTAAATCTAAGGTAAGAAACTGACTGATTTAGTTTAATCGTAAATTCATGGAAACATATTACGAAAATGAAATGCAGTATTGAATATTTTGCATTGCGGCTTTAAGGAAAATAATTGACTGGCTTTACATTTTTCAATCTTGAAATTTGTTATGCAGCACAGCGTTTCGTTACGAGGAGACTAAAAAGTCATCCCAAAAATTTAAAAATGCTGGAGCCATACGCATTTTCCATGGCGTTGCAAACATAGTGCCTGATCAATATCTGTGCAGCCTCATTAAATCGTGGAATGTTATTCGGGTGTTTAATTGCCGTAAAAAAATCAAGCATAAAGTTACGGATTATAGGGGACCACGATGACTGCGCAGAACTCGGTATGTCGGCCCCATATTTGCTATTTTTAATAAACGGACTTCTCTTCGGTGGTCCAGACTTCAATTACGTCCCGGCTGCATTGCTTCTGGGGTGGACGATTATTTAAACTCCGAACCCGTTTCGTAGATATAGGAGTGCCAGATCAGCGCCCCTCGCAGTTAACTCGTGTTCGTGCGTACGCGATCCAAGCATACGTGCATTCCGTCCTCTATAGTAGAAAGGCCAGGTTAAGCATGAAATGTGGCACAATACGCTCACCTTCTTGTTACGATTTAATCTGTCCTTGAATTTCCTGACCACACTCTGGGTCCAACGACTAAATTCACAGCACTTCGCTCGGTCACTTTTGACACTTCCTTTTTATATTGCAGCGCATGCCGTATCATATTTGTTGCTTTTATTTTGGTCCTAAGAATCGACCTTGGAACGTGTTCCGATACCCGTTCCTTATAAACTTGTCATGAATATTTCGGAATGCGCGTTCTTTTTCCGTTTTGCTGCAGTGACACAGACTTTGTTTTAAGCATTCTGAACCAGGTCCATTTGCCCGGAACAGGATAGGTATTTTGATAATTAAAAGGTTGTGCCTAAATAGAGACGTTTTTACTGTTTCTGATTTGGTAATACGCCTTGTGAGCCTATCAGCGAATGGAAGATTTGTTTTTTCATATAACACCATGAATTGTATACATAAGAAGTTTGAGTAAAGCCATTTATGTAAATTCGGCAGACAGCTACTCTTGATAATAAAAAAATATAATCCAGATGGCTGTGGCGAGAACTGAATATACTTTTAATGAGCAAATGAACGTTTATGGAAAATTAACAAAGTGAAAAATATTAAAAATTAAGATTTAAACCTTGCATTCGTATATCCGTTTTTTAATTGTGAAACTACTGAGGCAGAGTCCAAGGTTCATTCCAAATTGCCAACATATCAAGAGACGACGGGTTTTACAGCAAAAGTGTGTCTTCTAATCTTATTAACAAAACGATGTTTGGAAAATTGTGCCTAATAAAGAATACAGTTTTGGTGACTAGCTATCACTCTAGGCTCATACACAGAGTAGAAAAGAAGCATGCTAAGGGAGGTTCTGAGGCATAGGAATTGAAGCGAGCATGCTAGAAAAGCAGTAAGAAGTAGATTAACTATTTATTATTCATATAAATTAAAGAAGATTATTCATTTTTAAATCTAAAAAAGTTGCCTACCTTGAATTCTGTATCAACCCGTACGGATTATGCAAAATGCGTTTATCCCAACCTCCAACAGTCAAGCTGGTTGGAAAAAATGTCAGAACGGTGCTTCTCTTGATGCCCGTAACACATCAGTGAGCACCTATCAAACATGCCACAGATGTCTTCGTGTTTTTTTGATTTTACAAAAGGCAAAACCTGCATTTAATCGAGAAAATTTATTTTTAACGTGAAATGTGTTTGTCTGTTGGACGAAATTGTCCGCCAATCAAGAAATGTAGTGAAAAACAGAGACTAACCTTCAACGCACGGACTAAAACTTCCAAACATTTCAAAAAGGACAAAACGAAGTTCTGCAATGAAAATATAAACACATTATGCAATACTGATGTGCACATAGTACTAGCATCATTTTCGAAAATGACTTTAAGGGAAATTATTTAAATCCTTGCTGGCTTTACAACAACACATTCATTTTTCGATATAAATTACAAGGCTTTCGGCATAATATTCGATTTTGGGGTCACTTGTGAACAAAAATATACGGCAATTAAACCACAACAATTTTAAATTCTTGCTCAACTGGTTAAGGCCTTTACACCTTTTTCCAAATCGCATATTCTCTGTCCTAAGAATACAGCCCTACACGTTAAACTTATGCCAAAATAATCACTTTCGTTGATAATATTTGTGAAACATTGACAACAAAGCCAATCGCAAAAAGCGTCTGGGTGGTATTTATTTTCTTAAAAATACTAGTTGTTTGTGATTGCGCCATCAGTGATCTGCAGATCTATAAACTAACTCCAACTTATCCCACCGTCTTTGAAGCTGATATAGCCTCCCGTTTACTCATGAGCTATGCACAACCCCTATTTTTTGTGATCTGGTCAGATGTAGCAACCAAAGGTAATCGACTATTTTGACCGATAGATGTGCTAATAGGCATATTTAAGAGTAGGCCACACGAAATATATAAACATCAAACATTTTAATGGATATTGAGTTAAGTTGAGCGAATAAGGTTAGAGCTAAGAGGCATGGCCCATGTCAACCATATAGTTTAAAAGTAAATATTTATATATAGAAGGGAGGTGTAGCTATAACACATAATGAATGACAATCATGTCCAGACACGTATTTATATTTATAGCGGCTTTAACTATGCACTTTCCTCAGTGAAATCGACGCAAGTGTTTACTTGACGTTCTTTGTTTTTTGAAAATATTCAAAGGTGGGCTTTTTTGTTTGACTAATCACAATCATTATGCGATTGTTGGAGAAAATTCCTAACAACAAACTCCCAAATTTATCATTAAAGACCAGTTAACATGTTTGTGCTATCTACTATTTCCTGTTTCTTTCATTCACAAAATTATCACTTCAGACAAAGAATACTAAATGTAAACAAACGCACATGAGCTGTTTGCGTTTTTAAATATTTCGTACGGAAATTAGCCAGGAGCGTACGGTAAGCCAGTCAATTGACACGGAATCTAACAATTTCTTATCTAATTGGGTGTTCTGCCATATTTGGAAGTGCTCATTTGTCCGATTGTGAAAACCTCGGAGGCCTGCGTGGAATCGAAACCCACGAAACCAAAGAAACATCTGCAGATGTTTCAAAATAATGCCTCCAGAATAATTTAAATCAAGACAGAATGAGATCACCGAAAAAGAAAAGGGGACTAGATTTGCCATTTCTGGCTTATAAGTTATTATAAGGTAGCCAATCCAAAATGCTGCGGCACCCGAGGCTTGAAACTAGAAATTTCTTTCTTCATGTGCAACGGTGTCATTTTCCTTCCGATTTCAATTGATAATGGCAGATGGGCACTCATATCAGGCTCTGCAGCAAAGGGGTTGGGTATTGCTGGCTGCTGACGGCTAATAAGCCAGAAATGGTCATTTCAGTCTTTCTCGTTTTTTTCGGCCTTTATTGCTAGCCATTGTGCGGTGGCTTGCGTGGTTCGTGAGTGAGCGCCAAGGCACAATGGGAATAATGAGTAAAATCTTTAAGCAAGCATATATATAATTCCAAGATCCTCTATGTGGCTTCCGCGGTAAGGTAGGTTGTCTTACACTTAACTTTGTGGAAGTTAAAAAAAGGTTACGAGTTATGTGTATGTCTAGGGTAATGGCTAAAGTTTTGGTTACAGGTAGTTCTATGGCCAGAAAACAAAGGTATTACACCGTACTAGAATTGAGCACTTGAAATCGTTTATTGCGTGAGGCACGTTCTTGCTTTCCTGTCCTTTAAGATGTGCCATGGAAGCTATTCCGATCATAAAGACGACCACATTACATCAGTAGAATGCAGGTATAGGAAAGCGCGTTTTGCTCAAATTAAAGGCACGACGCAATAGATGCAGAGAAATACGTGGCATGGTAAGATGGATACATATGAAATTGACTGTATTTTTCCTTTTTATTTGAAGAATTATGCACCGTCACAACAAAATAAGCGTTTGAGCTTGTTAATCTCTAAAGGATAGCCCAGACAACAATTTAGTTAACCCTTTAGTAAAATACTATGCGAGGTTTGCGACAATGTTATTGTATAAGTAGCTAGCGCACGATTTGTTTACGCTTTAGCTGAAATATCCGCTGAAATTAAATCTACATTCATCAAGGAGTACGATGTGTGAAAATACAATGACGCAACATATGATGGCGTCGACACAATCCTTAGCACTGCTTATGTGACGACTTTCGCATTCATCAGTACACGTTCCCAACATAACATGATTATAGGAAGCTGCAACTGGGCCACAATTTCTGGATCGGTGTGAAAGCTGTTTGAAGTTTGTGCTGGTCAAGATATCTTTCGGTGTTATTAATACAGGAAAAATTATATAAAGGATGATAATATAACAGTTTCAGGGCAGATAATCTATCCTTAAAAAGGATGTTGGCAAAGATTTCGTTATCAGGAACATGGCGAAACATTTATTGAAAACGAATCGAACTATTGATAAGTAATAAGTACAAATAATTATAATGTATGCCATATCGCATGATATGAGCACATTTGAAATCCAGCTAATCCGGGCGACTAATAGTAGTAATGAAATACAGTTACCATCAATAGGATTTTGCCATCAATGACGTCTGTCTGGTTACCTTGTCACAGAAGACAATAATAAGTTCTGACCAGCGTATAAGTAATGATCCATGACATTCTCCTGTTTTAATGTGAGCAGTTGTTTATAACATTTATTAATCAAAGCAAAGATAGTGAGCTAGTAAGTGGCATGATGTGGCAACAACCACCTAATTTTTTTATCTCACTCTTGTCACTTAAATTGGTGTTCTGTAAAAGCACTACGATAGCGAAATAAAATAAGAGAATGTATATGTATTCCATGTTGTCCGGTATGAATGAACAGATAAACCGGTTATCCACTGTCAACCGACAATATTTGCAGCTCATACGATTCGTTTTCTCTTTGTATTTCTAAATGTGTTATACGGCCTCTTATGAAAACCTCTTGTGATGTGTCAGCACGTGTATGACATGCGTAGGGGGATAACTATGGTTCTGCTAGTCCCTCATATCCATTTCCCGAATCTTTTGATTGTTTGACACGGATAGCGTGCTTATGCTTGAGAGAGGAAAACGTGCGTCGGCTTGCGTCCTCATGGAACTCCGCAATAGTCTTCTCTGTAAGCCATCTGACGTGCTTAAACCTCTGACAGAGCTATTTAAGCAGTGTTTTGACGTCTGGCAACTGGTGGGATAAATCGTTCCTCCTCTCAGGATGGAAGGTCAAGTGGCAAAAGTTCTATCGTCCTGTAGCCCATATGACACTCCTTCTTAGAAACAGCCCCCGCCGCTCCGTGATATATTGCCCATCGTTTGCGAGCAAGGTGTGTGACACGTATAGACGAAGAGTGTAGCTTCCATAGCCATTGCGCCTAATTTTACCTGTTGCGAAGAAAAATGGAGTACGGTAGATGCCTCGAAAGTATACTAGCATTATCAAACAATTGAAAAGCAAATAATTGTCCATGTGACGTAAACGTTGTAAGGCAAACTGAGGGTTCAATAGCAGCGCTGAATACGTTTTAGTCACCCTACGTGTCAGAAAATTTCTTTAATGATAGTACGCTACGTATCCAGGTATTTCAATATTGATGTGGTTTCAAACGTTTAATTTATTTGCATTTATGTTGGACTTCCGTTAGAGCCTTTAAATATAGAAAGGGTAAAATAACTATAAAGTGCAACGTCATTAAATGGAAACTTAGACCTAGCATGCGAATGATCTGGATTTACATTCAAAATAAATTGAAAGAAAAGACTTACCGCAGACGTTTAGGATTACGTCGACAGAAGGGACATGATCATACAATGGCGTAGTCATAGTAACCAATGGGGAACAAATATAAAATAGTTGCGTGTCAAAAGCGCAAGATGATACCACATACTACTTGGTATGTTTTTCATGAACTGCCTACTGTCTTTGAAATTATGATCAAGAACGAAAAATTGTAATTAAACGCAGGTCTATCTGTTGGAAAATTGAATCCCACCTGATTAAAACCCTGGCCATACGCAATTTCTGCCCTAGTCAACTTGGATGTTAGTCCAATGTTTAACCTAATATGAATATTTATGTGGCCTCGGTGGGTTTGACCGCATGACATAGATTAGAAGGCTTTATTCCAGCCACGGTTCTAGTTAGAGTTAAGAGGCCCCACCAGGAACTGTGAGCTTAATCAACCGTAGATAAAACTACCCGATCAGCTTACTTCATAATTACGCAATAAAGATTTTTGGTAGATTTGAATAATTAATTTTACTAAATTGTGAAAAGCTTGGTGGCCTCGGTAGGATTCGAAACAATGACTGCTAGGAAAAGCTTTAATACAGCCTAAATTAAATGAATTATTAAAATACTTTACAATATATCTTATTTAAAAATTACATGAACGGTTATGATTCGGTCATCGAGTATGACGTTTGTAGAGGCATTTTGACAACCTGACAGCTTCTCACTTCCTTTCTTGCTAGAACTTTGTCACGCCTATATCATTTCTTCAAATAATGTTGTATTTAAAAAACATTTTTTTCATTTTTTAAGAGATAGAAAGTCAAAAACTTGTAAAAATATGAAATAAAAGTTCATACTTAGCAGTACAGCATCACAGGCAGCACGGCCTTAAGTTGTAACTTTATTTGTGAAATTTCCTTTTTTTGCTCTTTTACATTCCGTCGGCTATAATTACAGGTGGATAATGACCAGACAGATATCGTCGTCGTGTTTGCTCCATCTACCAGTACGTACAAATCATAGGTGAGGTTAGGTGTTAATAAGCAAACAATATAGGTTCACATAGCTGAAGTCCGTTAAATGCAACGCTGTGCTAAGTGGGTTCTACATGATCTCAATGAAGGTAAGAGAGAATGACGTTTGGATCTTTGCATGATGTTGCCTATCCGTCATAAAAATGATTCGGTTTTGAATTTAGTTGTAACGTGTGATGAAAAATGCCTCCAGCACCATAACCGTAAATTTCAGCACAGTGGTTGGACAAGGAAAGTCACCAAAATGTCTTAGCAAGTAGTATTCCTTAATAAATAATGATGGTGAATGCTTCGTATGGTGTGTTTGCATAAGTTGGATAAAGAATGTTTTCAGGAAACGTGGCTCCTTAATCACGGCCGAAGAATAACGCAGCCATCTGGATTAAATTTCCAAACATTTTTAAGAAAAAAGTCAAGATTGGTCAACTGACCATATAAAATCGTCAGCAGAGGCAATTTTCCAGAATTTCGGTGTGTGGTCGCATTAAAGCAATCAACATATAAATCTGGTTGTAGATATCCACACCCATGCTCAAATCGCCCTGATTAACGTTCATATTAGGGATACCTGCCTTCTTTCCTATCATTCTAAGGTACAAGTAAGCAACTTGGCGATAGTTTAAGCTTTTCCACGCTTGATATTTTGCTTAGCTTTGAGGCCTTTGCACATATATTCAAATTCTATGCTCAGTAAAGGCATCCTAAAGTAATCAGTTTGCTCGCCAGGTTAGAGAATATAAATTAAGTTTGACAGGCTGCCTCCCATAGAATGCCTTCACTAACCCTCATATAAGGATTTCTTTATTTTTTAATTTACCTGAATTAACTGGTCGCGTGATGCTGATCTAGAGATTGCCGAGTATTCGTTGCCGGCATGACTTACCCATAAGGCAAATACTGACTGCCAAGCTTAATTACTTTTTATGGTTTTAAATGATCCTGAACTGTCTGCATGCGTCCCCGCAACGCCTCTTGAATCACATGTATCATGCATGTGTCAGTCACAAGTGACCTAACTCTATCTCTTAACCTTATCTTAAGGATTTTTTCAGTTGTCATTTACCTGAGTTGACTGGTCGCGTGATGCTGAGATAGAGATTGCTGAGTCTTGACTGCCCTCGATGACGCACCCATAAGTCAAATACCGACAGTCAAGCGTCATTTCTTTGTTAGGTCAAACTGCATCCTATACTGTATGTATGCGTCACCGCAAAGCCTCCTGAATCACATGCAGCATGCATGAGTCAGTCCGAAGCGACCTGACTCTAACAGTTTTGTATAGATGAGGCTAGGACACTAAGTTTAAACTGCGCTTGGTGATAAACAGCGACTGGTTGCCAATTTCACAATTTCTTTAAGAAAATAGTGTGTTCTCCTAGAAATTGTTGGTTCTTGGATTTTTGGATTTTGGATTTTCTACATAATGGGTAGGATTTTGCTTTACTGAGTTACAAAATTATTATCAATCAAGCAGTAAATTTGGAGCTTTCACAAAACTAACTTTTCAGATTCTAAGATGGTTTCTAAAAATAATTTGCTCAACATTTGATTTTCGTTACTTATGAGTTAAGCACTAATTGTAAACTCAGTTTTCTCATGAGAACTATTCAAATATCATTTAATGTACCATTATAATTAAAAGTTTAATACGGTTAATTGTTTAAAACAAGAAATGTAAGGATGAAAATGTGAAGTGGTAGTAGGCCACACGTTTGAGTTTGCCGAATTAATTTAAGGCGCCAAAAGCTGTTTAGCAAAATATAGTTCATTTCAGATTTCTTTAATGAAGGGAATACACGGCAAAGTTTGGAAAAATCAGACTTTTTCGATGTGTGATTAATTTCCTACGTTAGGAAAACTTCGGAACAAAGCCTTTTCTGTGCACGTTTTACTGCAAAAGTAAATGAACTTTTAATATATCCCTCCACAAAATGGAAAATTAGGATTTGCCTTCATGAAAATCAAATAAATGCAGGTATTAAAAATCGCATTGTATTCGGGCAAACACGCACGGATTCAGTTCAAAAATTGATATTTTCAATTTTTTGAGCTCAATCCCTTTAAATATGCAAAAATAAGAATTCGTATCCCTCAAGCTACTAGGTGGGTGGAACAAGAGACTAAAATATAGAGATTCGTACTCGCAGAGCAGGTATTTACTTTCCAGACAAAATGAGAAACATTGTTTCGTAGACCTGCCTACCCTTTCGATTCTTTCGTTTGAAAAATTACCTTCGTCCTGACTAAACAGTTGACGGCTTAGGCATATGCATGTTCTCACTGGCTGAGTCCGTCGACTGCGTTCGGTTGCATTTGTACAGTTAATGCCCTTTCTCACGAAATCTCATGGATTTCACTAGAAATTGCCTCTTACCAGAAATCAGTCAATGCTGCATGCAGCAAAATTTTAAAGTTTTAAAGGAAACGAGCACTCATAAGTAAAAAGCGTTGCTTCTTATTTACCTTTATATTTACTAACATAAAAATTAAGTAATTTCCACTAAATCTGAATTTAAGATAATGGCTATATTTAAAATCAATGAACTAATGCTTAATATATAAGTGCATGAGAAACGTGTGCGCATAAAAACGGAAAATAAAGTAGAATAGGAAAAACTGCAGAAGATTAGTACTTCATTAACTCTCCGTGTGTATTTATGACAGCATAATATTTGTCAGACATAAAAGTAGTCATGGTGCCTACAGGAGTTTGTTCGGTGTGAGTATGCAGTATGCAATCATGTTTAACTTACGTTGAAAGACGTTGCTTTTGACTGATGCAAATTTATTTTGATAATTGCAAAAATAATTTGATGGATTCAGGTACAAACTCTTCACAGGAATAAAAAGTAATCGCAGGCCATGTGTGCAGAGGCTGACTGGTGTGAGAAAAGTTAGATTATTTTTGTAAACGTTATCACATTCACAATGCTTTAGAGCGATGAAGTATAGCCGTATCCACTAAAAGTATCGTGTTCATTCTGCGTCGATGGATGTCGTTATAGCTAAAGGCATCCCTTACGAAATTGATTTTAATTGTCTCAGTTGTCAACCGTTGGCCATCCGATGGCCATCCAAACCATCAGACGTCCGCAGTTCTTGAAGATTATCTCGATATAGTGTGCTCTCGCGGGAAGTTTTTCCCACTTATAATCATCTGGGTAGACTTTGCAGGCGTATCGTAAAATAAGACCTTCTTGTAAAATCATATGCTCTTCCAGACGTTTCCTATCTAAAAACGGCGTCATTGTGTCATTTGCCTGGTGCAGTTTAAATTTCTGCATCCATTTTCTAATTATGGTCATAAAGGTCATCGGCAGATGTTCCATTTGAATGGTATAAATGGGCCTATAATATGATACTGTTTTAGTGAACGACGAATAAATTCGTTGTCCTGCTTACTCGTGGACAGTTTTGGTCCACCCATGCTTAATTTTAGGCACGGTTCGATCATTAATAATGAAACAAATACTAGCTAATGGCTCACACGGCAAATCGATCTGCTGAAGGTTTCCGCATTCATTTCATAGTCACGTGCGAAAATATATTGTCTGGACATCTTTATCGTGCGGCGTGAAAGAGAAAAATAAAAGAATGCCATGGCTTTTTGTATATATGCTTGTTTGCAGTCCAATTATCAATGTGGTAAAACAAAGTACACTCCCACAAGCTTTTATCTGTGTTCTTTGGCCCAAGACGAGACGTGTAAAAATGAATTTATAAAATTAAACTGCCGTGTTTTCCCAAAAAACAATGCTAATGCTTTCATTTACCTGATTTGTTGTGAACTCAAGATCAAAGTATCCATTCTTTGAAAGAATATACTTCAAATATTTCTAGCTTATATTAACAATCGTTTAAAGTACAACGCACACAAACAAGATAGTTTTGTCCGGAACGGGCAAAAGCTTATTCAAATGCCTGAAAAGTAGTCTTCACAATGACCTACTTGTGCTATGTGAATGCAGGAGTCATACATATGTTCGGACCAGTGCTAGTATGTACTGTGTAAAAGGTAAGGCTAAGGGATGCTCTAAGGTAACTGCGAGCACCAGAAATCAAGCTATTTTAGAGTTCAACATATTGTTTTTTAAATAGCATTCGAATTGGCCAAAGCAATTTTGTTGAAAAGTATTAAGATAAAGACGTTGCGCTTAAAGCTGACGATCTGATATTGTGAAAAGTAAAGATAAATCCTGCAAAAACGACGAACATTATTTGCGCTGTGTTTCCATTATGCGGACAATGATACAATTTGTTTGGGAGATGTGTATATTGCGAGTTTTTTACTGTTTTTGAATGTGTTGCTTTATTTGATTGACACTTACAGGTTTACAGGTCAGAGAGTATATATGGCTTTATGCAACGCAGTAGTAACCAGACAATGGTATTTTTATAGTTCAAAATTTTTATCACGGATGCCACATAAAAACCAAATTCCTGCAAAAAGTAAATACCGTTGACATTTTCCAGATATGACTTCGTGTCTGCTGACATTGAAGAGACTTCAGCAGATACTTCAAGTATTTGATAATTTTAATACGAGGGCCATCACCAGGAATGTCAAACAGTATTCAAAGTTACGATTAGAGACAAGTGACAACAAGGAACACTGTTAAGAGTCTACAATTTAGAGGGAAAGCATGAGATATTTAAAGCAGTAAACGAAAGGGGGATGATAAATCACGTTGACTCTGATACATACTAGTGATCCTGTTCAACATTCACAAATATTCCATTTTAGTAAGTCAAGTTTCATGCACGCTCCTGCATTAGCATAAACATGCAGATATCTCGTGATGCGTACTATCCTAGTACCGCTTATTGTCATAAGCTAATGATACTTGCTTACGTATTACATTTTAATCTACATTAATAATGATGCTATCCTTATGAGATTAGTAGGAACAGACAACTAAATTGTATTCGAAAGTCGGAACCTGAAACTCAATTTTAACCATATTTCGCGGAAGTTTATTTTAGGGTGCTGAAATAAGAAACATAGAATTAGATCACCAGTAACTATCAATTGCACACAAAGAGTAATTTGGTAGATTTTTGTTCTAGTGGACTACGCATTAACACAATGATGTCTACGACTTTGATGACTAGTTGGAGTGTCAAAACATTAACAATGTTAAACACCGCTACGCGTGCCACAATAACTTGAGGGAGCAATGTTCACTAAACGAGTAAATTCCATCAATAACGGAAATACTACATGCGGTGATAATGGACAATCAAAATAATGTAAGCGCTTAGTTGCTTTTGGTCATCCGAAGCTTATCAAATAATTTCGTCCATTATCTTTTTACACAACAAATAGCGTGGTGCATACCTTCCGTACCTTTGATGATCACTTCACCTGAAAGACAGACTAATAACAGGAAGGTGACTGCAAACAAAAATAACGATAAGGAGTTAAATCCAATAATGATATTAAAAAACTTGTGTACAAACGGATACTTTTGACGATTCTGATTGACGTTCCACGCGGCACCTGAAGCCAGCAACATCTGACATGTTTAATGTAGGTGAGGTCATTTCGCGGAGCAATATACTAGTTTAAAATCAGAAAATCCTGACTAAAATATATTAATGATATTAACGGAAACCCGGCTGATTATATTACCAATCTATCGGATCAGTCAAAGCTGCCTACTCACTGCAGCTGTCAAAATACACAAAGTATCTTTGTAAATGTCAAAAAAAACATTCGCTGTATTAAATGAAAAAAAGACCTACCTGCTCGCTTTTTATTATATGCAAAATTAAAAGTGGTCCCGGGATTTAAAATAAGTTATGAAGTATTAAGGTTTAACTGTCTAACAACAAAGTAAATAACGAACCACATAGAATGTTCGTATCATTACTAATCTTCGCGTTCTAAGAATACAATGAGTTTGAATGCAGTCTGTTAATTAAATACTCAAAAATCATGCTTAAATTCAAGAGCGGGTGTTGCTGCAATGAAGGTGAGTCGATAAAATCTGGTGGCATTTAAATATCAAATTAAGGTAGAGATTGTCACATGGGGATGTAGATTGCAATAATAAAGAATTAATTTTTATCGCACAAAAATTAACTTCTGTTGCTAGCCCATTTCTTCTCTCTGCATAACAATTGTTCATTTGTCAATAACAGCAAATTATACTTCTACCTGAATGAACGCGTAGAAATTTCTTGGGGTTAAATATTTCCTCAACAATTGTTGTAGCCAACAATTATCCTCTTTCCATGTAAAAAAGGAAAATCACAAGGCAAGACGTTTGGAAACCTTCACCTGTTGCGTAATTTCAAGCACGGTTGCGTTAAAGGACAATTCATGGTTGCTGTTG
The DNA here is from genome assembly GCA_017591395.1 of Schistocephalus solidus. Classification (NCBI taxonomy): domain Eukaryota; kingdom Metazoa; phylum Platyhelminthes; class Cestoda; order Diphyllobothriidea; family Diphyllobothriidae; genus Schistocephalus; species Schistocephalus solidus. The sequence continues at coordinate 161,296 of WEDG01000280.1, read as the reverse complement.
AGGGGTTTGAAGAACATGCGAAACTATAGGCAGGCGTTTTCGGCAGACAAAACCATTAACAATCGAAGCTTAACGTCTCCACTTGCACGATTTTCCGTGAGAATACAAAAATGCCGACAAATGAGTGGTGTGTTTTCGCTCCCTCTACTCGCGAAAGTGTCATGACATCAACGAAGTCGAATATTATACGCTTGAATTAAACTGGAGGCTGACCACCTAGCAATTAGAAGGCTGTTCGGATAATATTTTTCACTCACTCCGTAAAAGTGACTACCGTGCCCTTAAAGTGTTTTTTGGTAATATTTTATAAAAATATCGTGAGAAGAGAATATTGATCATAAAGTTCCTTTAACAAGGGTCTACTTCGTGTTCAAGAAGCAATGTCATTTGTCGTGCTTGACGTTTTATACTTTTTTGTCGGTGTTAACCGACTCTACAAGAGGTTAAGTATATAATTGGCAAACGTAATCTTCGATATCAAATGCGAGTTTAGCTTCAACGTAACATTGTAGGCTACGGCCGAGTCTGCAAAAGTTACCAAGTGTAGTGGCACGAAATTAAGCAAAATCATTGTAGGACGCGCTAACAGAGGCGACCTATGCCTTGTCAGCAACATTTATGCCACTGTGGTTCATGGCAAACCGAACATCACACGGCATCTCACAACCACATCAAATGTGCCACGTACTAACTGAAAATCATCTGGAGCTCTGCCAGATCGCTGCAGAATGTGAGAAAGGGACGTGCTTCTTCAGTGTCGACTAAGGCCCAAGTCAAGAGCAAATCTTTACTATGATATCTCGAAGAAAATTAATAAAGTTTTCCTCTACTCGGCAAAGATATGTACTATTTATTTGTGAAAATTGTTGTATTTCGGTAAAATTAGCAGCGTAATTCTTATCAATCGAATGCTAATTACCAAGCCTTAATAAAGAAAATCGATTGATTTTTCATTCCTAACACAAATATGAATTTTTTGAGTTTTGAGTATTCAGATGTCTTTCTCTCGACTTAAAGCTACTTCGCCCTGCTATCAGATGATGTGCGAGATAACGCAGGCCATTATCAACCACTTAAATAATTAAGTTGGAATGTGACTCGATCTTTTTTCTGAAAGACATTTTCAAGAATTCGGATTCTTATAAAATTACTTGCAGATCTGCCGTTTGAGAACAAATGGCAGACTTGCGATATAAGCGTGTATGCAAATGCCAAAATGGCAGGTCAAAAGGCAAAGAAGATGCGATTGTTGAAACTGGTCATCCATTCGTCTGGAGTTTCGGATCCACACTCGAGTATTCATATATATATATATATATAGATTCCAGTTTCTACATTGGCACTTCGGCAAGAAAGACAGATAAAGGTGATGAGACCATTGTCTCATCAGTGGAGATTTTGATTCCTCTTAATTTCTCTAAGGTCTCCAAAGTGTTCTTGATGGACGTTTCACAATATCTCAAAAGTGTGTGCAGCTACTGAAATAGCCATTTATAAAATTTTTAATAAGGTACACCGATTAATGGTTCTATCGGTTGCATTGGGACTTCAGATTTATGAACGTTAGACAATCTGTAGATCCTGGCAAGAGTTGGTTCGAATTGTCTTAATGATTTTGCAATTTTCCCTGACAATTCCTTTGTCCCTGCAAGACGCTTTAGCACTTATTCACTAGACGAGATTTGTGCTTTGGTAGGGTCTGTGGAAATGAGCCAATACGTCAAGCTATCTTGTACTAGTGACACAATCTGCTGATTGTTGTCTTATGTCTTTAATAATACAGTTAAACCTCCTTCGTCTGCGGGGAGAATTTCAATGAATTGGACGGTTTTCAGACCCTTAGGATTTCTTTTCGTCAGGTGATGAGGATGAAATATGATCAGAGGTATTTGTATTGTGAGTCATTTTAATGAAAAAGGGGCGATTCTTGAAAATAATCGCTAAGTGGCAAATTGAATTTCTATCTCTCTCCTCGGATCATTAAATGAAACAAAAAGGATCATCTAGGACATTAAAATATGTGGCCTCTATGGCATTAGCGTGTGCTATTGACAACTTGGGTTTCTACTAATAATTTTCTTTCAGTTGTTTTTGATAAACAGCTAAAGCATGATAGACTTTTGGGCAATGACCAATAAACGTCAAACATTTCTATCGTTTAAGGTTTCATGATCAATCCTACCCTCCTTTTTGGGCGTTTGAAATACCAGCGAACGTTCAAATTCTTAAAATGATATGCCATTTTGCAAATTGAACAGTAAATACAGACTTAATGAATCTGTCCACTATCATTTCGAAATATAGCTTAAATTAATGTGCACGTTTTTCAATGAAAAGTGGTCTGCGTTTGATCCAAATAATTGTCTGCATTATCAAGGCTACAATTTTATTGAAACTGTATTTTAAGGTGCAGCAGGACGGAGGTTTTTGTTAACCTCTTAATATTACCTTTTCCTTTTCAGAAACTCTAAGGTTAAGCAATGTAAATGTAATAATAAGCAGTATTCCATCGAACAGATTAAAATATCAGCGCGATGATGTACAAACTTATATTTCGATTAAATTACTTAAAACACTCGCATTCCCATGAACGTTTTTTTAATTTTTCATAATTTTGAATAGGCTTTTAAAATATTTTAAGTGAATTAAGTTTTTAAGTATTGACGAAAATTCAAGCTTAAATTAACCGTCTGCAAACTAATCACTTATTCTTTTCGTTCCAAGTTTCCTCATCAACTTGGAAAGTTATTTTGTCCCACTGAAAATATGAACAAGCGTTCAACATATAATTATAATTTGTAAGCTGCCGTACTGCAGTGTAACGTTGAATTAAATAAACGATACTAACAGACAGCAAAAATACAGAAATCCGAATAAAGTTGCTTAGCAATGACTGCATACTTATCCTAACACTGACTCGATTAATCCTTTATATTGCTCTTCTTATGTGAACAGCTTTCACGATAATTCCGAGAAAGGACATTGCGTAATATGGCAAGGGGTACCGACATTCAATAAATGGAGATGAATGCCGGTTTTTGCACCTGGGCTTGTTCGGAGGGCGTCTGCTAGTTTATGCGTCATCAGAAGTTTTGATTTACACGGACCAGAGAAAACCATTAGGCCAAAAGATGCAAAGCTGCCATATGAAATCCAAGGCCATTTCGGGTAAATATATTATGTCAGTGAAGCGAAAAGACCTTTGTAAAAGAAAATATGCGCTGTCATCAGAGCTTTTTGTGAAACTTACCTGCATCTTGTATGTCATCGTGGGCTACATGTAGCCTTCTCTCAAAGTACACTACCGCTCCATTGATATCTTATAGACATATAGGCAGATATTTAAGTTTATTGTCGTGTGTCAGCACTGATAGTACTAATTATGTTACTTGCTTACATGATATCTGAAAGATGATCAATCTTCTTATTGGTTTTCAGAATGCACATTATTAGCTTTCAAATGAAAAAATATGATTCAATTTTCAATGAAAATTACTCATAATAAACAATTGATCTAGCCGCGTAAAATTTGTTGCCAAAAGAATAATAGAGTTTATGCTCTTAAAGTTTCGCAGGAAATGCACTTATGTCAGCTTGTGTGAAATAATTAACATCAAGAATTTTCATGCGAAAAATCTTAACACCAGCGAAGATACCAAACTAACCGTATTGGCGCCATCTATTTAAAAAAATCGAATGTGAGAGTTTCAAATCCAAATTGTTTACTTTCAATAAGCTGAAATAATCGAAAACCAACCTTTTAGTCATAAACATGTAAGCGTTTTCAGAAAAAACATTATATTATATTATTATAGGTTTTTTTGTGCGGAAGCATTTGTTTTGGTTTTTCTGTTATATTTGATTAGCACAAAAATGGTGCTTTCAAGTTAAATGGAAAAATTTATTCCCGAGGGAATTTTAGAAAGAGTAAATAAAATTGTCAAGTTTTTGATTTGCGTTTATAGAAGGCAGTCTGCTATGAAAAAGACGGTGAACAGTGGAGAAAATTCCTTTAAAACGTTTTAATAAACAAAATGAAATCGACGGCCGAGACGATGGAGGAACAAAGACGGAAGTATTTAAAAAGGCGATCACTGAAGCACAATAGGTTTGATGACAAAGTAGCAGCCCCATTATCATCACACAACGGATACTACTCAGTTCTACCAACTAGGACGTACATACTACTATCTAATCCCTGCTCAATTCATTTGGGTAGGCATCAGTATCAGTATCAGTATATTTGAGGGAGATGTAGGTGAGTCACCTTTGAATTCCCTATTTGTACATGCGAGTTGTGGTATCAAAAAAATAGTATCTCGATATGTTGGCGAGGCCAACATAGTGGAACAAAGTTGAAAAAGAGCAGACAGTGAAAAAAAACTCCCGGTGATATTAAGGAGAAAAAAACTGCCGCCCTTGGGAGGAGGGGGCGTCCAACGGGGGTCATTTCGGAGGTCACATGAGGCTCCATTGCTGATTGCAGCGTCCGTTGAGGGATTTCAAAGGCTGAAATAGATGTCCAGATCATCCTCGGTCCATTGCGGTTCAAACCAGGGGATAACGTTCATACACCTCATGGACGACGGTCGCTAGGTCCAGCTGATGCGAATACTCACGGTGTCACCAAGGTGTGTTAATAAGTTGAGCATCGAAGACCTCGAGGACCCCAGCATGGGAATAATGGGAGAATGCAAGCCCTCGAACGAAAATTAAAAAAACAAGGAAATGTTACTCAAATATAACTAGTAGTATCATAAATGCCTTACTTTCTGACGTCACACTTGCAGCTTTCCGTTAGTGTTGTAGCCCGCACTATTATATCGATCTAACTTTCGCTTAAAAACCGCCAAGGAGTCTGAAATTACTACATCCAGAGGAAGACTATTCCAAGCTTCGACTACTCTTTTGGAGAAGAAGTACTTCCGAGTGTCTAGCCATGCTCCAGTCACACGTAATTTGAGAAGATGACCTCTCAAGTTCGTTGTTTTTGCTCACTTGAAGAAATCCCTTGGAATTAAAATAAGAATTGCTTAATGTTTTTGAAAGTGGGAAAATTTAAGATAACGGATAGGTTTTGGTTAAGGATTAAGGTTGGAAGAAGGGCTGTTGTTTCGGTTAAGGGCAAGGTCACGGTTACACTAACGCGCTGCATACAGTTTTAAGCATTCCGTTGAATAACCCCCGCCTACCTGAGTTGTCATAATCGAAATCATTCAAATATCACGGTCGTTTCCAGCAGTTTTCCGAGTAAAAAAAATAATACTTGACAAAACTACCAGTTTTCTTAATGATGCTTTACGGTCCACGTTCCTTACTGGTTAAATTGATGTTATCATCCCTCGCGAATAACAGAAATAACTATGTCCTTTATCCTCAGTGGGCTTATGTACTATGTCCTCGTCGTTTGAATCAACATTAAGATCCCTATAAAGCCGTTTATCTCACTATATCGTCAAATAGAAAGCTTCAGATTAAAGCTGAATTGGGGATCTTGCTTTTTACCGTGAACAGCCGGTACGTTCTTATCGTAAAACATATAGCGCATCTCAGTTATTTGTTTTTCACATTTAACTCAATTTTAAACACCAAACGCTTTTTCTTTTGACTGGCCTCTTCCGAGTCCGTCATGACTGACTTGCACATTGCCTCTATTGTCGTTCACAGGAAAGGTTTGGTCGAGAGCAAAATACCAAATATTAAAAAAATTATTTTGGAAAATTCAAGTACCTCAGTGAATTCATGAACTATAATTTCATGCTATAAGTCATTTTATTCAAGAAATGGTTTATTGGTTGTGTTAACCGATCGAAAACTGCTATGCAAAGCTGCAATATGACAATATAAAGCTCTCGTCATCTTAACAAGGAATTGTTTATTCAAAACGTAACTTAGTGTCGTTATCTGAAGGAAAGCTTTCTAATTGACCATAACGAAATCTGAAATCAAATTAAGAAATCAATTCTTACAGTTAATGTTTGGCATATTTGACCGGTATTCACTAGTATCAAAGTGCCAATTGAAAACAGTTGACCCTTTAAAAGGCAAAAAAAGTGCATTTCAAGTCTAAAAAGAAAATTTAAATATCCATAACGAATAGAGTTGTACCTATAAGTACTAATCTATCATATACCCCAGTATAAGTTTACACGCGCCTTACTTATTCATTCATAAAAGGCTCATCGACAAGCTGTAAAAATGTGTCTTATGAATGGCGCCATAGGCCATTATCTCTAGGTGTAACACAAACCCCACAGTACTTCAATAATGTTTTCTTTCCTGATTAGGCATTTTGACTACTAACCGAGTCGAATCTTCTCAAGAGTTCCTTTGATGGACCCTCAACTTCGCCTTTTAGTCTCAATCAAAATTTGCTGAAGAGCAGACAGGAAAGTGCAATCCGATCTGTTTGATAATTTGACAAACATAATAATTGTATTTCTACTTGGATAACCAAATTAGAGACCGTATATCAAAGAACGCTATTTGAACGCTAAGACCGTTTTATATAAAGGGAATAAATTTGTCGAGCGAACGCACTTCCGTCTGAGCAGTTGTTTTAGATTGCATAATTTAAAACCTTGAGGTTATGAGCTACAGCCATGGAAGTCTCTAATAGTTCAAACAATTGCCCGGAGTCCCTTTTTATCAAAAATTTCGCGAGTACTGTATTATAACTTTGAATCACCACTCGGCCCATTCGCTCGGGGACGGGTATTGAGGATTGGAGAATTTCTAGATCCCAAAGTAGTAGCATCTACCTGAAAAAGATTACTTATAGAACCTAACGTGCAAATTGCCATTTTCACTTGGTCAAAAATAGGGCTCTAATGGATGAGGATTCCCATTTAATTTAGAAAAGTATATCACTAAATCATGAGAAAGCCAGTTAAAAGGACATAAAATAAGTCAGGAATGTTACCTGTTGACTTATAGGGTGCCAGACTACCTAGACGTTGATAGTAAGCTCTCATTTCGGACAATGTACAATTGTTCAATCGAAGCTAACTTCTGTCCTGAGGCCAAGAAAGACTACACCCGTTTGCATCCCTCAGTGAAAATGAGTCAGTCTATGAATCCAGGAGAAGGAAAGTTTATGCCAAACTAGTTATTTTGTTTCTATGAATTTCTGATTCCAATATATGCACATCACTAGTCATAATAAAGGAGTTGTAGACAATGTGGAAGTTGTAAAACTCCCAGGTCTTTTCCTCGACTGATAACTGCCTGTGCTCTCTGTGGTGATCGTGAACCATATGTCACGCAGGAAGTGGATATATGTGCTGTTTCATTGAATTCGAAGTCTTAGGCACCACTCGTCCTGTCTTCTTGCCTGTCCAGGCCGCATTCCGCGAAACCAAAATCACGATCGTCTGCAAACAACCTATCATGTCGTTACACTGCTACAGTGCGCTCTTTGATTCGGAAGTTTTCACTCCCTCACATGCAATCTGGCATGTTTAACCACGGAGCAGTTTTGGCAAAGAACGTATTAAGCGATATCGGGTTGCTGAGTTGTGTCTGTGATAGAGTGGTGCCACAAAAATTGAGGCGGAATATTAAGAAAGATTGCTGTGCTGTAAGAATTGTTACCCATTCTGCCGCTTTTCTTCCGTGAACGAACAAAGAGACCATAAATGAATAACACTCAATGGGACCTGATTTTTGCATTAATCTGGCTCATTGGCACATTTTTCATTTAAAATGTAAAGAAGTGGGGAGTAACCAACGCTTCCATAGTAAGACATGGTAGCCCGAACAGTTCAGAATTCCGATGGATGAGATCTGTGTCCAAAGGACTGCGATAATCAGATTACCACATACAGCGTTATTTGCTGAGGCAGCTTCCTAGCAAAAAGGAAAAATGAACTCAGTTTCCATTAGACAAATGACCAACGTTTGTTCACCGCGCCTCCGGAAACGACCAAATGGTACAAAGACAGTATATGATATGTAGCCACTAATTTATTCTCCTGATCTTGTGTGTTCTCAAGTAGTTTACTTGGGCATATGGAAGCCCACTTTGTAAATATTCTTGTCTCGACCACGCATATTTAGCAAGCAATTACTCCTAAATTGACTGTTGACCAAACAAATTGATATAGAATTGCAGTGAAGGAACAGATAAAGAGTAAAATTTAACAAAAAACTACAAAAATCCCTGTCGTAGCATGTTTGCTTGGTTACTTCATGTCATTCGGCTGCCAATGGCAGCGAGTCAGTCTTCTGGCCCCCTGGTGACTATACTTATGGTACCTACATTCACTGTCCACGAGATGTGCCCATTCATCTAATGCTCCAGCTGCAGCATTTGCCACTAGTGTTTGGTCCTTTACTGAACTTTCTTAGTCTACTTATATGCACAGCCAGCATAATTTTACCGTGATAGCTGATGAATTCTGATCGCTAGTACACTGCTATCCCTCACCTCACGTTCAACCCATCTTTCAAAATCACGGCAATATACAGCAGTTAATAGTTTGCATACGCTTCCGGGGCTTTTGAATGCATTGAGCTTTTTCGTTATTCCAAGCTACCTTCCAGCTCTGCCTGAAAGGGCATTGAAACATTGTAAGGGGTAGAAGCAGTGCTCCTACTCAGAGCCCTGCAATCATCGCGTCAAGTTTCGTATAGGACGAGATGGAAAAGGCCAGTAGGATTTGAATATATGTGCAGGAACTCAGTGTTAGTCAAAGGCCTGCGTGGGCGTACCAGTCCGCTGGCATGATGTGAGCGTGATTGAATAAAATGTAATGTGACAGTGAGGCACTGGCCGCTTAATCAGTTGATCGGCCAATAGCCATTTGTGGGGCCCTGTGGTTGGATTGGTTGTCCCATAGGCTATGTATTTGCGGTTCGGACGCTCGAGAAGTGTCCTTACGTGACCTCGTGCGTGGCGTAGAGGTCAAATCTGGACGGCACTAAAACACGCCGAACTGTCCAGTAGCGTCAGGTGGAAGGTTCGTGGCATCGTACATGAGCCGCTATCATCGTCCTCAAATGCCTGTTTTCCACAATCAATGCCAAATATAGCAGTCTCATTTTCAATCTCCAGCAAAAATGCTCTCGTTGGGATTATGATAGGCCCCTGGACTGGACGATCGTCTACACCATTATGAATGTTACCACCATAAAGGTGTCTCTGTCCTGCCAGTGGTACTACGAAGTATTAAACGTACAGCAAGCATCTGAAGCAGAATGTAAAGTTACCAAACCGTTCGTTACGGCTTATAAAATGATACTTGACACTGCCTAGCCTAGACAATAGGGAATAAAAACACGGACAGTTGAACAAGTTCATAAAATCAATAAACGCACAACTTAATCGTGGAAAACGGTCTCTTAAGACGATAGATTGGAGAACATGGCACGCAGTCGTAAAAATGTTTCTGTAAATCAAAGGACAAATGATTAACAGGAACGTTTCAAGCGTTCGTTGGCTCTAGTTGTTGTCATAATATAGGTTTTAACATTTGTGCCTGGACCTTATCCACCTGGCCTGTTATCTGAATATATCGTGTACGGACAATTTATCGGACAGCTATTTTTGGCTCAACAATGAGATCGCGATCCAAAAGATGATTGTTTATGGAAGATATGAGGATTTACTTTTTCTGACCAAAAACTGGCAGTTAGTATAGGACTAAACTGATCTTCTAACGTAATACCTTATTGTTTAAAGTTAATTTTAATACGTGCCACTTACAAGCTGCTTAAAAATAATAAAAAATCAATGTTCAGACTAGAATTATTAAGGATTCCTGCCGGCTCCTAGACATGGTGTTTGTCTATAGTTTCGTGACGATCATGAACCTAAATAATTTCACTTTCCCAGCAGTAACACATGCTTATAAACTGTGAAGGTTTGAATAGACATTAATGAGGCCGTTCGGTGCATCTGTGTCTTACATCCGCTGAAGCTAAGGAAACCTTGGCGAAATATTTTTAGGGAACAGCATTTCAGTTATGAGCAAAACTTCACGATTACCAGGTGTTCACTGCGAATCTTCCCACGCACCAGTAGTTATTTCGGAGACCCTTCTTATCTGCTTCAAATTTATTGTTTATTAAGTTCCACCACTTTTTGGATGAATTGCAGATGAGTCACTAGATGAAAGACAACGAATGAGAACTGGTATAAATAAACAAAATTTGAAGCACAAAAGACTGCTGGGGCTATCAAGAAACACACAAGGGAGGGTTACAGGAGGACGTATGAGGCAGGGTCTTTGGATGGTTGCGATGAAAATGGAAGCCGATAATTTTATTTGGCGTTCTCTTGCCTCGGAGCTGACTGCCATAGACACTGAGTGCTACTTCGCTTTGCTATTTATTCTGATTGGTAAATGCAGACAGAGAGAGTAACATACTTTATTTTGAAAGTAACAATTCAAACGTTTTAGCATAAAAGGCCTATATTCACTATGGATAAAATTGATGCGCAAAAGAAGGCACCGGGAGAAAAAAGATGATATATAGTAACCGAAGACTGCAACTGTCGGCATCATGAAAGGTCGTCTGTGTATGCGTCACCAAATTGCACCAGGTTTTTTCCAAAACGTTGGGAGCTTCATTTGCAAATGACCTACCAATTGTAATTAATATTAACAAATAGCACTATCTTATGGGAAAAACGGGCCAACCAAGGTACATATAAGAAAATTTACATGTGAATGGAGAAGAAAAAGATGGGAGCTCAAATTCAAAGCCCGCTCGAGACGGCGCCCAAAACGAAAGCCAACTGCAAGTACGGTTGCAGTGATTGCGCGTGTTCTTGCGTCTTGTTTTTAGCGGGCTGAAATCAGAGCATAGGACAGTCAAATACCAGCAACTCTGAGTTAAACTGAAGTTATATCATATTTATTTAATTGATAGAGGGATGCTTGAATTATTGTTGGCAGTACTTATGATTTTAAGCGAATAAAAATTACAACACCAGTATAAAATGAGACTGAACCAGTGGTTTAATGAAAATTTGTAGATACGAAGGGGCCGAAGTGCAAAATGAGATGACGGTTAATCGACTTACGATGGGTTGATCAGGCATATTTATTTGAGATATGAACCTGTCCCAGTTGCTTTGAGAATATGTGCGTTAGACAAACTTACTCGTAAACCAAAAACTCACCATTTACCGTTCGTAATTTGTGATGATCAGAACCAGACAGAGGGTGCTTTCGAACGACCTGATTGCGGACAAGAGCATACGTTTAGCCTTCGAACTCTAAAACAACGACTGCACCGCCTCGATTTAGGAATGACACTTGGTATTTCAGTCTAAAAAGAACTTGTTTTGTTGGACGTTTTGGTTTATCTATGAGTTATAATCCAGCAATCGTTATGAAATTGCTAAATAGAAAAACAATATCTTTCATACAAATACGATAAATACATATTAAGTGTTTTAAATAAATAAAAAACGCTCCCAGTTCCAGTCAGGTGAAAGCACGTCAATTTAAAATCAAGTAACTAGGACTTGTGCACAAGCTTTCCGTCTATTCCATGATTATGTGTGGAAGTGTGTGTAAAGGATAGGGAGATTTCATAAAAAGTACTTGGGAAAACGATGCCAATCCCTTTTTAGTAGCTGGTGTCACCTCATTTTTCTATGATAAATATTTACTTGATTCCACAAAGGTGGGAGTAAAAATATGGTTTTCTAAACACCTGAATAACACGTCAACAGCAAAACTAAATTATATATTATATTACATTCTTCAACAGCGCGGAGTTTACAAACATTATACAAACATGATTTGCCTCTGATACGATGAAATTTAAATAGTCAAACTTCACTGCCAGATATCTAGATATCTTTGTTTTTTAATTTATATCCACTCATTTTTAATCATTTGTGGTCAGTTCATTGCAATTTCTTGACAAATGCCCTTATATTATGTGAATCTTCAGCATTTTTTGCTTTCTGTAAGAATATGTATTTATGCTTTTGTTGTTCATCTTCCCAAAAAGTTTAGTAAAACGGATATAATTCTCAAAAAATTCCACATTTTTTGGCGTCAAAATATATGCAACGTCTTACAAGCTGACTCCTATAGCTATAAAAGACGAAGAATTAAAATAAAATGATTAAAGAAAGTAAAAAATAAGAAGTTGTATGATTTGAAATAACAAAAGCCGTATAAATTAAAACTAGGTTTACTCGGGGATGACATGTTCAGATCCTAGACCGGAATCAATAGCATATGAAAATATGTAGTCTATTGCAGATGGGTGTGGTTGCGAAACAATGAACAAATACTCTTCAAGGTAAAGCCAGACGCAAAAAGTCATGTTGTTGCTTTTAAAGGTCGGCTTTACTTTTTTCCATCAGGGTTTTTAGTCCACACTCAAGGGTATTTTATCGGCCTAGTCCAACCATATATCCGACTGTTACAATTTTCTACTACAGTTGATTTGATGCGATTTTAGCATACAGCATGTTTTTGAGACATAAAAACTTATGATATCATTTGTGTTTTATGGCATGCGCAATCAAAAATTAAAACATCGCAAACCGCTTGGGAATGATTTTTAAAATTTCAATGCTCTGTTTTTTTATCTATTTAGACAACGAGGCATGTTTTTTTCAGACTTTCTTATGTATGATAGAAATATGTTTTGCTCTCTTCTATTGAAAAATTCCTCCAATCTATGTGATCTGAAGGTGTGCTTCCAGACAGGACGCTTAAAAGTAAGGACGTTATCCCAGTTGACGATTCAAGCAATGATCCAATACAAAGACTCTGCGCCGAGAATCTTGCTAGGCTAGTCCTTTCATCGCGAAAAGAGAAAATGGTTAATATGTTTGGTGTATTGTTTCAACTGATGTACGTTAAATAAAAAGGGATGCAATACTGTTCTTGAATAGAAATTTTGCTCACCTTAGCTGATGGAAAGATATGTCCATATTTATGATCAGAGTTTAAATAGGGAAGTCACTGATGACTAGAAACGAATGTTGTATCAAAACGCTATGTGGAATTGTTTGTGGATAATTCTTGGGCAAAAAATAGATGAACCAAGATATAATCTTCCTCGTTAACATACCTTTTTAAATGCGTGCTAAATGTCTATAAAGTGACTCACTATGGTTTGTTAAAATTGCTCATAATGTGAGCTTAAATGTGTATTGTCAGCAAATTTGCTATTTAAAATCTGCTTTTGAGCGAAAATATATATTTATCGTGTAAAATTAATAAGCCAGTATCTCTTCCCGTACTTACCGGTTATTTATATAGTCAAACAATAACTTTATTTTTCTTATCTGCTGCTTGGTTTTGCATTAAAAATCTAAGGAGCACTACAGAGGGAGCCTCACTACCAGCAATAAGCCACACATCACGGTTTATCGTAATTTGCTCACGAGCAATAAATTCATGTTATCATTGAACACGAAAGAACGAATTAATTTTTTCCCAATCTGAAATTAAGTCAACTTTTTCTGTTTCATAATCTTAGACATTTAGAACTACAAGCAAAGCGAAGAAATTATTGGTTTGTCACATGAGAAATAAGGACTCGTCGAACATTTGTGGAGCGTCATATCATATTAAAAAACACTGACATAAGTTGATGAGAAACTACTTAAAAGTTATACATTGTCGGAACTTTTGCGATAAATAGCCTATAAAATAGAGTGAGTACCCTTGGTCAAGGCGCTGATATTTAGTCGGGGACAAAAAGTAGACCTTGAATGTTTACAAGGCGCGATAACTGATCTTTGAAATTTTTCCATTTCATACTGACAATGAAAAACACGATTTCCGAGCGACAAATTAGAAATTATGAAAATATACTGATTGCAGGTTGTGTTGGCAAAAGCCCAATAAATGAACATAATTTTGAATAATATTGACATCTTGAAAGCAAAAATGTAACGCGTGGTTTTCAGCCACTGTAAGAAAACCAATGCCTGTACAATGCAGTCAATATAAGGAAAAAAATATCATGCATACCCGAAATAAATGCCTTAGAGGTGTTTATAACTTGATAGTACATTTCACATGATACAATTCGCTTGATTAGCAATGTACCGAAAAGACAGTTCTAGAATCTGAAAGCCTGTTGCCCATTATCTAGCCGAGTCCTGCCATCCTCTAACCACTGGATTATAGCGGGGAAAATGCTCAAGCTCTTCATCAAGAAGTTCAGTCGTCTTGCTTTTTACATTCTTATCTTAACCGATCATTATAGACGGGAATTTAAATGGATTTAGCGAATGAACTGGCTGTACAGCATTTATAAGCAGCATTTCCTGTGTCAAAATACATCTGATGACCTGAGCAGACTTCAAAATCAGCTCAGGTTTTTTTCATTAATGCGGTCATTGCTTGTCACGATTACATTATATTTTTATGTTTTCCTGGTCCTAGTTGGTCATAATATTCGGATTGCGCTTTGCTCATTAACGATGGCTGTATTTCCTCAGCACAGTCATGGACCTCTGTTCCTTCAAATTGCTCAAACTTAGTAATTGTTAAGCGCACGTAGACGCTCAACATGTACTATAGAGATATCCGGCCATTGCTCTTGTTGATAGACAGCGGTTAGGAAATCGATGATTAAGGCAAGTGGCGGCTCACGTGGCGTTCACCTATAGCAAACATTTCAGCGTCAGTAAACTTGAATGTGTGTACGGTGTTCGCTGAATGAGCTACAAATGGGAAATTAAAACATTTGCGGCATTTGCTAAGGCTTTTGAAAGTAAGCCTTTACGACTTTAGTCATAACCACTGCGTCGGATACCCCTGTCTGTTGTCCGGAAAGGAACAATTTGTTAGAACGGTGGTTAACAAGATCAGTAAAGTAAAGCTGTTTTTCCACTGATGGATCTCATAGACCATAGATTGTATTTATTTACATTGAAAAAAATTAATTGGAAAGGAAATACCTTTATATTCTTTAAAATAGCATGTGTTCTGCGGGCATGACTTGTGAGAATTCGGAAGAGCGATTTATTTTGATTTCGCAATTTGAACGTTTAAGTCAAACAAGCACAAGTAATCAGATAGCAGCCCTTTTACTTGGTAATATTATTGCACACCTAAGATAAAAATTATGATGTTTAAATGTGGCAAACTTTATTCTGCCTTGGTCACATTTTACACCACGAAACGCCTAGATCACCTCTCTATGTAATGAGCAATTATGTGTATTAGTTAGCTATTTACATCTGAGTAAGGCATTCAATAAAGTGCCTCATAGACGACTTCTAGCTTAACTAGAGGCTATAGGATTGTGTAGTCTCCTTACTGACTTTATTAGATCATACCTATCTGATCGAAAACAAAAAAGGTTTAGTGGGTCCTCACACTCAAGTGCTACCCCGATTGTGAGTGGTGTCCTTCAAGGTTCCATATCAGGATTTTTGTGATATTTCATCGATAGCTAAACATTCTCAATCCTAAATTTATGCTGATGACCTAAAATGCTTGCTTTCCTTCTCTAACTCTACGGCTAAACAATGCCTAAAACAAATTCATTTGAAATTAGACGTTTCTTTGGTATGGAGCTCAACGTGGCTAATGGAGTTCTCTCCTTCTAAATGTCACTACGTGAGCTTTAGGACTATAAGTGTGCCGCAACCTGTTTATTTTGAAAGGTTGCCCTATGAATGAATGTTTCTTTATCAAAAAACACCATAAATTAGATCATTCGCATCATGCCGATTGAAATATAACCGAAGGTGGTCAGATTTGCGGCTTTATTTTTTAGAAGTTCGTCCTTCATGGAATTAAATTAAGACTTAATCGTATGTTTGTACTTCCCATTCTCGAATTTTGCTGTCCTTTCTTCGGTTTAATAAACGAATCTACCTGTTCAAAAATTGAAAATGCCATTGAAATTTCACAAACAACTTGTGTATTCGACTCTTTTAAATTCTTCCTACTCAACTAGATGCCAGCTGGCGAAGCCAAAATGTGTTTGGATCAGGAGACTGGAAGCAGGCTTTTGTATCCTTTTTCGACTTTATAATGGCAAAAATCTTCCCAAGCTTTGTGTTAGTACCCCTAAAAGTCATTTTTATAACCTAAGACTTTCTGCTCTAATTATACCTCCTTTGCATCCTCCACGTGCAAATGCTCTCTATTCTTTGCTTCTAAGCATAAATTTCTTTTGAATGACTTGCCTATTTAAATAAAATCGTTAACTAGTCTATCTGGCATTCAAGCGAAGACTGTACATTTATATTAACACTGATACTATTATCCTTTTATTTTCCTCATCTTTTCCCACTAGCTTTCCCTATGACTCGGAGAAAGGACCACCGGGAATTTAAGTGACCCTCTTGAAACTTAATCTTCACTACCTCGAGTCGCCCATGAACTATGATGTCTCCTTATATCAACAGTTATTCAAAAGATTAAGTCATTCGGACGTACACATTCGGACGTACACATTCGGACGTTCACAGTTCAAAATGCTGCCGTTTCTTTGGATACTTACCATCAGCAGAATTCAATTGATCCAAAGATGCTGAGGCCGCACGTTCACTGACGCCTTGTCGCGGGATTCTGTTTCATGTGCCTTATTTATCATAAAACGAACCATATTGACGTTTCATTATCCCATTCTGAAACGCTACCACAGTATTAGCCTACCGTACCACCATTCCTTATTTTCCTGAGCAATGTTTTTCTCCTACCCTCTTTTCGAAAATGGAGGCCTATTGAACTCTGCCTTTATTTTTTATGTAGGAGTTTTTTTCACTGCTTATGTTCTAGTTCACTTTTAATTTCAAAACATCACTAACTGTTGACCTGCCAGGACAATTTCTGCACACGTTGTCATAACTTTATTTTGTTACTAATGTTTGTTTTTACAGTGCCTTGCCGGCTCTCACCAAAGATAATTGCGAAAAATTCCAAAAAATGCATTTCTTACTTCACGCAATGCTAATTGATTTTGAGAAAAAATATATGATGAATTTGCTTTCGGTGACAATGGGTCAGGTTTGGAAAAATCCTATCATTTTGTTGTTTTTGGTACCTGTGCAATATTATAAATTTGGTGGGAGTGACTAATTTGTGACTGAAAAAATGACTGAAGCCGATTTATTCAACAGGAATTATAATAAACTCGTTATGTCTATTGGCATTCATTCCTTCTGTTGTACGGTATTCTTGTCCGGATATATTTTCGAGACAAAATAAAAGCTCATGTTTATTAAAAGTAAACCTTTCACATAATTGTTTTAAAACCTTTTTCTGCTGATCAAATTTAAATACACTATATACTAAATACTTGGCTCAGCATAACTGGTCTCCACATTTCGGTGTATGCCAAGAGTGCCCCCTAGACGGGCCACGTGGTAGATGCACTGGACAAACACGGGGCTCATGCAACACCCCTTTCTCCCACTCACTAGGAGATTATTCATCTGCGTCCGACCTTGCCTCCAGTCTCATTAGCTATGTCTCGACACCGGGAAGCGAGAGTGGGGCAAATCTTCTATCACTTTAAATTATTTTTGCGCGGAAGTCCCCTTCCCTGTACCGCCCTTCCGTGGAGCATAGGGTGGACAACGTCGGATTACGACCGTCAAAAAAACGTTTGCTAAGAACCGACTGGGATGATTTTAGTTTCAATTCTTCCTGACATATAGATGCGTGAACCGCATATCATTAAAGGCTACATTAAGTTTATTAAAGTTTTTGCATTGGTGATTGAAAGTCTCCTATATAAAACGCCTTTATCTCATTGTTTGCACACAATTGCGTTATTTACATTTCAAATTGTCTTTGAATACATATATATTTATATCAACAGCGTTGGCTGATTGAGGACGCTAAATAGGGTGAGAAAGTGTGTGTTATGTTAAAGCGATAATTTGCCATACGACAGTCATGTGTATTTGAGAGATCACTGTAGGGCGAACTTTTGAACAAAACAAAGTTGCCTGTGATCTTTTGATGCAGGAGCTAAGGAATCTAACAAAATCAGAGTTTTTTCTCTCTTATTCCGGTGTGTGCGCTTCATCAACAAACGTGGTCAGCTCATCTATTAACTTCTTATTGTTTCTATGTGAACTGCAACCTTTGCAACCTTTGCTCAGCTTAGTGAGAACACTTGCATGCTCCATGTCCATGAAAAATCGATTTGGTAGAGCAAAGAAAGATTAAGTGTAACTATTTGAAGTGAACTGAGTGTTAAACAAAATTCGATATGAATTCAAACATTCAGATCATCGAACCACTTTTTGAATGTTCGCAAAATCACTCCTTTTTGATTTTTGGTCAAATAAATGTTATTTCGTATCTCCAAAAGCTGTTTATCTCAAAGAGTAAGTTTATGCTTTATTCTGTTTTTGCATTCAATATGCGCATATCATTAAAGCTATGACATTCGATTAATTACGTGTCCCATCGGAGTCGGATATTTGTATATTTTGTAAATATCACCTGAAAAATTTTATATTATTTAACGTAATTTTATGATCTCTTGGTAATTGTATGCAACTATCGGAAAAAGCAAATTATCTTTCCAAAGATTTTTTGGGTAAGCCGATTTCATGGCCTCAATTGCGTTACCCACTTATCACAATTCCAGAAAAGTGTACCCTGCGGGACATTATCCTAGTCGTTTTTGATTGGAAATTATCTAAGCCATTGTAAATAACTTGGTGTTTAGAAGAAAAAAAATAGGTGATTACTTGAACGTGGTGTTTATTCGTTTTAAATTCCATATTCACTCTGGCACCCACTATAAATGACAGGTTCATAAAAAGGTGATAGATGCACAAGGTGAGCAGTACATAGAGTACGTAGTGGCCACTCGATCACACCAGTTCTACAATTAGCAGGTCTTGTGATCACCACTGGGGGTCGTAATTGATGCGATGGTAGGTCGGTCAACCAACTTCGAGTTGTTTATCACCTCGATTTTATCATCTATGTTGGCTCACTGTCATTGGAGGTGTTGGTAACCCACGTCCTCTCTACGTAACAAAATTCCCCTGTTCAGATGATTCCTCATCACGGAATATGGAAACGGGAGTTCATTGCAATTGTAAGTGGACTTTGGATTTGAGAAACATGAGTCAGGAAGTTCACGGCTCACGCGGTACTCGCATCTTGTGAGGATTTCGGCCTCATCAAACTTGAAAACTATGGCCTAATCCCGCCGAGTGAGCTGCAACATGAGAACCAGCGTCATTCTTCCTGACTGCAATTGCGTGCTCAACCAAGAGCGTCCGGAGTAATCTCCCTTGTCTCCGACGTAGTTGTTTTCTTCACATCTATACCAGATCTGGTAAAGGCCTCCAGGCGTTTCCTGCCGTCGCAGTGCGTCTTTCGCGCTCATGAATCGATGCCTGTTGGGTGTTTCTCGCCTGTGTATAACCCCAGATCCAAGTGGAGTGAGAATGCGGCTGACGGCTTCACGTACGAAAGAGCTCATCAAAATAAAGGCCCTGCTGGCTTTGATCACTCTTGTTTTTATCCTATGCACTGGTTGACATAGTTGAGTGGGTAAACATTCGCTTTCAGTACCCGTTGAAGATATATTATCTCTTCTGCCTTGTCTTCCATTCAACTGCAATGCGTCTCGACGAGCTGGTATAGGGCCCTTTCGCAACTATATTTGTGACTGATGAAGTGGGTGTTGGTGTAGTTTAGTACTTGCATTCTTATTTTTGCTTTCCTTAACACTTTCATTTTCAGACCACAACGATGTTTGTGGTAAAAAAGGACACCCAGAAAGGCCAGATGGCAGCAACATACGAAGTAAAGAATCATTTACAAAATAAAGTGTAATAAGTGAAGGATAAGAAGAAGGCTGTTCGTTCACCGGAATAATGGCTTTATTCGTTTGAGCTTTTGAACTCGTACTGAAGTCCATCGTCAGAGATAAAACAGCAACATAAACGAGTAACATTTATAGGGGGGGGGGGGGGGGCAGTGGACAATCAAACACCAGGGGCGCCAGTCAGGAGGTGATTACGCAGGGCCCTGCATGCCGGCACCAGATCGATGAATCGCTTGACCGAGTTCTCATTAGAGGCCCAGGCTTTAATCAATTCTCGGCTTGTCTTGCATCTGGTGTGGGCCATTTTCTTCGTGGGGATCCTTGACGTTGATTCTGGGATCACTGTTATTTCATTTGGAATTTGACCAAGCGCCTGCTGTTTTCAAATTTCATATTTCAACTGGCAGAACTCTCGTTCCGAATACACTCGTTTCACTTGCTCTGGACAGACTGGCCCCTGCGGTCGCAAAGTCCAAATCCGTGAAAGATTTGGTCACACGTGTGCTGGTTGGACTTTCTTGCAATTTACTGTGTTGCCTGTTGCTCAGTCAAGCCTCCATGTCTTTCGAAATATCTTCCCGGATTTGATGGTTTGGTTTTCATTCACATGATGTGCTTACATCGCTGTCATGCGATTTGAAAGAGAGCCTGTTTATTTTTAATAAAGTAAATGGAACATGCAGATCTCTTTATAAAAACGTTAACGAGGCATCAAATTCAGTTAAAAATGAAAATTACATGGCAAAAATTACACTTTAGTACACATTTAAATTCCGAACACGAGTTTGGATGAGTTAGGTCATCAACTATACCGATTCTCCTATTCTGCGTGGTCCATCTACAAGCAGTGACGTACTTTCCTCGTGGTTGTGCACTGTGACGGATATTTCTATCCAACAGCTACGTCCTGCTCCTCGTTTCGTTCGTGAATATGCTTGAATGCCTCAGGAATTGGCTGGTTGTACTCATGAGTGTGCAGCGCTTCCTGGTCATTCGCTTTCCCGTTCACAACAAATTGCAAAAATAGCTTATAGCCTGATTGCCCATTTCCAATTTGAAAGGACTGCCTATGATCTTCTTCCTAGCAACTAAGAATCCAAGTGCAGCGTAGGCTCTCTGCGCTCACAAATGAACTCGAGATCATACCATTTTCAGCATTGTCTACTGCAGATCGTGTCGGAACATGTAAAAATAGATGCTGGGTTTGTCAATACATGAAAAGAATACAGTGACTCAAGCAATCTCTAATAACTAGCGTTGAATTTCTCGCCGAAGATGAGTAGGAAGGATGCAAACGGAAGACTTCTAATGGGCGGTTAGGCCTTACTCGGCCGTTGTTAGTTAAGTAGCCATCATCTGCTAGCCATACGCAAACTCAGGTTGTTTCCCAACCGAGGCTCAAACTCGGGGCCTGTTTAATTAGAAGTCAAACGTTTTATCCATGGAGCAACCTATTCGTCGTCTAAGCGGTTTTGAATTTGGCATGTGCACATGTGTTGATAGGCGCTAACCGATCGGCTAAAAAACCTCACCCGTCCGTTCTGCATTGAGACTATTTTCCAATACCGTAAACAGCTGAACGGTGGCTAGTAATGTAGGCAACAGCATATAATCGACAAAAACAAGGGGTACTGAAAAACCTCGAACTAGACCTGCATAATATTATGAAGCTTTATGATTCTTTGTTCACAGAATGATCATTTACAATTTGCGAAACATTGCATTTGCAATAGTGCAGGGCTTTTTCATACAAATGCGCATGATCAAAGGATATCTGTTACAAATTCCTTGCATTCAAATGTGACTTGTATTATCTTAGAGATTTTTCTGCTTATAAGTTTCAAATTCAAAAAGAACTTTTATTATAAATATTCAGATATGAGTAAAGTTTGATGTAAGACGCTTACCCAATTGCTAAGCGTACAACTAAGTTGTTCGTATTGATATACAAGCAAGTTAAAAGACCTGAGACCCGAATATATGGAGCAAAATTCAGGCAAGTCATATTTGCAATCAAGTCGACGGACACGTTTTTTTCAGTGAGTGTGTACAGATCGAGAGGGGGTGCATCTGGTTTGTTTTACCAAAGTGCCCTGGTACCTTTTGATTTTAAGTACTACGTCGTATTATTTGACAATACGGCTTTTCGTGATCACATCGATTTAACTGACCAGAATTAAATTTACAGGCCAAACCAGTAGCAGATTGGTTGATTAAACTACTTAGAGAAGACCGGTGCAATAATGGGATCATGGAGAACGAGTGGCGCCAAATGAAAGTAATTAACACCGTCTAAGTTTGATTCCATGGTCTGCTAAAAATCCATAAGCAAAATGTCCGACTGCGGTACATAGTTTTTCTAAAAGGCAGCCCTACCTGTAACTTGAAAATGTAGATGTTTGTGAAAGTAAATTACCTCCGAGGCAATTCAACAGTCTCAGGCCGGTCAGCCTCGCAATTTCCTCGAAGACTTTAAGGGCCGGACGATTCAATCGGATGAAATCATAGCCTCTTTCAAAGTGAATTCGTTATTTTCATCCATCCAACCGAATTTGGAGATAAACAAAAATTATACGCCAGAGGCTTGAGGAGGCAAACGCCGAAAATCAAAGTTCAATAAAAATTTAACACCTGATAAGGTGGCTCGAAGTTTGCCAAAAAACGTATTTTACCTTTGCTGGAGTAACCTATGAGTAGATCATATTAACTCCAATGGGCTGTCCAATTTCCAGTTTGGTGGCAGAACTGATCGTAGAGAAGTTAAAAACACAGCATTTATCCAAATTGAGCCTGCATTTTGGCATTATTAAGTTGACGATATGTATGTTATCGTCAAAAGGACATGCTGCAACACTTCAATAACTTGCTCAATTCGAATATTCCCTAATCTAAACTTCACAAGGGAAGAAAATCAAGGACAGCAGCTACCTTTCCTTGATGTTTTCGTCAAGCTTAATCCTAATGGCGAAGCTAAGAAGATGGTTTACAGGAAGGCAACAAACGCCACACAACTCCTCCACTTTCAAAGTAACCAACTAGTGGCTCACCTACGAAGCTGAGTGAGAACGTTTTTCACACGGATGCAGATTTATTGCAGTTAGCCAGAGGAAAATGAATGCGAGGCCCGAAAGCTTCGCGACCACTTTATGCGGAATGATTATCTGAAGGCGTTTATAAGTCGATAACTACCCGTTCGGTCTTGGTGGTCCCAATAAAAAACACAAACAAGGATATGGCACGCTCTGCTCTGTGTCAAATACGTCTCAGAACCGACCGAGGGGATTGATTCTGGACTAGGTTTTGGCATTACGCACTGAACCAAAGCTACTGTGCACAGAAAAGGGAGGAAAATAAAAGACCGACTAAATCCCAAATAGTAAGTTGGGGTAGTGTACTGCATCCCATGACTAAACTGTCCTTGTTAATACACCAGCCACACTGAACGCCTGTTGGGATCACGAACATATAAACATAAGCTAGCAGTGAAACGGGACGATGGATTAGCGCAAGTTGCTGCCCATAAATATAAAACGGACCATGTGTTCACCTTTGCAGTTATCAAGATAAACGCCCATGCCTTAAACAAGACGAGCCAAAAATTAATTGAATCCTGGTCTTTGGATAAGAACCCAAAGAGTTGACGTTTTGATTTGGTGATGGCGTACATAGCCCTAGGTAATCACCTCCAGACTTGCGTCGGCGATCAATGAGTGGCTTGTACACCCCCTATGCGTGTCGTACATTTCGTTGCCGCTGTTTTCTCTGACGATGGACACCCACAGGAGTTCGAAACCTCAGAAAAATAAACATATTGTCCTGGGTTTGGTAGAGACATCGTGTTTTCTCATGCTTGCTACCTGTTTTAGTTTACCTATTTCTGTCAAAGCCAACCCAAAAAAAAATTCAGAGAAACACTTCATGTACACAACAGTTTGCTTAACCCCTAATTTCAAGGTATCATTTAGTGGTAGTAAATGCTTCAAATATACTACTCACTTTTTCAAAAGAACGTACAACTTTCTGTTGATGTGTTGTTCCAGCTTTAAAATACGCCCACATGTAAAGTGGTGGTTGCTCAGAATATTCAAAGAATTTTTTTAATTTTCGAGCTCTTATGTTATACTTTATACGTTCTGCCAAAATTTGGTTGTCCAAATGTGCTAAAGAAGACGAACCTCGTTACAGCGAAACCACCATGCGGCGCAGAAGGAGGGTCATAATTTCCAGTGGTCTTTACTCAATTTTACACGTGCGGTGACCGTATTTCCGAGGATGTAAGTCCACATATCAGTCAAAGATTCCTACTGTATGGGCGTTTGACAATTTATAGCGCAGTACTGTGTCCTTGAAATATAACCAGTAAGAAACTAAAATACACCAGGTGACAAAAAATTAGATCAAATGGGTATTTACTGAGAAAAAAACTGGATTACGTTTGTCAATTAGGATATATCGTGAGAACTTACTAAAGGTTCATATAATACCAATGAAGCGTTTTCCGCTCTGCCTCTAATGAAAAGACGTATGTAAAATCTTTAATATTGCGTTTTTTTCAAACTTTATAGGTTAATTTCATAATTTGGTAAAAATTTAGCATCAGAAACTACAAAGGCGCTCTTGTAAGATTTAAACAACCGGATACGAAAGCTCTTAAATTTTAAAAGCTTACATATACTAGACATATGCTTAGCATTCATAGACAACAAACCGTATTAATTGAACTGGTGGTTACAGAAAAATCTCATATCCATGGCGTAAATTGCGAACTTTCAGGTTAAACGGAATTTACAAATTGAGTGGTGTACGAGGAAATCCGAGAGAACCTTTTTAAATAAATGCTTATGATTTATTTTAACCTGTACGTACCATGAGACCTGTTGTAAAATTAAAAAGAATGGTAGTTTATTCTGGTACGCTCACCCTGCTTTACTCCACAGTTTATAATTTTTGAAATAACCAACCGTGTTTAACACGACGACTCTCCATCTTAATCAGTAAGAGTACAATTTATATTCATTTTTGTAGTGTGCGCGCACATACAATTGTCTTAGATCTCAACTAAGAATGTCGCCATTCTGTAAAATTAACTACACAATCCAAACGTCCTTGCATTCCAAAGTAAATCGAACGACACCATAGGGTTACAGTTTACTAATAAACCTGCTTCTATACCTGACTAATGTTTCTGCTTAATCATATCTGTGCAGCACACTTCAATGGGTTATGTTTATCTAAACAGGAAGATGGAAGTTCAAGTGCTGACGACTCGTCCTCGTGATTGGCCTGTGGAGCGCGGAAATTTCAGTTCATTCTCTTACATTATTTACCTCTAAACCTTGAACGATTGGTTCATTAGAAGGTCACTTTAAAGGTCAAAGTGTTGACAGCTATTTTTCAGATATCTAATGAGCCGTATGATGATTTTAAACAGTAGGATAAACTATGAAAATAGTACATACAAACGGTATTATTTTTCTTTCAAATTGAATGTGGAATTTCCACAAACAGTGTCTGACATTCTTCCTTCAGGCGGCAGGAAAACAAACGGAATGCGACCTGCATCTCATCCTACTTCGCAATAAAAAATCTGTACTTTGCCCTATCCATCGAAGTATATATATATATATATATATATATATATGAGAAGAAAAGGCGATCTCAGGGACTATAGTTGTATAATCCTGACGTTTCAAAAGCATACAAGCTTCCATCGTCGAAGGTGAGTATCGTAGCACGTCTCACATTATTTATAGGGGATGATAGCCATTTTGTAAGAGGGTTGATTGTGCGGGTTTACCTTAACAGTGTACACTGTAGGGAGGATGGAGTGGGGGAGTCCCTTAATTGGCTATGGCGTTCATCGCCGGCATGCACACCGGACGCATCTCTGAACTCACTGGGGCGAAAAAGGAGGGGGAAGGAGGATCATTGCTGTCAGATGTCATGTCGCTCATTGAGGGGGGCGGCCATTTTCTGGGTCCGCATTGACCTTAATTGGCACCTTGGGTCGATAGTCATGTTTGTGTCCTGATTGCTTTTCTCCTCGTCTGTCGGTGTAGTAATTGATGCGGCGGTAATCATGACTGCGCATTCGTCGACCCCGAATTGTGGCGTGGTTAGGTGCATATCCGTCCTAGAATCCTCCCACGGTGGAATTCACGTTTGGCCTAATTCCGTGTTAGCTCATACGTTCGATGAGCTGCGCCCGGAGAGCCTGGTAGGCTCACGGAAGGGCGACACAATGGTTGATCGACGTAGGCTCCGCCTGCCAATTAAGGTCAATGCGGACCCAGACAATGGCCAACCCCCTCAACGAGAGACATGTCAACTGACAGCAATTATCCTCCTCCCCCCTCTTTCTTCGCCCCAGTGAGTACAGAGATGCGTCCGGTGTGTATGCCAGCGATGAACGCCATAGCAATTTAGGACTTCCCCACTCCGTCCTCCCTACAGTGTACACTGCTAAGGTAAACCCGTACAATCAACCCTGTGTTACAAAATGGCTATCACCCCGTATATTATACTTTGAGACGCGGTACGACACTCACCTCCGACGATGGAAGCTTCTATGCTTTGGAAACGTCAGGACAATACACTTATAGTCCCTGAGATCGCCTTTTCTTCTCATATATATATCGATATACACTTCGCTGGATAGGGCAAACTACAGCTTTTTATTGCGAAGTAGGATGATATGCAGTTCATATTCCGTTTGTTTTCTCTGCCACCTGAAGAAGGAATGTCAGACACTGTTTGTGGAAATTCTACATTCAATTTGAAAGAAAAATAATACCGTTTGTATGTACTATTTTTCATAGTTTATCCTAAAGGTGCACAAATCACGTGACATTGGAGATTATAGTGCCACTTATTGGGTCCCCCACTAACAATCTTACTAAATGGCTATACAGGAACCTAAAGCACCTCAGTGTTTGATCGCTATACAGCGCCAAATAGTCGCAAGCATTCCTACAGTACATTTAAGGAATTCAAGTATGTCCAGACGAATGTATTGAATCATTTGACGTTGTTTCTGTGTTTTCCTCTATACCGCATCACTGGGCCATTATAGAACTGAGTGACGCAAAGAGGAAAATCCTATTGGCATTACAAAACAGCACGTTTCAGACATGCGTAAGCTCTGTCCTAAGAACTATTTTCAATTCGATGACAAATGTTATCAACAAGATAAAGGCACCCCAATAGGCTCCCCGATATGGGGTCTACTTGCTGATGATGTCTTACAGCGGCTAGATGAGGGCATCTTAAAACGTTTCAAATGAAATATGTGGCTCCGCTACGTAGGTGGCATATTCTGTATCCCCTCTTCCGTCCCAAAACATGCCACCCCACACCAGTTGTTTTTTTTCAGTTTAGTTCATTTCAGTTTTATAAACGGAAAGATAGGCGAATGACTTTTAGCTCCCTATTCGTTGCAAAGTGAGTAAGAAAACATCGATACATAGGTAAAATTGAAAATACGTTTCCAAAATTACAAAATACACTTAAAAAGACTACTAAATTATTGGAAGTAGTATAATTATATGGTATTTGAAGGTTTA
This sequence comes from Schistocephalus solidus, assembly GCA_017591395.1. Taxonomy (NCBI): domain Eukaryota; kingdom Metazoa; phylum Platyhelminthes; class Cestoda; order Diphyllobothriidea; family Diphyllobothriidae; genus Schistocephalus; species Schistocephalus solidus. Next base: position 133,988 of record WEDG01000280.1, on the reverse strand, counting down.
ATAAGCTTCGAGTTTGTGCTTAAAGGAATCCACGGTGGTAGAGATAACAACATCCGCGGGCAGAGCCTTCCCCGCTGCAACCACTCTGTTACTGAAGACTTACTTGCGTTTATCGACGCTTGCTTTACCTGTCCGTAGTTTCAAAGGGTGACCTCGCAAGGTGGTCGAGTAAGTACAGTGAAATATCATTGCGAATAATGCAAAACGTCCAGGCCATTCATGATGCGAAAAGTTAGTATGAGATCTCCTCGTAGTTGCCTGTAGGTAAGGGGAATAGGTTGAAGGTCGATAGTTTGTTTTTATAGTTTAGTGACTGCAGGCGTTTAATCATTTTTGTTACCCGCCTCTGGACCTTCTCTAAGACGGTAATATCCTTGAGAGTCCAAGGTCTCAATGCCTGTATGGCATATTCTATGTGCGGCCGCACGAAGCTTACAAATATTTTGGAGAACTTGTCTTTATCACATCCCATAATGACGCACCTTCGTGCAGTTCAGTGTTGGTTTACTTGATGATGTAATCCACACACTGATTACAATGGGGTACCATTTAGAAAGTGAACTCTCCAACTGGAGGCTTAACAGCGGCCAATTCGAGGAAAATTGCACTTTCAAACATTGAATGGCATAAGTAAGCTCTTTGACCAGTCCTCAAGCCTGTTCAAGTTAAGTTGCACATGGTCTTTGTCGTATTGTCAAAAAACTTTCCATAATTTTATGTCATCAGCAAACAGGAGGACATCACATTCAAGGTCCCTGACATAGTCATTGATGAAAACAAGGAATACTGTGGGGCCTTCAACTGAGCCCTGTTGGACACCACTCACCCCTGCTTACTTCTGAAGACTGCTAGCCTCCAACTGGTATTCTTTGGGACTGTCAAATTAAAACGTTCTGGATCCATGCAAGGAAGCTTCGGCGAACTCCTACACTGCGCAGTTTATGCAGGAGACGTTGATGAGGAACGCTGTCGAAGGCCTATTGGAAGTCGATGTAGATTGCATGCACCATTTTTCCTTCGTCACGTGCTTTGTTCCAGTGTTCAAGTTAGAAGAGTAAGTTAATAAGGCAAAACTTACCATCACCAAAGGCGTGTTGTGCATCGGAAAGAAGGTGATTCGGCTCAAGGAGCTGCATCAAACGCTTTCTTGATTATTTTCGCCAGGATTGTGCAACAAATTGATGAAAAGCTCACTGGTCTGTAGTTATTCGCAGGCACGCGGGTTCCATTCTTGCATAGCGGAGTGCTGGTTGCGGTCTTTAAATCGGAGGGTAGATACCCAGTAGCAAACGACGCCTGGAAGAGTATGGCTAGTGGTTTGGTCACATCAGAAGCAAGCTCCTTCTACAGCTTGGCTGGGATTGCATCGGGACCTGGTGGGATCAACTCTTTCAGGTTTAGCAACTCTTCCTGAATGATTTGTTCGGTGAAGTGGACTGTTTCCATAGTAGATATTATCTCGTCTTCACAAGTGGTTGGGAAAAATTCAGGTTCTGTTTTCATGACGGACCGGAAGAACTGCTAAAGTTTTTCAGCCTTATCCCTGTCCTCTGAGATTTCCGCGACCTCGAAAGTCTGCAATAATGGGATCGGATAATTTTTTCACGTGCTCTGCCTTATGTTACTCTTAAGGACTAGGATATACCATGGCACGCGTCAACAGCTCCTCTCCGAAGACTTCTCGATCTCTGGCAATGAGCATTTTGACGCGGTTTCGTTGCAACTTGTAGCTGTTGAGGGATTCCAGTGTCTTATCAATGCGGGATCTCCTCGGTGGGGCTTGTAGGAAAGGGATTTAGGTTGGAGGTCGGAAGCCTCTTTTCATAGTTTAGTGATTGCAGGTCTTTAGTCAGTTTTGTTGCCCGTCTCCGGACCTAATCTAAGATGGTAATATCATTGAAAGTCCAAGGTTTCCATGCCTGTATGTCATATTGTAGGTGCGGCCGCACGAAGCTTACCAATATATTGGAGAAAATTAGATTATAAAACCCATAATGGCACACTTGATGAGTAGCTATACACATATGGCTGACTTGGCCACCTTCGTGCAGTTCAGTGTTGTTTTGAGTGCTGATGTAATCCACACACTGATTACAATGGCGTACCATTTAGAAAGGGAACTCTCGAGCTGAAGGCTCAACAGCGGCCAATTTTAAGAAAATTGCACTTCTGAAATTGAACAGCATAAGCAAGCTATTTGACCAGTCCTCAAGACTGTTCAAGTTTAGTTGCAGATAGTCTGTGTCTGCCGTATTGTCAACAACTTTCCATGTTTTAATGTCGTCAACGAAAATGAGGACATCACAGTCAAAGTCGCTGACATAGTCATCGGCGAAAACGAGGAATAATATGGGAACTAAAACTGAGCCCTATACGACGCCACTCAACCCGCTTACTTCTGAGGACTGCTGGCGTCCACATTGTACTCTTTGGGACCGTCCAATCAAAAGGTTCTGGATCCATACAAGGAGGCTACAGCGAAATTCCTACAGTGCGTAGTTTATGCAGGAGACATTGATGAACGCTGTCGAAGGACTTTGGGAGTCGATGCAGATGGAACGCACCATTTTCATTCTTCGCGTGCTTTTTTACAGTGTTTAATTGAGAAGAATATGTTTTTTAGGCAGTGGAGATGAGGTGATTTTGCTCAAAGAACTGCATCAACGCTTTCCTGATTATTTCTCCAGTATTTTGCAACAAATAGAGGTAAGGCTGACTGATTTGTAGTTATTCGCAGACACTCGGTTTCCATTCTTGTATAGCAAAGTGCTGATCGCGGTCTTCCAGTTGGAGGGTAGAAACCCAGGAGCAAACGATGCCTGAAAGAGTAAGGCCGCTTCATAAGCTAGCTCATTCAACAGCTTGGCCAGGATTGCATCGGGTCCTTAAATGATCAACTCTTTCAGATTTACCAACATTTCCTGAACGATTTCTTTGGTGAATAAGACTGTTTCCATAGTAGACATTATCTCATCTTCACAAGTGTGTGGGAAATATTCAGGTTCTGTTATCATGACGGACTGGAAATACTGAGAAAGGTGTTCAAGATTATACCTGTCGTCTGAGATTTCCGCGCCCTCGAAAGTCCGCATTGATGGGATTGGATCCTTTTTTCACGTGCTTTGCCGTATGTTACTATGAAGGACTTTGGGATAAACCATGGCACGCTTTAACAAATCCTTTTCGAAGACTCTTTGATCTCTGGCAATGACCATTTATACTCGGTTTATTTGCAACTTGTAGCTGTTGAGTGATTCCATTGCGGGATCTTTTCCAAAATTTCCTCTTTTTGATGAATTCCTTCTTTAATAATGGAATCAACCAGTGTTTCTTAGCTTTCTTTGCATGATTGGGCAGTGTTTAGAAATGAGGTGGTGGATAATGTCCTTGAATTGGCCACAAGCCTCGTGGATATCATCGGAAAATATGGATGTCCAGTCGATAGGAGAAAGGTCATTTTTCATCTCATTGTAATTCCTATCCTCAATATTTGGTCGGAGATCAAGTGATTAACCCGGTAAAGATAATAATGAGTATTCCCACATGAGAACCGCATGATCTCTATTGCTCACAACTCACAACGTCGATGTTGTCAGGTGACCTAGTGAACACGAGGTCCAGGCAGTTCATCCGCTGGTGCTCACGAACCCACGTCAGAACCAAGACGTGTTGGGTAAAAAGCAAATTGACAGTTTGCTCAGAAGCTGCTGATCAAATGCTGTTTCAGAGCAGTCGGTAGAGGTGGAGTTCCAGTCAATGTTAGGTGCATTAAAGTCCCCAACGACGAGAGTATTCGGCCGCATTGGAAATACCTTGAGGTCATCCAGAAATTGGGCATTAGTTTCAAAGATGAGAATATTAGGCCGCACATAGCAAATACCTTGAGGTAATCCAGCAATTTGGCATCAGTTTTATGGTCATTTCCGATGGTCAATGCACCGATAAGATATCAAGGCTTTGAAAACCCGTTGGTGTTATGGTCAACCAAACTGCTTCCTTACAAATAAACTTAGACTTTTTTCTGAACAATGCAAGCCATTCTTTACGAATGTTGCTATGCCTCCACCCCTTCGATATTATCCATCTCAGTGAAAAATGTGGAATCCAGGAAGAACATGCTCCATGTCGTGAATCTGTTCCGACAATAATGTTTCTGTTATTGAGATAAAATTTGGGAGCAGGTCAAAAATATGAATTATCAGTTCATCCATTTTTGGAAGGAGGCTTTGTACGTTAGTGTACATCAATGTCAGCTTTGAGCTCAGACGATATTCGGTTTAGGCCCCGACCCAGTCTCCTGGATAACTGTTCGGTTATACGAACCGGTTTGCTCCACAGTGGGGCTGAGGGTCGTTTAACTATCCGATCTTTGTAGATTATCGGGTTTTGTTCTCCGTTGATATGCCATGCTCTCAATTCCAGGACTAAATCTCGACTGTTTATTCGTTCGGCAGGGAAGTAATCCAGCTGAACAAAATACACCATTGTGCGAATGCCTCAGTCGAAAACGCCTGGAGAGGATTAATTTTGATTGTTCATTGCCACCGAGGACGACTTTGTGATGTCCTGGTTGTGTCTGCGGGATGAAAGTTTAAATGATTTCCAAGACGAAAGGTCTTAAGGGTGATTATGTCTTCCGATGGTTGCAGCATTTCATTGATGAGTTCCTGGAATTGCTCTTAGTCAGCGGCAATTCGTTCGTTGGAGGTGTTAGTGGGGGACTCTAAGTGACCTTGGATTAGACGCAGTCACCCATACCGGGCACTCCAATATTTCCAGCAGCCTGATAATAATCCACTGATACTCTAGCTCTGTCGTAGTGGATTTGCGAAGAGGAGACGGCTGCGCTTTTGATGCATTTGTCTCCTAGCAACTTGCCAGCTTTTGTAAGTAAGGCATCCTGGATGATTGTGCATTGTACTCGATCTAAAGGGTCTTCACTCATAGGGCTCTGTGGAGTAATTGAACCTTTCGAGTTTGAAGTTTTCTTAACCTCTACCTTAAACTCTACCGATAGGGGAATGTGTAAGGGTACAATGCGCTGGTTGATTTCACCGCTAATTTAGCCTCCTAAAATGCGCATACTCTCTGAGGGCTGCCTGCTTAGATCGTTATCGTTATCAATTGAACCCAGCCGAGGATACAGATACAGAAAAGGGTTATATGGGACACTATGTGCGGGCGGTTAACCGGCAGGTAACTTCGTTATAATTTTGGCATTCCTTGCATTCATCACTGTGGGTGTAGTTGGTGCGATGGTTGGTTTTCGGTCCTTACCCAACTCGTTATTAGAATTGATTAAATCCTCGTGATCGATTTTGGACGTGGCGATTAGTAAAACTTTGTTTGCTGTCACCCGGACTGCTGGTCACGCGCATCCTACCCGCATGGCTAGGAATTTTTCGAACGCAAATGCGGCGTACTGAATACGGATCCGCAAAGTAATTGCGCTCATAAATCGACCATGAACCATAGTGTTTATACACAAGCGAACTATCAGCGATGAAAAGGGATGAAACTTTACATTAATGGATGTCATTTGTTTCGTCCCCTGCTTCCGTCTGGCTTAGTACTGACTCATTTGCCGCAATAAATTTGATCGGCGTGATATTTTTTTTTTCTAAATGAGGCTTCGTGCCCCAATGTCAGCATTTGCTGCCCTGTCAGCTGCTTTGACAACAGATTGTAGAGAGAAGATAAGAATCCTCTTCACCAAATACTCTCTAGGTTTGCTTTTTTGATTAGTTCTTGCATAGAATATCCTTAACACACTGTATCTTCCGAAAATGTCAGTTTTCAAGTCCGGATCCCAGCTTAAAAGTCACAATTATACACAAGTATAAGGTAAATAAATTGGACCTGCCAAAATGCAATTAATATTGAATGTCTGTACTCTCAATGTTAACAATAACCATTAAGATTATATGACGTACATTGCGATCTTTCGAAGGCAGAAATTCGCTTAAAGATTGCACAAACCGCTTTCTGCAGTGACACGCCCAATTTTTCCTTCCTTTTTCTAAGTTAGATTCACGTTTTTTTCATGAAACATATGTACGCAATTTAAGGATGGAGGGTTTTCCGATGTTATGGGCAAATACAATGCTTGTGACCTTTGTGTTGCCATACAACTGCCTGTGAGAATAAAAACATAACGATGCTACCTAAACGCATCTAAGCCCAAGTGCTTGCCAATTGGGTGACCACATAAATGTATGCCACTCAGAAGACTAAACCTTGTCAAAGTTGACGACTAAACAAACGAGTTGGAAATTAATATTTGAGAGTATCCCTCCATACGAATATTTTTAAAAATGTAAAACATTAATCTAGGTCAACGGAAATAACACACTTAAAGGTAAATAATTATTCGTTCCAGGGAAAAAGGAATATTCATTTAGAAAAATGGCATATAAGAAGTCAAAGCTAATGAATTAACAAGATGTGGGCTGGGACTGCCCAATGATAAGTAAAGCAGTGAAGTGTAAAATAAAAGCAAGTCACTTTAAGACCTCTATCCAGATTTCGTGGTGGCTACCAAACAAGTGTTAAGTGCTGAAATAAGACATTATCTTTCGGTGATCTGTCATTCTCACACAAGGATACATAGGATGACTACGAAAACCAGGCCCACACATCAGCAGTACGCATTAAGCTGCGAAATGTGAACGAGTCATCTCTTAAACAATGTGACAATATAATCTGGCAGAGAGGCATGAGTGTGCGTACGCTAGCCCCCAAAAAACACAGGTCGAAACATGTTCACACTATAGGCACGAGAAAGCAGGCCCTAATACAATGTACTTATAGGGCTCATGTGGTCGTCTCCAAAGGTGCGTGTGCTGTGCCCCCTAAACGGCTCGCGTGGATGATGGGCTTGATCAAAACAGAAGCCAAATCAAGGTGTGACTGGCGTTGACTGGGATGAGGCTCATAGCAAATGCTTACATGGGGGCCTGCGTGCCCAGAATGGGCACGCGTAGGTGCAGGATCATGCAACACGCCCTGTCCCATTCAGAGGGAGATGCTTCCTCTGTGCCCTAACTGCCTGCAATATCCTTGAATATTTCTTTACCCCGGGCACAGGTGGGTAAGAAAAGAGAGAGAGAGATAGGTGCAGTGCAAGTCTACTATCAGTTCAAACTAATTTGCGCAAATCACCGTCTCTGCACCACCCGTCTGTGGAGTATGCGGTAGACATCGTTGGACAACCACGGTTGAACTGATGTGTGTGTTTTCCTGGAAGGTTAACAACTGAAAAAAGAATTTTGACTGCGTGGCCAGGCAGGTTTTTGTTCGTGCAAAGTGGCTGACTGGCGGACTGAGAGTCAGGCGTCAACGGCTCCTTCTTAATGTGACCTCTATGGCAATCTCACTCGGTGTGATCAGAGCCAGGTCTGGCGACTTTCATAGGTGCAGCTCCGGCCGCTCTGGTCATCTGCGCCGTTTACTGCCTCCTGTCTTCTTGACTTTGTCATGACACCGGACTCAGGTAAAGGGAAAAGAGAGTGTGCAGTAGCTGCTGTGCAAGCCTAAATTCACGTTAAACGAATTAACGTGCTAGTCATCACTGTCCATGCACCACAATGCTGTTGATCATACTTTGGATCTCGTCGGACTACAACGGATAAAGTGTACTATGTGTGTGAAACGCTAATGACATTGGGCAACTTTCTTTAAGTTGACACATGGTTCATAAGGCTGATTGATTGCTGTTCTTTAGAAACAAGTCTGAAACGTGCAGTACAGCTATTGCTACAAAACTGAACATGACTTTTATTCAATTGGTGTCAAACACATACTGGTATATGTTGATTGGAAATTGTATGTGAAGACGATTTTTCCTGTCGTTGAATATCGAAACATTTAGAACTGCATTTAAAAAAAATTGAAGTGATGGACGAGGACGTTTAGAAAATGCCTTGAGTAAGAAGCATGGGATGGGTTTCTAAGTTCTATTCATTGTAATGAGCTATGCATTTAAAGAACACTTGTCAAATGTGATTGCATCTAAGTGTCATTAAGTTGTTAGCTTGTATATTTGGTGTTGTTTACTTCTGATTTCAAAACCACAAACAAACGTTGAACGCTTACTTCCATGTCTCATTGGAATAAAATGTCTGTAAATATTCAGAGAGAATATATATATCAATAAAATAGTGGAAAACGAGGTGGAAATTGCAAGAGCTGATTTAAAGCTACAGGAAAAATGATGACCACGTTAAGAAACTTGAATTTTCGGATTTGGAATAATAAATGTTTCTGGACACTGTGAGATATGGAATGCAGCATTACTTAAGCTTTAGCATGGACTGCGCAAGAAAATGTTATTCCTAACAAACTGATCATTTTTACAATTATGAATTCTCAGTTACGCGATTTTGATACGGTTGTAGAGGGAAGGGTGGAAAATAACATATATTTAATCCTCTTAAACTCTAGCAGTTCAGAATTGTTATAAATGTTGTGTTGTTTTTACACAATAATGCCCAGTTTTGCAGTAAACCTTTACTGTTACTTAATTTTTCATCGAAATGCATAAATGCTTAAATCGATATTCAGTGAGAACGGCAGAAAACTGAAAAAAGATTAACTGGGCTCAGGCCAAATGCATTGCCCTTAATTAGTGGCGGATATTATTTAGGAGAATACGCATACCACGCTCCACCTTTGCTAGCAAAAAGTCATCTTTCTTTAACTATACGGAGTTTGTGCTACATTTTATGAACTAGCTCAAGAAAAATGCCACACATTTCGAATTATTAAAAATCATTCGCAAACTGGCAACCATGCAAATACAAGAGTAGTGCTTTAAGAATGAAAACCCTTGTGCAAATTTAAAACATTAAAGAAAGTTTTAAATAAATATAACTCCATATGGAAATATTAGTTTTTTTACAAAAGTGGCATATTGTTCAAACATGTATAACCACGGTTGTTGGAACTTTAACATTTCGATAGAATTATCAGTAAAAATTGTTTGTTAACGTTTTGTGTAAATTAAATAACTTTCCTTTTGACAACTATCTCTATTGGCATTTTCAATATTGGATTGCAATAAGTGTCAGATCGTCCTTAAAATAACGGTTAACACTTTACGATTTTCAACGTATAAATTTTCTTAATCCCGGATAAATGGGAACTATACTGCACAAATAATAAAACTATCATTGCTTCCATTATCAAATTTGTTTATTTTTACATTATGTTTCACGTGCTTTGATTACAGGTGTAAATTTCGGCGTTGTTAAACAAAAAAATGTGTAGAAAGGTTTTTTACTTTATTTTAGGGAACAAAGTCAAAAATTTGCAGAAGAAAGTCTTTAAAGCACCTTTCATTTCCTTTTTCTAATACAAAGTCATTTTTTAAATTTGCCTTCATCTGATTCTTTTTGTATTTAAATATTTTTTTCCGGTTGCAGACAGGATTCATGGGAAATCTTTATTGATTATATTTATTTTTTTCTTTATAAAAACAATTGATTTTGTTTTAGAAAGTTAAATTGCATACTTAATTTCTTAAATTATTGAAAACCTCGGATTTTGCTCAATTGCTGGCATTTTGCTTTCACTATTGAACAGGCTTTCCGCGCATCTAAGTCCACTCAACAAAACAAAATAAACAGTCAAAATTTGCGCAGCATTACTCACTCAAATTTTGATCACTCATTGCATGAGTAATGTCAATAACACTAAGTTCCTTTATCACGTAGGAAAAACTACATTGGATAAAATGTAATTGTTGGTAGTTTGGTAGAGTACAATGAGCCTCTGGTAGGAGGGATGTGTGATAAAGTTAGATTCATAGTTAAGCGAGACAATAAATACAGTCTGCAGGATGTATTGGGAGTATTCGCATTTCTGGCACACGTTGGTTTAATTACTGCAAATAAGTGTTGAAACAGGCAGGCAAGAGCTGAAACCAAAATATCCACGAGGAGTGTTTGGCGACGGTTAACCAAATAGTGAGCCACTTAATAAAATACAATCAGAGAATTACATTTTAGATTGAGACGATCAAACCAATATACAACCGAATTGCATCCAAATCCTTTGCAAAATCTGTGTTCGTTAATGTGATATTCTTAGTTTACTTCTTAATTGCTCTATTTTTGCAAATGCACTACTTCACAGAGAGAACATTACAAAATATATAATATAAATGGAGATTCCTCGTGTTACGGGACCGCGTGTGCGCATTTTTCGCGGAAAAAAATGCCTGGTTAACGCTTAAGTCTAAAAATATCTTCGGTTTATGCTCAGATTAAGCCAACACAGGAATATTTTGATACAAATAAACATTTTATCCATATTCACAACCTAGACATGTACGCCTACGTAAATTATTATTCGTTTCAAACGAAAATATAATTTAATTTCAGAAAAAAAACACATCAGAATTAGAAAACAGGGAGTTTCGTAAGGGTATACCGAGAGCACTGTTTTGTACAGATTTGCAAATGCAAGACACTAAAAGACTGATTCAGATATTTTGGTTACCTATGACTACATTTTCACAACTGAATTCAACCATTGACAATGATCGCTCCTTCTGTTACAAGAATACGTATGATGCGCTGGCTAACAAGGCAGAGACCTTAAAATAACCTGTCGGTTTTTGAACTTCGAAAGGGTCTGACGTGAGATGACAGGAGAAAATCATCTGGTTGAGCGGCGTGAGTAATAAACTGGGATCTGATGCACTCATTGTTAACGTTAACCTCCACAAACGCATGTCAAAAAGCTGTTTCAGACTAAAGTGAGAGACAGCAGGTTCTACATTCAAAGCACTTACAGTGCCAATGTCGGTGTGTGCGACCCCATTCCAGGTGGGTAAGTTTCGTATGATTAACACAGGGGTCATCACGCTTGACTGTCTACTACTCTTGGGCAAAGAGCCAGAAACGTGCACTAAACCTTTCACCGTGATAAAAACGTAAAGCCGCAAATTGTGATCAAATATGTACTTTTATACAATTAATGTCAACTAAGTACACAGTTTTGCTGTAAGAACGTATGTAAGAAGTCAGTATTGAGCAGTAATGTATTTTAAATCACATTTTGTAAACAAGCAGAGGTTGGTGACATAATTTTTTGGTAAATGTGTATCTGATGGACGTCAAATTGGTTTACAACATTTGTCTTGTGTGTTGTCTGTGATCTTGTTAAAGCATATTTGCAAATGGGACGAAGTGGCAAATCTGTAAAGGTTACTTTTGCTTGACTATAGTTGAGCACATTAGGTAGCATTTTATTTCGTATTTGAAACCCATATAAACATATATTTTAAATTAACATTAATCGCAGGAATTACAAAAAGCCAAACTCCCAAAAACATAATAAACATTTTTGCCTTTTTACTAGTCACCTAAATAACGATACCATCATCAGGAAAAAGATGTCTCTTGGAATACTGCAACCAATGTAATGAGGGTTGCGCAGACAAACAATGGTGAGGTGTAATCGAAGTTAAAAATCTATGCAAGCAGAATTCCCCCAAATGATTTCCAGAAGTAAGAGGCTTCAGTGGAACAGATCTTTTAGAAAGCTGATGGTTTGGAGAACAGAATCGGCTCATCTAAGCTGCGGTAGTTGGTGTCGTGTTTACCGATTATGTTTTATTTGTTTTCGTAGTCGGCTGAAAGTTATTTTTGTGGATTCGCTACCGCTTCAAAATGGATGTGGGGGGCGATGTTGAGCTTATGCAGAACTTGGTTGGTTGAAGACTACTTCCTCGCTGCATTCTGTTTTATAAGCTCGTTCTCGGGTTTCGCCTGCATATCTTTCTGGATTTCTATGACACTCTTTTAATGTTTTATTTGTTTGCAATGATACAGGACTTTATAAGTAACAAAATTTCAAGAGCACTTTGGCAGAGTTTGTACCTACATTTCACAAGTGTCTTAGGTGCTATTCGTCCTGTCTGTGTTGTCCGAAATGAGGCGATGGTTTTCTGGGGGCCAAAGGTAAGGCCAGCGTATCTTATAAATTTGGAAATGTGCAAATTGGGGTGTATCCTTCGAGTGTTCCTTTGGTGGGTGGTTCTGCACGTTTCAACGTTTCCGTAATGCTGTTTCAGATCCATTATTGCAATTATTTTTTAACACAACTGCCGAAGTAATGCTGAGTTGCCATGTCTTTAGATATTATCAAACGGTGCCGAGTTTTGGCCTGTCTTCTCTATCAGGTTACAACATTCCTGATATTTTCTTGGAGTCTTCTTTAAGTAAGGGTGTGGATATCATAAAATCATGTTGCTGAGTCTCTCTGTTCTTTTGGGACCTGCTTTTTGCAATAAGTTTGTTTGGATATCCATTGGCTTTAAAGAATTTCTGAAGAAGTTTCGTTAAAATATTATTTTCTGCTGACGTGCTGCCATGCGTTAAAATACATTGATTTAGAGTGCGGATACATCTACATTTCTGCAACAGAGAGTTACTGATATTAGGTTTTAGTAATTGTTTTGTTTTGGTGAGGTTTCTGGAAAAAAAATTTTATATTTGTCTACTTGTACTTAGAACATAAATGCGTGAACTATCGAAATATACGCCGTATTCAGTGAATATGTATCATTAACATTTAAGATGTGAAAACACCTATTAAACAATTGAAATAAATAGAATTCCGTTAATTATGCAAATAAAAAATAGAGAAAATTACGATGGCAGTTACATTTTGAGATTTCCCTTACAAGGATGCAGAAAAATTGAACATAGTTATTTGACAATTCTATTGGTGCCCCTGAATTTTGAATAAGTTATTATGGCGTAATGTGTACGATCGCCTACATGGATGAGTTTTAAAATAGTAAGTTACCAATGAGTGCTTTATCCGCATATCATAGTGCAAACATAACGGTTTAATAAGATCCCTTATTATCATTTTATTAATGAAATAATATTAGATAAAAAATAGTTCATAACATGTTTTTCACTGGAAATCATACACAGAATTAATAAAACATAACGAATTCTTTAGAAAAATATTGTCTTAGTTAAAATCGTCCTTATGAGTTTAAACGCAAATTTTTATCACAATTTTTAATAAAAACCAATTTCAATTCGTCCACAGCTTGAATGACTCTTGTGAAAATGTTTCTATTTCATAATATTTAAAAACAATTACTGCATGAAGGTTAAAACTCCATAAGCAATTAATTTTGTTAATCGGTATTAAGTTTAACTGGTGGAGAAACTAAAAGTTGTGATTAAACCAGCATGTAACATTAAAACTAGATGATGCAAGAGGATTTTATAAACTTTGCTGTGTCTCAGGAAATCATTTTTCGCAGTAAAATAAATGCTTTTGAAGCCAGCTGTTTATATTTAGTAAGCATACGTTATACGGATGGATACAAATTGTAATCCCTTACAACGGAAAACCATAAATGAGACACTGCAGGTGACAACTCCTTTTTTACAGGAATGAAATGAATACAAACAGATCAAGTGTGTCCCAAATGAAGTTTTCATTTGTTTGTGAGATTTTTGAGATTAATGAACTATCCAGCATTATTCAACTTATGTCGTTGTATGAGATATTTTTTTAACTAATTACTTTTCACGTTTAAATTTTTTGCATTATTAAAACTATTTAGGATACACCTACGTGTTACAATGGATACTTAATTACGCTTACACATCACACGCTTTCAGTGCAAATGAAAAGAATTTATGTGAATATTAAGCTTTAGTTGTTTTGCGGACAGGCAAAGTGCTATGGCCGGTTAAGCCAATTTCTGTCCCAGAATCTCATCAAATATTAGCACGCGGCCTCTTGATAATATGAATGAATTTTTTTGTTTTTTTTTCCTAATTGTTTAACATCAATTAATTTTTTTGTATCTCCTAACATCCAACTGAAGTACTTGGAAATTAACTTAAATAAAAAAAACACGTTAACCACCTGATCACTATGCAATTCATGTGACGTGTGACTTTTAAATTCACAAAAAATTGTGACAGTCCACTTTCCCAATGCTTTTTTTAGGACTACACTGGTAAGAAAAATATGTGTTGCGTGCCCGTGTTTAACAAAAGTTGACCAAAACTCTCCATTTTGTTTTGTTTCTACGCAGGAACTCTAAAAATAGAAGCTATTTTGGTGCAGAATAACTATATCAATAAGGGCAGTAACGATCGAAATTGTATGATTGTTCCTGCCAGTTGGTACACCGTACCAACTACAACTAACATTTAGTTTTTCACTTCGAACACTCAAAAGATCATCAGACTGAAATTTGTGAATGATATAATCAAACAGGTTTACAAGTAAAAAAATCTTATTCCTGAACTTCAAGCTTGGTTATCACCCGACTTCTGGAGTTCAAAGCATTCCTTAATTTATACTGCAAGATGTTGCATGCAACTACAATCCATGATGGCTTTGTGTCAAGAAACGTCTTTTTCCAGTTCAAATTAGAAAATTTCGTAATAAATTAGAAAGGCTTGCTCAACCTATATACATCGACTGGGTTAAACAGAGTAAGAAAGATGATAGGAAATTTAGTTTATCACGCAAAATTAAAATAAGCGACACTTTTAATAAAATGCTTTGAATAGTTATTTATCCACTGCAATAAAAGATCAGTTTCAAGCTCTGTACTGATTGTTGCTTAAGATAATAGTCATGTCTTAACCGTTCTTTAATTAAGGCACAACAATATCCACTCGTCACATTTGAGTTTAGTAAAATTCTTCTTTTCACACCATTTTGCCAGGTTAAGGGATAAAACCTTATTATTCGCCGTCAGGAAATATGACAAATAAACAAACGCTTAAGGTCCTTGGATCATTTTGATCAGTAGTTGCTTATTTTTTTTTCTCCGGTAAATTATATAAGATTAAGATAGGCCTGCCAAAATTATTATCTTTATCTCTTCCGCATCCACATACGTGCACAAAAAGCATGGCGACCTGGAAAATGTTTTTTTTGTCACCATAAAGTACAGCATTATCTAGGCACGTCGTCATGTATCTTAATAAGCCAAAACGGTTCTTATTTTGCCCTAAAGCAACCAAGCTATTATCTATTCGTAATCTGAAAGAGTAGCTGAGAATAGTTTGGTTACGTAAAATGGAATGTGGGTTCGGTAAAATTAAAGTGCTAGAATAAACTTCCAAAAATCTGCAGTGGCTTACACAGGAATAATAAAGCATAAAGTGTAGATTTGTTCAGAGCTCGCTTCAATCTGACAGAGGCAGATGTCCGTGATAAGGCCCTACTCATATGAACGACCGCAAATGTTTGCATTAAACATATCAGTGTGCCAACCCTTTTTTTTTAAGAGCCTTGTTACATTTCAGCAAACAAAATGCGCAGACAAGGAATACTTATTAATTTATGCGTATGTGTCAGTGAAAAAAAACCAAATGTTCATTTTCAAGTGGAGTGAGTAAACATGGCCAAGCATTGTATCAAAACACTGATTATTAACTTTTAGGTTCTCTTGATGGCTTTCTTCGCATACGTAAGTGGAGCTATGTTGGTTAAACAATATAGGTCACTTGTGTTTATACTTTAATATGTACATTAAGAACTTACAATATAAAATGCCTAGGTTAAGGAACAGTTAAATACATAAAGTTTATATCTAAAGATAACTATAACTATCACATAATATAAATTTGTTCAGATAAAGTAGGCGTTTTTTAACCAGCAGCTCATGCATAAGCACTTACACCAATAAGTCATGTTCGTTCAAGTTAAACTTTTGCAGAACACGTGGCAAATGTTGGAAGCTACGAGACCATGCATGACCCATGCTCATGGAGCGTAGGAAAAATTCCATGAACTTTAAAAGTCCAGCTGCGAGCTCACTGCAGCCAAGCACAGCCACCAAAGACAGCAGACGGCCACTGAGTCAGGCTATATATAAGCCTGTTCTTTCGAAAAGTTTTATTCTTTAAATAATCGTTGAATCAGCTTCGCAATGGAAAAATGGCAATTTCTCCTGTGGACACTCTGGTTGTCGAAGCAATGTGCAAGTTTTCCTCTCGAAGGCTACAAGCACGCGAAATGCTTAAACAAACTCCTTGTTTTCCAGCGCTATGAAAGTTTCCTTTCCGGTGAGTATGGCAGAAATGCTCCGCTTCGCCAAAATGCGTTCATAATTACTATGTTAAAGCAATTTTTTATAGTACCTTAATAAAAAATGCAATTTTTGGATAATCCTGGCTTAAATATGCAGGTTATGTTTTATCTCACAAACCTTTAGATATCTATCTTAAATATTTTTTGATTTTAAAGAATTGTACCTTTGTGTGTTATATTGACTATCCTGCAGAATGGTCCGAAAACATGTCTGCCACTCGGGCACAGGAAATGCCCAATGAGCTTATTTTGAACAGCAGAAAAAAACCCTCAAAAATGATAGCTATTTGTTGAATGATTTATTATACCTTATAACTGCACGTGCTTATATTTAGAAAATACATAAAAAATGCCTTTTCTTTTAAACACTTTGAAATTAATTATGTATCATATTTATAAATTGAAGAACATAAAACTTAAATCTATGAAGGGTTTTGCATTTTGAACGTTTTTCTTACTTGAACTATCAACTTAAACCTAATTTGTCGTTTTTTATTTGTTTTTCTTGTTGCATATTCTTTGTATGCCACATTAGTTGGAATTATAGAAAAAAATTAAAATATTTTTTATTAACATATTTGCATTCCTATAAACTAAATTATATAGTTGGCAGTTTTTAAATTTAAACAGCGAATGTAAATATAGGTAAGGCTTAAAATAAGTATGAATAAAGGGAGCTTATTTGAGCCAAATAATATACTTCTAATGAGGATAAAAGATGCAATCAAAAAACAAACAAGAAAATCAATTATATGTGCATGTATTTTTTCTGTTGAATTTATTTTAGCGTAACAAGGAATCAAAACTATTTTAAATATTTTGTTATCTAAGTAGTTGTTTTAACGTTTTGTTTATATTTAATTCTTTTGAAAAAAAACTTTCTCAAAAGGCGGCATTCTACTTTTTTGCCATTCAGTTAGTGATAATCAGCATAAAAAACAAACTTAATCATCTTTTCTAATTAACAATATGTCTTTGAATTTAAGATTTAAATGTAAGAAGCACGCCAGGGTTATCAAAATATTTGACTGAATGAACAAACAATAAGACTTCATAATTTCGTCACCTTAAACGTCCTGCCAGAAGGAAAGTGCATATTCCATTATCACCCCTAACATTGATTCCCTGTCCTTCCAAATATAGGGTGATTTGCTATCTTGGAAGTGAGAACATCTGTTTCACCGTTAAAATTTGATGATGTCCACCGTATTCACAATGGAAGGGTGGTTTAAGGACGTTCAGTTGCGCGCTAATTAGTTTTAAGCGATAGTGGATTTAAATAGAATCTACTGTACATTCTTTGTTCTTACTTAATTGTTCTTGGTTTCAAGACATAGTCAAAAAGACTGGAGGTGGTGATGGCCACAACGCATTGTTCTTTTAAGTCTTAACAAAAGGTTCTTATCGTCCAGCACAACATTTATTTTCAGAAAATTGCGTAGCATAATTTTGTAAGCTTCTATTGCTTCTTAATCGATTTCCGTGTTAAATTTGATCGTTTTTCTTATAAAAAAATGCGTTCACATGTATCGCAGGTCAGCATATGGAATAAAAATGGAAAAACGTAAAAATTAAGGGCAGTTCAACACTTATTTCTGTAAAAAAGAGGGATTTTTACTTGAAAAAAACGAATAAAGCTCTCTATTTATAACCATTAATTATTTACTTTAACAAGATTGTTGTGATCACGAAGACGTTTCAATTTGCGCATTGGACATTACTTTTTTTCTCCTTGACTGTTCAAGTTGCGCAATAGGGTTGAATTTGTTGTCACTTGCATGTGCACTTAATTTTCCGCTTTTTGAAATGGTACTGCTTTAAAAGGAAAACACTTGGTCATCATCAAGCAGAAATAAGGGAAACCGGTTTTAGTAAAAGCGAGATATAATTATCAACATGAGCGGGTAACGTCAATCAATAATGTTTAAACAGGTTTATAATTTGAATTTGGAGATAAAATATTTCAAGGTAATTTACATCACCTCCTAAGGATGGATGATTTTAATTACATTTATTTGGTTAAGCATAAACCAAAAACGAAAAAGCGGGATACTACGTGTTCCAATATTTTTATTTCCTATCGCAGCTGCCAAACGTATGATAAACGAAGTCATGTGGTAGAGCGAAGGTAAAATAAAAAGCTCAAATTTTTGTAAAGTTTTTGCGAAATGACAGAATTTCTCATTCATGTCCTTTTAACGTAAGACGAAATATTAAAAAGATAATCATGTTTCTTTTATAAAAGCAAAGAATATATATATATTCAAATTAAAATTATTTTTATTTTCTTTAAATTCTTTACCATATCTCCTGTGATAGCAGTCAATTTAAAAAGTCAAAATTTATTTTTAACCAGTAAACGAAATGTTCAGATAAATTAAATGTATGATATTCCTCAAAAAGGTTATGCAATTTAAAAAAAGGAAATTATATTATACATACCCCATTATAAATCTATTAAAAAAATTGCATGTTAAGGTTAATGAAAATATTGCTCCATCCTCAAATATTTAAGTCATATCGGCATGCTAGCCTTTAGAACGAGGGAACTTTCAGATGAATATACTTACCACACTCAATAAAACACCTAATTTATTCTCCACTTATATTCTCATTTTAGGTTTCCTTATGCATTTATGTATAATATAGAGCAGAAGTGCAGTAAATATTCTTTTTTTATACTTATTTGGTAGAACATTCTCCCTCTTTTAATTTATATTCCTAAATAAATTGAAAACTGTAGTATCAACATAGTTGCAAGTTTCGTGTTAAGTTAAGATTTTGAAATGTTACTTCATTAGGTCTCACAATTTTCACTTGTTGATTGGTCCTTTTCTACTGCAAAATTGTATGTGCCCTATAATACATTACCCAAAAATAACATAGGAATGTTTAAAATTCTTCAAATCAAAAATATGCAAATTGTAGGTTGCAGTTTCTGCATTTATTTGCAAAAGTATGTATCATTCAAATAAATTCAAACAAAAAGTTTTATTTAAATTGAAATATGTATTTCTTTAAACCCATTATTTGAAAGGATACTTCACTAATAATTAAAAAATGCAAGACAAATTGGTTCATGCTATCTATAAACGATAACAAAGTTATAAGACCATTTCAATTCATTGGAGACAATGCCAACAATTAAGGTAATTGCTTCTTGCAAAGTGTAATGCTTGTTGGTGTTCAGAGAGGAACCCCAGGAAAACCGACATCTGCGCAATAATCAATCTGAAATCACACTAAAAGTGATATTTTGTGAGTGAGAGTGTTGTTAAAAATTTTGTCTTAACCAAAACAGCAAATAAAATTCAAATTGAGTACGTGCAATTTGTTCTATTAAGATGCTAGCAACTAGCATAAACGAATAAACCTTAAAGCAACATGCATTTGTTTCCTCAAGCCATTTAAATTCCCTGCTAGGGATTGTGTTGCATTCATTTTTTGATTCATGTGGATATATGAATATTACTGATAATTATACCTAAATGTTATCTGTTTCTTGAAAATACATTCGTATTCGTGGTTTCAATAAAACAATCACAATATGATCTAGATAATTTAATGTGGTTGCTTCGCACACATGCCTACATGAAAGTCGAATTTATATAGCAAATTATTGAATTAAGACGTATAAGATTTATTTTATTATGTTTTATTTTATTTTTATTATGTTTCGCATTCATGCCTACATGCGAATTGATATTTTATAGTAAAGAACTATATAAAGACGCTTCTTGAAGTAAGAGTAGCATAAGACTTTATATAAGAAAGAGCTACAACTATTTAATAAATATAACTTTTCACCCGTGAATTGGTAAAGATTGCTTCTGCAACTCCTAAAAACCGACAGAGAACGCTTATCATAAAGACCTTAATGCAAGAGGTAAAGATTGGCGTTAGAATGTATGTTAAGGGTACCATTTCGTGTAGGTTCATGTAAATAGGTCAAATTGGTTTGGCAAAGCAACCCTACTTCTCTTACGATGGTGCGGATGTTAATTATTTTTTAAGGCTCCTTTCGTGCTTTACACCTTAACCCGTATTGCCAGCTTTTGTGTTCAGTAGTTTCGTTTTAGAAATACTTATTGAAGTTTTGTGGTATTTACAGGCAGTCATTGCCCATACTGTTTCGAGAATATTATCCCAGATTATCTTGAGACTATCGGAGGTGTACAAAATAATTGACCATGCATCCTTTATTAACAATAGATTTTAAGTCGGCCAATGTCAGTGTCTGTAACTGCTTATTTTTTTTTGTATTCCTTCCGGATTAGATGTGCTATTTAATTTATTCTTGAGGATTTCGTATGTGGCATCTTCGTAGATATGCGATGGATGGATGCCTCACCTGACAGCATTGCTTCCAGTACATCACATCATTTCTGATAATACCCACGCATTCGTTCCAGTGTGTGCATTTTCACCTTAAAATGCAAGTTCTGCACGTTGGTGCAGACGTCGGCCAACCATAAAATATTTTACTAGACACGCGTAAGATTTAAATGGAGATTTTACTCCGTCCATAGTGTGCCGACGAGCTTGCTGAGAAGGTTCAAACATAAACAGAAAAACTAACTATATTTTTCCAAATATGCTAAGCTTTTTCTAGTGAAAACCTAAAATGCCGATGGCATTGTTGCCTCATGCATTCGAGAAAAGTTAGGCTTTTAGTGTTTGCTGCATTTAAAAATGTTTTTTTTTCCATCAGAGAGCACAAATGTCAACAAAATAGTGCATCTGTACTAGTGATTGCCACTAAAACCATTCTTAACATTACAAATACTTGAGTGCGCAGCATTCTTCAAGTCAATGTGGCTACTTAACGGGTTTCAAAATCTTAACTTTCAGATCATCCTTTCCGCTGGTCAGTGGACGTCGCACTGGTGCATGACGTTAACTTGCAATTTTATTGGACAGAACTAAGCCTCACAAATTACAAGGTTCAACATTTTGAACTAAAGGCATTCTCCAATGTGGATATGTGGTCTATAACACATGCAAAAAACATCAGTGCCACTACTCGTGAGGGCTTTCTCGGAGATTTGCTTCCCGGTGTATCTTACACAATACTCTTTGCTGCCGTGTACGCTGATCAGAGCTCTACCGTTTCTCTGAGTACTATCACAACCCAATCTAATGGTAATGCGTTACTTTCGTTGTAAAGATGCTTTTCAATTATGCTTTTGAAACTATGTTTTTATTGCTATACGCTTTACTTAACGTATGATAAATCAAACAATTTGTGAAAGCGTATAACGGCAGATAAAATGTTTTCTGAATCCTCAATTACGTAGCCCATATTTCGCGTTGCAGTTTTTGTAAATCCCGAAATTGACACAGGCATTTCACGGTGAGTATGAAGGTAAGGTAATAGGTTGACACCAAAAGTTTCATGCTCAAACGTGCTTTGAGGTATAATGATTTGTGGCACCGTTTCAAATGTGAATCTTCATGGTCTCCAAGATGTTTTGCAACAGATTGACGAGGTTTTTTTTAACGCACATGCACAATGCAGGTAAGGTGAGAATAATTTGAAACACACACACACATTTATTTATATATATAAATATATATATATATATATATAAAAATAAATCAAAGAGCTGATAAATAGAGAACCCATTACAAACACACCCCAACATGTTAGGAATTGGGTTTTCGGCAACTTAAAATAAAATCGTTTATAAAGCATTTTTTAAAATTATACTTTGGCTCCTTTAACAATCACAGTCTTTCCACTAAAGCATAAAATACACTGTCTTTTGCATGCCTGTGTTCCTTAATTATTTCGTTATTTTTTTCTATCAGCAGTAGATTTTCGCATAAATAATCTAAAAAAACTGGATTAACTTGTCAAGCATTTTCATTTTGTCTGTAAAGCATTATGGACAAAGGCAATGGAGACTGAAATTTTGTCATTTCTGGCTGGTTAGCCATCATCCTAATTTAGGCAAAACCAACCCAACCCACAAAAACCATTGCTCCAAATTATAATCTTATGCTTATATTAGCACTGCACGGCTAAATGTGGGGATCTAGTGTGATCCACAAGGCACAACAGAATAAGCATGTCCCATTAGCAAAGCAATAATCACCCCAATAACAAGCTTTCGTTCTTTTACTTTTTTGAGTTAAATTGCTTGCCCTTTTTCCTTTAACGTTCATATAATCATAAAAATAGAACTAACGGTCAGCATACCTGTTTGCCTTAAAGATTTTAAGATTATTGACCATAGAAATGCACGCTTTAGAGCGTTTTTATTACGGCAAGATACTGCCACTGCCTTTTGGAATCATTCAAATGCAGATTAAATTAAACAAACTTAAAGTAACAAACATAAATAGTGAAGCAGTTTGTATGAGGACACTTGCCACTTTTGCAAAAAATACTTATATGTTACTGGATGCTACGTTCCGTTTGAGGTAAAAGAAGCAGCTTTATTCCACAGATCATTATCATTTTTTCTTAAGTTAAAGGTATTTTTGGTCACTTTCCCTAGCCACGTTTTCTCATTTCAGTGACATCAGGTAACATCATTTCCAGACTGTTAAGCCAGTTTTTTTCCCACTTTAGCTCTTTCTATATGTTCTTGCCAACAAAACATTATAAATAAGCTTAGGAATTGCAGAAGTCTACAGTGAAACTAAATTCAAACGAAAAAGGAGAGTCCAATTTCATCAAGAGAAAACTGCAGATTTAAGATCGTGCGCTCAGTTCTTTAAAATCCTTCTCTTAATCCAAGTGTATTTGAACTAAGTGTTTTTAACCTGAGTACAGTTGCTGCAAATTACTAAGAAAGCTTAAAGTGGTTACAACTGAGTGTCAATTATGTGTAATATCTTGTATTTAAAATGTTCAAAACTAGCCTTAATTTGATCAATGCACAATGTAGGCACATATTAATTCGTAACGAATTGACATATAATTAATGCACTTATTTTTAAGCAAAGGCTAAATTAGCGAAGACAAACCACTAAGAAAGCATACACTAGTAGTAATATTGTGCTATTTTAGGTACAGTGTTATTTGCTGCACTTCTTTGTGTCAAGTGAAATCAAAATTATCATTAAATATCATGCTAAATATAAGCTCAGTTGCATATATGCATAATACTGATATACGAAACCTTGTTTGTTCCTTAAGGTGGGCGTGAACTTAATAAATCAAAGGCTACATATTCGCTTTCCTAAGGTTAACACATAATCTAACCCAAGTCCTTAAAATACATTTATTCTGAACTGTAAGCCTATGGAGTCCCTAAAATTAATTTGGCATCGCGACCGTTATTCCCTTATACATTGTTGAACAGTCACTCGTATTGTGAAAGAATTTTACTCAAAACCTTACTATCTGAACTTCATATTTTTTTAGCCCCAAGTGAAGTACGAAATATCCGAGTCACAAAGGCAACCATTAACTCTCTGACTGTTGAATGGGATCCACCCCTGCAAACCGGTGGAGTGCTTGAAAAATATATCATGATGATAACGTATAATGAAAAACGGAACTTTCCAAGTTATTGAAACAGGGATTCGACCCCTTGTGACTACTAGAACTCTCCTTGATTTGCCAGGTGACAGTGAAGTTGAAGTTCGAATGCAGGCCAAAACACGATCACAAATCCGAGGTGCAGATAGTATTGCCGGGAGAAGGAGTGAACCACTTCGTGTGAGGACGCTTGCTGGTAATGCAAACAAATACTTCAATTTTATAGAATAATTCGTTCCGTTTGATTTAAAATTAACAGCTTTATGCCACAGATCTAAATCATGCTTACGTAAGTTACATGTAATTTTAGACCCGGAACGTTTGAATTGGACAGTCAATGTCTTGCCTGTCAATGAGTCAACACTTCTGTTTACGTGGTCGCCATCTCTGTCTGGAGCAGAAAAACTGCAGCGCATTGAACTGAAAGCCACCGGAGCAGTTGGCAAACAGAAAATGAACCATACTACAGCTATTAGCACCACTGCTCGCGAGGGTTTACTTGGGGGATTGCTTCCTGGCACGAAATACGAAACATTGCTTGTTGCCGTGTATGATTATCGAAGTATCGAGATGTATGCTGGTCTTCACTCAACTAAATCTCAAGGTATTTTTCCTTGCAATATCTGCAAACATACAAAATACCATTAAATAATTGTACAACGAAGGTATTTTATGCCACAAATAAGCCTTTTTATTTTAATTCACAAAGTGCTTAAAAGTATTTTGTAATATTTCAAAGCAAATTAAAAAAGGTCTTACTTAGTCGTTTGAGTGCTTATTGGTCGCCTTTTAACAAAAGGCTAATAAATATTGATTAAAAGTCAAGAAGGAATAGAAAAGCAACATATGGTATGGTAATTAATGCTGGAGTTAACGTGAAAAGGTAGTTGAGGGATAAACTTGCCCCAGTGCCTTATGCTCCTAGTCATGTAGTAAGTAAACCTATAACTTTTACTGTTCAGTTCACATGTAAGGAATAAGAATGGTTCATGAGCTCCATAATTTGCCCGTTGCTTTACATCCAGTTGAACTTTTTAGATGAAAGTCATAGGATCGGCTATACAAATGCGTTTTTTTTTTCATGTATTTGCTAATAAGATTGAAATTGCACACCATAAAAAGGTTTTTTACCTATTTCAACGGGTCTAGCAGATTCAAAAATAATCTCTGGTCCAAAAAGCATGCCCAAAGTTAACCAACACGCTTTAATCATTTGAGCTGTTCATTTGTATATGGTTGTCTGCCATGCATATCGTGAAGAGTAAGGATGATATGAATGCACATCAGTATAGTTAATCTACATAGATACGAAATGCTTCAGCAGTCTGAACAGCTTATATTTATGATTTTATCGAAAATTATGATAATTATCGAGATGGAAAAAAAAAGTCAAATTGTTACACGTAAACCTTTCAGTTTCAATTCATAGTTTGTTTACGTAGTAGTTTGGCGAATGTCCTGAAATTTTGTTTAAATGCATACATATGTTAAAGTTAGTTAACAGTATATGAGGGTAAAGTTTTTTCTCGGTATTTCATAACAGGAATAAAATTGATGCAGGGCCATTTCTACTTTTTCTTACTACTTTAATTGCAAAAAAGTAAAACATCAAATTGGACGGCAGGTGGTGATTGAAAATTGTTTTTTCCACAACCGCTCTTTAAGCAAATTCTTCGTAACAGACCTTTCAGTTTCTGTTTGAAAGTTTTGATGAATAAGTGAGCTTATGTCATTAAGACTTTTGCTAGAAGCAGTCAGTTTTATAAAACTGTGTAATTATTACATTGCCGCCAACACAGATACCAGTTAAAGCACGGACATGCTTGTTTTGCCAAGATTGCACCATCGTTTGACGTAGTTTTGAAGGGTGCGATTCACCAGTTGGTCGCCACTGTTGCAGGTCGTATTCTGAAATATGGACTGAAGTTTTCATACTGCCTTGTTTAATTTCCGAGAAAATTAATGTGTAAATTTGCTTCCAGTAGCTGTAAAATATTGGTGAACCATGCATTGTGAGGCTTTAAACTGGTTAACAGGATGTCAGCTTAGACAAACAGCTCATAGCTGCGTCAGACAGTGGCACGAAATCGAGGAAAAATGCGTGGCTGGGCTTTTGGTGTGTACCTGGCCCTAGTATGGTTAAACATGTATTATTCATTAAATAAAAAAACCAATTTCAGGTGATTCGTTATCGAGCCCATACATTTACATGGCCATGAACACGTGAGCTAGGCCAAGGGTTAATATGTATCAAGGAGGGGAATGTTAACTCATTTTCCTCGTTCCCACGCCACCTGCAGTAGGCAGTCACCGCGCTAAGAGGAATAAATTTGAAGCTATTGTCTTGTTCAAAATTTTAACAAAGCGCAACCGACTGTCGTTTCAGGCCACATCTTTGTGTACTTATTTGCTCACCGGCTCCTGTAGTGCAGGATATATTGGTTGGACAGTGGGGCCTCTGGAGCAGGCAATACACAAACACATACCTGACCGGCCTGGAAGAGGGAAACATCAGTCGATTTCAAGTTTAATTTTTGTACCTTTAATCGATACGAATCATCAAATTGACGCCAACGAAGCCATTCAGATTACCTACTGGCACAATACACTACTCTTAATGTCTACGCAAAAACGTGCTAGCAACAGCCAACACAGGGAAGGCTTAGTTATCCAATCCAGTGCTCTCATTTTGGAAAAGGCCTTTGCAGGTTTTCCTGTCATCCCTGGCCCACTCAAAGTGAACATTGCACACCGTACCATTCTCCTGATAACAGACACATGCACTACCCGTGTTTGCCGTACAAACCACTCACAGCATGCACTGAAAACCGCCTTCCCCCTCAGCTCCCAGCGGCAACCTCTCCGCCATTGCCATGAAGTTGGCGTGGAAACGAGCAGTTTGAATAATCATTTTCCAAAGAGATAAAAAATAATATTTTTTGCATACTTTATGAGTTTATTCCCTGTGAAACAGACTAATGATGAACTAAAAAAAGGGTTGCCGAATAACTTTTAAATCTTCAACGAAATACAAATTTCCAAACATAAGCACAAGATGAATCACAATGTCAATAGAGAACAAGCTGTAGAGGATAGATGGCAACTGTCTAAAAGTAACTTAAAATTAGGCGATATCCTTTAGATAAGAGGATGTTATGCGCACGTTCAGTCAACCTAGTTTTGATTAGTTTAGCACTGTCTACCCGAAATAAGCTATGTGTATTATTCTGCTTTTGTAACGTTTTAGGCACCGCACTGTGTAACAATTTAATTATGAATTATTTTCATGGCAGCAGTCGCAATATACATCAAAAAATGTTAATCTACTACTATAAATGTTGGTTAATCAGACCGAAACCCATATTGCATCTAGACAATTGCATTATCTTATTATTAAATTAACTATCACCATTAAGATAATGCCAACTTACACTTATTTATTTCAGAAAGATAAAGGCAACACCTTATTATGTCTTCCTCAGGTTGAACTTTGCATCAGGGCTTTATTTAAATAATTTGCCACTTTTTACAGTCTTTGCTTACATAGTGTCCTATAAAACAAGAATTTCCGTTTAGCTCCTGGCGAGGTAAGAGATTTCCAAGGCAAATCCGAGGCTTTTAATTCTCTCAGTCTGACCTGGTTGCCACCGTTGCAAATCGGAGGAGAACTTAGCTATTATGACGTGAAGTTTTTATATAACAAAACTGGAAAAACATTGGAAGAGGTTCGCAGTATTCAAGGTTCGAGGACTGAATATATTCCTTCAAAACTTCCCGCTGACTGCGATATCTACGTGCGAATTCGCGCGTGCACGACACCAGACATCAATGGTGAACTTAAATTCGAGGGAAATTGGAGTGAGATGCTTCATGTGAAAACATATGCAGGTAACCAAGGAACTTAATTTTACTATTTATGCAAAGCCATATGGCTAATATTTTATTATTTAACGCAAATTGGCCCTAATTGCGTGCATTATCCTTTTATCAGACCCTGCACAGTCAAATTGGAGTATCAAGGTCGAAACTGCTAATGAATCAACCCTTCAGTTTTACTGGACGCCACCCCTGTTTGAATTGAATGAATTGATTGGCATTGAGCTGGAAGCATCTTATACAACAGGTGGACGGAAAATGAGCTACAAAACGAAAATCAATCCAGCCACCCGTCAGGGCTTCCTTGATGGTTTGCCACCTGGCAGGCTTTACGACACCTTACTCACAGCCCTGTACGCTAAACGAAACACTACGATGTATGTCGGAGAACACTCGACTAATGCATGCCGTAAGTTTGAAGCTTTACACACACACTTCATTTGCATTTTCTGCCAAGCCAGTGGCGATGCATAAAATCTAAATTGCACATTGTAGATTTTGGTGATGTAGTTTTTCCAGGTTTTCCGGAAAATTTGTAACAGCACATGTTTGCTCATTCACATATAACGAAGTTTGGTAAATTGTTCTCATCCAATGCTACACAACGAACCATTAGTACATTTGCTGGTTAAAAATAAATGACATCAGCAGACACATTCTTAAGATGCAGAACATGTGACCTCATGGTACACGCTGTTCGGATAAAATGAAAAAAAATCTCTGCATTCGACCACATAGGCAACGCTTCTGGCGCTAGATACGCATTGTTCGGAATCACAGCTCTTATCATGACATCCTTGACTTAATTTTGTACTCCACTGGATCTGGCCACATCGGTCGCAGTATATGGTAATGTTTTAATTTAAATAACTTAATTCATGCGAAACTTGCAAGTTCGGCTGCTAAGTGTGCTATGTTTTCGTCGTTTTCATGTTTTTTTAACGAATATCTTAACGTGAGTCATTGCACAGCTCTTACTTATCTTATGTCTACACTAGTTCAATTCTACTACAAATATATGTACGTGTACACTCGCTTTAATTCTGACACTCTAGAATGACAATGTAAAGCAAACTCTGGGGAGAATGGATTAATCATCAGGTGACGTTTCACACTCGTGATTGAGCGTATGATCTGAGATAAGACAAGGTGTTTTTTTACTCACTTCTGACAAATCCACCAGACTCTGTCCTCATTGGTCCTATCTTCTCGCCTAAATGGTGTCTGACGGCCTCGTAAGGCGCTGCTAGATCACTTCTTTGGTTAATGTAATTGGCACCTGATCACTAGGCCTCAATTATCTCTCTCGCAAATTTGCTTTCGGCTCAACTGACTACTTGTGCACTTCTGAAACCGAATTGTGGATTAATTTTGAGGCTGTGCATGGTGACATGCGATCGTACTTCTTTTCGCTTAACGGCTAGTTTGTGCTCATGCATGCACGACCTTTGTCCTTTGTCGTTCATGTCACAGTAATTGGTATGACAGTCTAGACAGCCTACCTGGTAAACGACTCCTGTCGTGTCCGCAGTGGATAGCCACACCTTAGTTTGCATCAGCAAGCACCGGATGGTGAATTCCAGTCTATGATCAAGATCAAAATTTAGGTGGTCGCGGTTTGCGTTTAGTGGCTTCAGAGACGTCATTCACATAAGGCAGGGCATGGAGTATTTCAGGTTTTTATATATGCGTCTTTAGGCTTGAGTATGCCTTTGATACAAGCATTTTCTTATAAAAGTGCCGCGAGTACTTTTTGATGAGGAAGAGTTGCCAAAAGGATATTCGCAATCGCAGCTTCTCGGTCAATGTGCTGCAGTTTGTGTTGATGCGTCAACAAGTGTCCTTTTATGCTACAGAGTGTGGTTATTGTAATAATGAAGGATTTTCTCGGTGCTTGTCACTTTTCGAAAGACCCTGGTGTGCAGGGTTCCATTCTCCTGCCTCAAAAACTTGACATCAAGGAAAGGAATTGTATCGTCCATTTTGTTCCTCTATTGTAAATCGAAATTTCGGCGAAATTGATTTCAATGTACTTATGGTGGTGGCTTTTGCATCTCAATGCAGGGTAACACAAGTGTCGTCTACGTAACGCATCCATAATTTTGGTTTGTGAGACTCTTGCTGCTAGTTCCTGCAAGAAGGCCTCCGCGAGATAGGGATTCCCTAGATTTGCTCGAAAAACGCATATAAATGTGCAATACGCGGTGAAACCATAGTCCAGTTACTCCATCGCGTGCTTCCTTTTAAATAGATTTCAATCTTTATCGAGCATTCTTTCGAGTATGGTAGTGATGACTCTAGTGGCTGGTTCTTTAAGGATGGATGTTATGAAGCAGATGCCGTCACATTATGCCATTATTTCCTTAATGGGCTATTTTGGCGATTCAGAATTTTTTCCAGGACGTATGCTGAAGAACATCTGTTAGTTCTGAGTCTTCCGTCATATTTGTACACGATTCAATCACTCTACAATTAAACCATCGGAAATATGATTCATAATAGTGTGGTGTTCACTTATCTGCTTAATGGATGTGCATGTTCCATTGTACCCTAGAATTCACTTTAGATCCCTCACATGATGACGACAGAGGTTGGGGGTTATTTGGTACTCGACTTTGATGAGCTTTTTTGCGTTCATTCAGCCAAGCATAACCTTAACCACCAGCAGAGGACGGAAACACAAACATGCACACACATAGATTGCGCAGATCATCCATCAATGGGGTGTACCGGATGTGTCATAAGGACTTATTCGAACCGAAATTCATCAGTGACTAGCCACGTGCCATTCTCTGTTACCACAGATCTGGTATTTATTCACTCATGAATGGGCTTTCACTGTCACACACGTTGAGAAACAGCTACTGAATCTTTTATCCAAAATATAAAGATTCAGTGAATACTCTCACTGGACGATGGAAAATACGAATGGTTACGTTATGGTTTCGGTAATGCGTCACCAAACCAGTGCATTTAAATGGCAAATAAACATATGAGCTGAGAATCGGGCCCACAATGAGAAGTCGCTGTACGGTGTCCAATTTTGCTACGTCAAGGTGTGTGCATGATCTGCTTGTTAAGCATCTGCAGTGAATGCGCCTGTCGCTAGATTCTCGTGGATAACGAAGCATCACCAACAGGAGTCATCAACAGAAGACGAAGCACTCGTATCAACGTCTTCTGATGACAATGCACTGGATTGTTTATCCCCTCGAGCCCTTTTCATGTGGCTAAACAGATTGCAAAATGCCGATTTTTTGGGATTTCCAATGATCTGTGTATTATCATAGTTGTAGAGCAGAGGGGTATTTCGGGGTTGAGTTTCAGTAATGCCTGTATTTTAACCATAAATGGTCCTTTAAATATCATAAGGGTGTTTTGTGGAAACCTAAGAATACCACTTAGAGGCACTCACTGAAAAAAAAATCGCATGCATAAACGTCTGTTGTCAACAACGCTGGATACGGTATCGGAATACTCAATACCTTGGCTTTTGTTAGTACCCTTTGCTTATAAAGTAGTTCAATGGTTTCTGGTTGACATAGTTAAATACTTATTTGACGTCCATCCAGTGAGTCTTGTTCAATAAACGTACAAAAAATAAATTCAAAAAACAGTTCATTTCATACCTTTCCCACGCCAGGCAGGTGTGATTACGTATCTCGTTTTCCAGAAGTCTCGTTGAGTGGTCAATATATCTCGCCTCATGTGAATTAAATGATTAAGTGCAAATTGATGTGGTTTTCAAGGGATCGGTTGACTTAACCTCATACCGATAGGATGTGAGAGTAAATAAAGGATACGCGTAAACTGGTGGTGAGTAAGACACACCTGAATACTGTGTTTATGCGTTAGTTTCCTATTTCATTCCAGCGTTTCCAAAAAAAGGCTGCTTTAGCAACATTGCTACCATTCTGTAGTAGAAGTACTTTGAGGATATGTGGTATGCCCCATTTATCAAAACAATAACTTTCTCGACATAATTGCTTTTACAAAATATGTCCTGTGACTGCTTGAGCTTCAACAAATACATAAGAGCAGAGAAAAGTGCGGCATATTTTTAACTTTCAAACAGACTTTTCTATCTTCGAGTATGCAAGGTAAGGCTATTGTTTCTATTTTTTATGCTCATTAACCTTGAAAATAAATCTTGTCAGAACATTTTTCGTCAGCCATTTTTATATATTTTATCACAAAGTAATAAGATTATCTTACATAAGAAGGTTCGCTTGGTCAAAGTCTAGTAGGTTTAATCCTCGGTTAAGTTGTTAACAGCACATAAACGTATGCCAATCCTAATAAATAATAGATTATCTTTATTTTTCATTCCAGTTAGGATAATGTACAAAGGCATAAGTCCTTAAAAATATAAGATTTTTAATACTTTGAAACATTTCAGTAATGCAAAAACGAATATAAACAAAAAAACGTAAAGCAGAATAATCGCTTATTCAAATTTGACTCTTCACGTACTTCATGCATGAAATAACATAGACAGAAGTAATTAACCAACAAAGACAAAGGAAACTGTAACGGCAATTTTTGGTTTAGCAGCCATCGTTAGCCGGTCGTACCCAAACTCGAGGATCAAACCTGCGACCTATTTCTCAGCTGATCGACACTCTAATCACTGAGCCACGTGCTCTTTTTCTTGTCAGTTTTGATAAGGTATATTTACAACGGTAAATGGGCACCTTTCTATCATTAAAAATAATCTGCCCAAACAAATATAGAATAATCTTATTTCTAAGGTTTTTCACTGTGTTTTTAAGTCTTTTACTCCGGCAAATAAGGTCTACAAAGTGACTTTCTATAATAGAACATGCTTTGTTCTTAGACTGCATGAGAAAAGTTCTAGAATATGCATACCACAAACCGAATTACATATAAGGCTTCAGCTAGTTGTTCCTAACCAAGATAATATATTTATGAGTGCATATAGGTGAATGCAACTTAAAAACTTAATTTTATTAGATTATGAAGTGTAATGGTCTAGCTTCGGTTTGTCAAGCCGTCTTATAATTTGCCTGCCTCAAGAACAAACGGGTACTGTAAAGAACATTTGCCGTTGAGCTTGTTCGATAGTCGCTTCGCAAACGCAGCTTTAATAGGATTCAATTAATTCTAAGAAAGTATTGTTCTGAAACGTTTAATTCGCCCACCTGTTTAATATAATGAATAACTATTTTTTAGCCCCTACCGCTCCAAGAAATGTAAAAGCAGAAGCTGTAAGCTTTCATTCCATCAATCTCGTGTGGGAGCCACCCATGCAACCAGGTGGATATTTGGATGAGTATCATTTATTCGTTCAATATCAGATGACTGATGACTTCACTGTGGAAGCTTCGCGTTACATCCCATCCGACGCCACTGCTTATGTCGTGGACCATTTGCCTGCCGATTGCGTTATCCAAATCATGATTCAGTCCAGGACGAAGTCAACTGTATCACAAGAAGATAGCCTGGAAGGCCAGTGGAGCGAAGCGATTTACGTGAAAACTTCTCTTGGTAATTTGAACATTACTTTCTTTAAATTTTAATTTATTTTAAATGTGTTGAAATGGCCAATCATCCTCTCGGGAAAAGGCAACGTCCTGAGAAGGTTTACAACGTATGCTAACCTGTACGATTACGCTTTTGCACTTAAACAACCTAATTTCACCTTTTTTCGAAACTTCTGAGGAAATATAAATGAAATTTCCAAAAAGGGTTTCATCACAAATTGTAATGCCCATCATAATTTCCTACTTAAACGATCGTGGAAGCACATATAACAAAAAGTGATAATTTCTTAGGAATGCTTCAATTTCCTCCAAATGTGCATGGCCTCTGAAAGTATTCTCTTATTAGATACTTTCCGATTGGTCTTTTTTAATTCCTTAAGGAATATTTAAAAAACGATGCTCCTTCAGTACCTTACTATGTGCGCTTTGGACTATAATTGTAAAATCTCAGCATCCTTTTTCCTTGCATCGATTATTGTCTACAAATAGAATGATCCGAAGTTTTTTATTGCATTTACTTCATACAAAAAATACTGTATTTTCAAATGTTTATAAACTTTAGCATATAAGTGAATCATCATGGACCTTGGTTCAAAAAAAGCCCTGAGTGGGATTGTTAAACACTGACATTAGGATAATAACAATGACATGATTCCAAAAGCTCTTAAAGTCTGTGTCTGTAGCCTCCTTTATTCAAAAGGTACTTTAGAGGACGTGCTAAGCCAGTGGACTACACCTGCCTAAACAATGACTGCTCCCAATTAGCTTCCTTTCAAGTATGAGGAAAAATTCAAAAAAGGCGTTACTAAAATTAGAGTTTGACTGGATCAATTTTCAATCTGTATTGCATATTTGGGCGAAACCCTCCTAAGTTTTAGCCAAATTGCTTTTATCTCACGTCCAGATAAAAACCTCGGCTCAATGCTACATTTTATGTTGCAGCTCCTCTTGATCTATCATCGGTAGATGTTGAACCTATCAACAGCAATAGTCTTAACTTCACTTGGACAAACGCGACATTTGAGGAGGCTGGATTGCAACGATTTGAACTAAAAGTAAGTAACACTTTAGATGAAAAGCCCTTGCTCCAAGCGATCAACGTTACTTCCTCAAAACGAACGGGTATCATAGGAGGCTTGATTCCTGGCAGAACGTATGAAACTGCAATTGTCGCCGTGTATGGCAATTGGAGCTCTGAAGTTTTTACAGGACTGCATCGAATGCCAACAGGTACTATCTAGCAGTTTGACATGTTTTTATCGATACCAAACATATTTTGGCAACATATTCTTCAGCCACGTTCAACAAATTATTTAATTCGCGGGGGCAATTTCAAATTTGTTAAAACTTAATAAACCTCAATCTTATTGAACAAGCGCAATCGAGACCTTCATGGGTCAATGGAGCAGATACAAGAGTTCCTATTACGTCTGAAATATTTGACCATGACATGAAAAGGCATTTTCCACTTAATTGGGTCATGCCATTAATTCATACTGAAATTTATTTACCATGTCTCCTTGAGTTTTTGGTGGGCAACTTCATTGCTTGTCAGCCATTTATTTCTGCATAAATGGATTGTTTCAAATTAAGTATGATTTTTAACGATAAAACAATATTTTCCTAGATGTATCCTCATTTGCACGGCCAGCATGAAAGTCATTTTATATTGAGTTGTTTAGAAATATAAAGTTTTATATTTCTGCAACATCCGAAAAACTTTCCTTTCTAGTGTAAGTTACAATCACCTGCTTGACAGAAGAACGATTTTAGATAACACGGTTGTGGTTATACGTGGTTAGTTTTTATAAAAGTCTGTAAAGCTGAGGGTGAAATGAATACTCACTGTAATTTTGTCCGTAAGTGTTACTCCTCTGTAATAAACGCAGTGAGCAGAGGCCGTAATATATTCTAGAAAAACGCAATATAAAACTAAAAGACACGAGGGTGGGAATGTGTAGTTAGGTAGGGAAAGGCTTCTACTGACATCTGATGAACAGCCTAATTTATCACTGACTAACGTAGCCGGTACCCATGTTTCATTTTCCTTTGCTTACGAGATGCACTCTAAATGAGCCTTGAACGTGGGCGATAGAACTTACTTGTGCCATTGCAAAGGGGCGTTGAATAATAAGAACGGGATATCTGGTGTTCTCGTATTTTAAGTCATAAGGTTTAAACACGTTCAGTGGGCCTTAATTACTTGAAAACCTTAACGTTCAAACAGTGCTACCGACATTAGTCACCGTGTACCTGAAAGCAGAGTGGACGTAGTAATATTGCTTTGCGCAGGATTCAGTTCTTAACTACATGAAGTTTTTGCAGCAACTTCCTTTTATTTTCTAACTCATCAACGTAAGCAATTTTAGTTTATTTAAAAGCATACGCGCTGCTTTCGATAACTTCTCTTCAGGCCAGTACAGTTATAGAGAAACGTTGGAACGCAGTAGAAATTTAAAACATGAAATCGATAATGTTCGTCAATTTGTGTGGGTTATCTGAGGAACGTGCATAGGGGAAGGGTGATAAGAGACAATTTGATAGGCGGCAGTAAGTGTTTGGTAGAGCCGTTCTATGTGTTTGCGAGGCCAATTGATATGAGCCAACTGGTTGGAACATAGCTGAAAAAGAGCAGACAGTGAAAAAAACTCCCAGTACTATTAAGAAGACGGAAACTGTCGCCTTTTGGGAGGGGTCCAACGGGGGGCATTGCGGAGGTCACATGGATAAGCACCATAGTGCAAAAGATGCAGCCAGATGCTCCTTTGCTGATTGCAGAGTCCGTTGAATGATTTCACAGGCGGAGATATCCGCCCAGATCATCCTCAGACCGTTGCGGTTAAAACCAAGGGAGAACGTTCATACACCGCATGGACGATGGCTGCCAGGTCCAGCTGACGCGAACACTCACGGTGTCACAAAGGTGTGCAAATAATTAAGCAGCAAAGACCTCTGGGACCTCAGCATAAAAATTATGGGAGAGTGCAAGCCCTCTAACGAAAATAACAAACCTAAAGAAATGTTTCTTTTCAATATAGCTAAAAGTATCCTAAATAACCTTATTTTCTTACGTCACTTTTGCAGCTTTCAGTTCATGTTGTCGCTCGCACCATTACATCGATCTACCTTACGCTTAAAAACCTCCAAGGAGTCTGACATAACAACGTACAGATGAAGATTATTCCAAGCTTCAACTACTTTTTTGGAGAAGAAGTACTTCCGAATGTCTATCTTAGCTCCAGTCACACGTAATTTGATAGGATGACCTCTCAAGTTCGTTGCTGTTGCAAACTCGAAGAAATCCCCTGGAACGAGACAATAGTACTGGATGCAAAGTATTCGGAAGGTTTGTATCAGATCTCCACGAAGCTGTCTTTAGTGCAAGGGAAAGAGATTAAGATTCGGCAACCGTGTTTCGTTAGGCTGTTAGCCATATCCACGGACATGTTTGGTTGCTCAAATTTGGACCCTTCCTTTGCCCTCCAGGGTCCCAAGCTTGGATAGTGGACTCCAACTGCGGCCACACGAATGTTCCGAAGACTTGAGCGAAGCAGTCGGTAGTGAAGGCTGCAAAAGCTCGTTTAACGAGGAAAAAAATCGGCATGGCGGACTTCGCTACCTTTCCGCAAGGTAGGGAGGGTTTAAGCGAGGGCGTGATCCAGACTCCTAGGCACTTTTTGGCATCCACTTCTTTCAATGAAATGCCATTTAGACGGTATACCAGACGGTTCGAAGGATTGCCTTTCCCGACTCGTATTATGTTGCACTCTCTCTAATGTAACGACAAGATCCAGTCATTTGACCATAACTGGAGTCAATTTAAGTTTGTCTGCAAGTTCTCTTCACCAGCGGCAGTTTGAATGACGCGCCAAAGTTTGAGATCATCGGCAAACATGGCAATATCGCAGTCCAGTTAGTTGGCACAATCGTTAATGTAGACAATGAACAAAATAGGGCCAAGAAAAAAGCTTTGGGGAACACCACTCTTAACCTCAACCTTGACTGTTATCGCTGATGTGGACAGTTTGTGAGCAGCCAGTTAAGAAGCTTTCTATCCATGTCAGAAATCTACCTCTTACCTATGCTGTTGGTGCGGTGGTGCGGCACGCTTTCAAAAGCCTTTTTGAAGTCGATATAGACTGGATGCAGCGTATTTCTTCTATCGACCACCTAAGTCAATCGTTCTAAACAGCAGAGCAAATTTTCGACGCAGGACCTACCTCGTCGGAAACCATGCTGGACGTTGGAAAGCAGTTGGTTATTTCTAGGAACTGCATTCGTAGTTGCTTAATTATTTTTTCCATGATTTTGCAGCAAACTGAAGTAAGTTGATCAGTCGATAATTGTTTGCAAAAGTCACGGCTTCTACCCTTATAAAGCGGCGTTATCCATGCGGATTTCCAGTCGGCTGGTAGACTTCCATTCTAGAAGGATGTTTGGAAAAGCGTAGAGATTGGTTTTGCCAGTTCTCTTACGAGCTCTTTCAACAGCTTTGCAGGTATTTCATCGGGACCCAGCGAATTAGATTCCTTTAGCCTTAAAAGATCCTGGAGGACAATAGTTTAAGTAAAATGAACAGTCTTGACTTTTGTATCAATTTCGAAACAATCGACAGGGTAATCGTATCTCGTTTCCTTTGTGCAAACATACTGGAAAAATTCGGAAAAATTCCTTTGCACTGTCTTCAGTAAGGTCTGTACCCGCGGCGGTCCTCAGTAGGAGTATCAGATCCTTGTTCCGTGTATTCTGCCTGAGGTTACCGTTATCAGTTTCAAGTTCACGGTAGCCCGGCTCAGAAGGTCCATTTCGAAAGCCTGTCTTGTTCTTACAATACGGCCCTTGACCCGATTTATCTGCATTTTGTACGCATTTAGAGATGCTGGAGTTCCGTCCGTAGGTGATTTTTTCCTCAATCTCAACTTCTTGTAAACTTCGTATTTTAAGGCCTGTGTTAGCTATCGCGGTCTGTTCATAAACCTTTTTCTCAAAATCGGTCAGTGATTTTTGATGATCTTGTGCAGTATGTTTTTGATCTTTTCCCAGTCCTTGGTCATGTTTCCAACGAATAAAAGTTCCCACTGACTGCGTGTGAGTTCGGCCCTCATTCCACTGAAATTGCCTTGCTTTATATTTGTTCTGACTGTTGTGGGCCTTTCTGGTATATAAATAGTGAGTACTCCCATTGCAGTACCACGTGGTCACTTTTAACTAGCGGCAGTAGACATGGCACTTCGTCGATGCTGTCCTGCGACTTTGTGAGAACTTGGTCAAGGCAATTGGCCTGTTGTCATTCGCACACCCTTGTGGGAAAAGTGACATGCTGTGTTATAAGTAGCATTAGCGTCTTGCTTAGCAGACAACCGTCAACGTCTAGATCAACGTCAACGTCTAGATGTGAGGCGCATTTAAGTCACCCATGGACTGGATATCTGACCGTGTAGCAAACTTTTCAAGCTCCGCTAGCAGGTAAGCATCGGCTACGGGGTCTATTCTCGTTGGATGGTAGACTGTCAGGACATCTAGACTTGATGATCTTGACAATTTTATGGATATCCATATCGCCTTGGAACTAGACGCAAGTTTATAAGTTTTTTTCACAAACTGTAAGTGCACTTTTTACATAAAAGAATATGCCACATCCTCGACGCTCTTTCCTGTCTTTTCCTAAAAGTTGGAAGACTGCCATAGTTACCTCCCAGTCGTCCACAAGTTGGGACAACCAAGCTTCTGTTAAAGAAATTATATCAGGAGATAGATCGCAGACATGAAACTTAAGCTCATTGAGATTCGATAGCATACTTAGTGCATTGGTGTACATGAATATTTGTTTTTGGTTTGCCCGGGAAGCGACTGCAGTCGGGCGCGAGACCCCGTTTAGTGGGCCGATAGGGTGGTAATCCGGAACGGGCCTCTGCAGGGGGAGATTAATGGACTATAAATCACTTGGTTGTTGTAAATAATCAATTTTTTTCCCTTCCGCTGAGCCACCGTCTCGGTTTAAGGACAAGTTGACGACAATTTTTCCGCTCCGCAGGTGATAAATCCTGTTTAAAAAATACTCCAGGGTTTGAGTTTTTTAACTTAAAGTGTCTAGACAGAATGAGACTGGCTACCATGCTTCTGGTCAAAATAACTTTTAGAGGCCTAGGACTTGTTGATTCAGATTGGCTCTTGATAAGTTTTCCAAATCGAAAGGCTTTTTCCAATTGAATCGACGTATTGGGTGTCAGCAAAATTGTTCAAAAATTCATAAAAAAGTGGTTCATTTCTTCGGAATATTGGTCTACTATAGTTGTAGCTGTTGATTCAGGTAGTCCCGGTATTATTAAACCTTTTTTTCTGTCAGTCGCATTTTTTCTACCTACGACGCTTTCTACCACTATCTGGTGAGAAGGTCTCATGTTCCGCACGGGTTATGATAGAGCAGACGATGATTGGCTATATGTTGGCTTTGCTCCGTTTTTTTGGTTTCGGCGAAGTCCACGGCTTCGAAGTTTTTGAATCGCATGTGGTAGTTGCGGTTGGGAATCAAAACTACTGCTTGTGCTTGGTAAGTGAATCTTAGTATTTCCTGTTTTGGCAAAACAATGGTTTAAGCCTCTTGCTCGAGCTTTTTTGAGGCATCTGTCGAAGTCGGTTGCCCATTAAGATTTTCCTTCTTGGTGTCAGATTTGCATTTTGGAAGGCTATTTTTTGTTTTAGGTGGAATGTTTTCGTCCTGTGCCAATGCTACATGTTGTGCGGTAGCCGTAGCACCTTTCAAAGTTATTATTGTGATACTTTTTGATCAAGAATTAATGGTTATCCTCATGGGTAGTCGCTCAGTGGACTCCTGAGTGGCATCTACTGCTTTAGAGGTGCCTTTTAGCGCAGATTTTATTTGCCTTATCTCATCCTTGAGGTCGTTTAGCTTCGTGGACAGTTTCTGTCAGCCACCACAAATTGCAGTGTCATCGATAGCATTAATATTAATTTGAGAGAGCGTCCGCCACCGTGATTAGGTGGCTGAGTGGTAAACGAGCGTCGCAATGGCGTACGTGGTCAT
Source organism: Schistocephalus solidus (assembly GCA_017591395.1). Lineage (NCBI taxonomy): Eukaryota > Metazoa > Platyhelminthes > Cestoda > Diphyllobothriidea > Diphyllobothriidae > Schistocephalus > Schistocephalus solidus. The sequence continues at coordinate 93,979 of WEDG01000280.1, read as the reverse complement.
GGGTTCAATCCCGGCCTGCGGCATACCTTTTTGAATTCTTGGGTGGTGACTAACGACCTAACTAGGGGTTAGGTTTAGGTTACATTACCAGAGGTTGTACACAAGCAGTATATAAATTATCTGCTCCACATTTTTTGCAAATTAATGAAAGCACTGGAACGTTCTTAACTACGTCTGCTAGTGGACGTTTTTGGAATTCTTTGTTATGACGAGTTACTCGATATAAATTTCACAATCACATAGACAGAATATGGATAATGAATGACTCAGCCTGTTTTGTAGATACTATTCAGAAACCCTGACGAGCAGTAAGAGACTAAATTTGACTGATAGGTTGTGCAGGCCAAGCGAAAATTTTCGGCAGGGTGCTCGATTTGGAGAACTCTCCTGGTCAAACAATGAGGGTTCTGAAGGCAACTGAATGAAAGATTCAATAATTTGAACTAACTAATGTATGCTGACTGTTTTTTTCAGTGCAAAGACTCGATTAAAATTGGTCTTCTTGCTAATATAAATTTTAACCGCGTGGTACCCGTTCAGTTCAAATGTCAAATGTTAACTGCCATCACATACTTTATCAATCGTCTTTCAAATTTCATTAATAGGTGTGAAGAAATACTTGACATTTTCATCATTCAGCCCTGTGGTCAACGCATTTAGGCAAAATTGGCACTTCCCTGCCTCATTTTCTCAAGCTCGAAAGTTAGATATTAAAATGAAAATCTTTAATTCGAAACTGTCAATTATTTTACCACCACTGAAAAACATAAATCCAAATCTATCGAGATTAGCAATTTAATTGTGGAGTAAACTATAAATTAAATAAAATTATTAAAGTTATTGCGTTTCAAAAATGTTTTTGTGCACAGTTATCTAGGATATGTAAGCAAGGTTAACAATTGCTGCAACATAATCCGCTTATGACAGCAGCAGAATATATTTTCGTATATCCTTACTATAACATAACCTATGAAGAAAATATCTAACTCTGCGAATTATTCATAAAATACTTGTTATTTTAAGTAGGGAGCATTTGCCAGATTATTAAACGAAAATGCAATTATATTATTTAGACTCTTCCGAATTATAACATGCTAAGAAAACATTGACATTGATCAGTTATAATCACGATATTCGCTTGAAATTTTTTCTTAAATTATGGAGTTAGTAACAACCACGTAAACCACACAGTTGACGTCATGATCCACATATACAGGCAATTATACATAGCCATAATATCCAAAAAGTAAAGTTATATTTTAGAGAAGCGAAAATTCCCATTCAAAAATTCAAAAGACAATTTGGCGAGCATGCGTTAGCTTTAAATAAATTCTCATCAGGCCTTTACATTTATATCTCTGTGTCATTAAGTCAAATATGCAGGTTAGTAGAACAAATTGTACGGTTGTCAGGGTGGGAGAAAGGGGGAAAAAAACAAAACTGCGGTCCGTTTTCTGATCATGGTCAGAGGAATGGTAACCGCTGGGACAGGTAATTAAATGCGGGCGGCTAAATTGGTGGCTTTCGGCTACGGCAATTGGAGTGCCTGCATAAAGTTCTTTTGAGCGCACAGGACCGGTTTGTGTAGCCTGATTGACGTTGCTTCTGCCGTAGCCAACAGGCGCTGCCAAGGAATTTCGAAAAGTTTGAAGGGACATTATAAATTACCCGGAAGGCCTCTTTGGCATTAACACGATAGCCTGTGTCTACCACATTGCGAAGGAATTATAGATTTATCACCTGCGATACCTTGAGAAGTTATGCCGAAAATGACCTGGAAAGCACCCGTGTAAACGTGGAAGAACTATGACGTCACGTATGCCAACGTGCAACCATACTCAACCACCTTGACAAAGATGAGAGACAGGAATTTGAGAAAAATGTGGTGTCTTTGGGGGAAAAACGTGAAGAAATAAAAAAATGCCCTGTTTCGGAGTGTGCATGAAGGCAGACCACAATCGAAGCTGCCAGAAGACCTAAGTCGGTACGTACACAATTTTTCGTCTATATCTCTTGATAAAACGTCAATTGAAGCCTTATCACTTGGTCCTAAGTTTTGCTGCCCGCGTCAGAAACCCAGCCAACTAGAGTTTGAAACACAGCATGAAAACCTCCTTTATCAAACTCAAAACCTCCAGTCAGTTTCGACAGACAGTGAACAATACCTTAAGTCTACGTTAGTCAACTGTTCTTTTCAATATTCGAACAATGGCTAGAAATTTCGAGGCTTACTAACAAAGTCACACATGGAGAAATTAAAAGAGCTCCGTCAAAACAAAGATATTCTCCTAGCGAGGCAAGATAAGGGAATGAGCGTTGTCTTAATGGACAAAACAGATTATATTTTGAAACTTCAAGCAATTCTGTCGGACAAGGGAAAGTTTATTAAGACAGAAAAGTAGAAGGATCGTACTGATGATGAAGAAGCGCAACTAACTGACTGTTTGAAAAGACTTTAAACGGAACTTCTGATAAGCGAAAATGACCTAGAGCGCCTCCGCCCCATCGACACGCATGTACCTCGATTATACGGCTTACCAAAGCTACACAAAGATGGCACATCCGTTCATCCCATCCTAGATATTAAGAACTCACTATATCATGCGATAGCAAAATGGTTAGCGGACAAACTAAAGCCCATACAGGATCAGCTAGCGCCTCATAGCTACCGATATACTTTTGAGTTCGTTGAAGGCGTGAAATATTTCGACCTGACCGGCATGACGATATTTTCACTGTATATCTCGTCTCTTTTTAAGAATGTGCCAGCCACGGAGACAGTCAACTATTTCTGTGAATTATTACTTCCAGCCAACAAGATATAGGAATACCAGTGAATGCGCTCTGGGAACTATTATTAAAATGTACCTTGAACGTGCAGTTCCTATTTAACACCAACTTGTACAAATAGATAGACGGAGAAGCTATGGTCTCACCCCTTGTTTCCCTTCTGACGAATATTTTCATGGGCAAGCTAGAAGCTTTACAGCTTCGTCCCTAGATAAATCGTTTAAAATATGATAGGCGCTACTTAGAGGATATCTTTGCAGATGCATCTGAACAAACGGACATTTCAACTGTAATGGCTACCATGAATCAGGCGCACCCGTCACTAAAATTTACACTGGAAGAGTAACAATCTGGATCGCTCCCTTTTCTGGACGTGCTTCTGAGTAGATGCCTGACGGGAGTTTTGGATGTAGTGTCAATCGTAAGAAGGCCTGGTCTAGACAAAACACCCACTATGGGGGTTTTTTACCGCTTAACTTTAAGCGTAATTTAGTGCGGTGTCTGACACAAAGGGCGAAATGGATCTGCTCGGCCGATAGCATTGACGAAGAGCTTAAAGTTGTAGAAAGCAATTTTAGACAGAATGGATATCCAGATAGATTTATTGCCAAGAATATGACTTAAAGACCTCCAAAGCTACCGTTGCTAACGGCAAACAAGAACCAACTATTCATCAGGGTCCCATTTCAAGGGGATACAGCAAGTGAACTCCTATGAAGGCGCCTAAGCCAAGCTGTGTCATGCACCTTTCCAGCAGCTGATGCCTATGTACTTTTCTCGACTTCTCCCATCCTTTACGGGGGCAAGTAGAAACTGCCAGCCCAGACCAACTCAATGCACATTTATTCTTCCACATTGTCCTGTGGAGCAGAATATATTGGTCGCACGAGCCGGCGTTTGTCCAAAACAGTACGAGAACACCTTCCAGCAGGGTAAGGAAAGGGGCAGATAAAGAACATAAACAGCTCTATCCTCGCTCATGTGGGAGACACAGGCCGTCGTGTTAATGCCAAAGAGGCCTTCCCAGTAATTTATTAGTTCAATTCAACCTATTTAAAATTCCTTGGACAGCGTCTGTTGGCTTCGGCAGATGCAGTGGCAATCAGGCTACAAAAAGCGGTCCTGTGCGCTCAAAAGAACTTATTTCAGGCACCGCAATTACCGTGGCTGAATCCCACTGATTTAGCAGCCCGCATCTAATTACCTGTCCCGGCGGCCACCATTCCTCTTAAAATGATCTGAAACCGGACCGCAATTTTCTTTTTTCCCTCTCCCCACCACCCTGACAACCATTTAATTTGTTCTACTTACCCGCATATGTGACTTAATGACACAGTGATATAAATGTGAAGGCCTGATGAGAATTTATCGAAAGCGAATATATGCTCGCCAAATTGTCTTTTGAAAGCTATATTTTTTAAACATTCTAGTTCAAGAAATCTTTATAATACCCATGGGTCTTTATTCTTAAAATATGAACCCATATTTAATAAATTCGTTTCTCAAAATAACAACAAATATAGGCTTTACAAATACTTTGAAATTCGTAAATAATCTATCGGTTATAACATATCGCTCGAGGCATTTTTATTTCTTGTATGCCCGTTTATTTTTGTCATTGTGGTTAATCCAATGCAAATATACATAAACACATACCGGTTTTTATCAACAAAAATTAGAAGACAACTGTGTAACTAGCCACTTTAGAAGTTGAGGACGGACTTGCCGGTCCTATAAGAGAGAGAGAGCTATGCTTTATTTTGAAAGTAAAATTCCAAAAATTTCAGCAAACAAGGTCCTCCATTCTGCGTGAAGAATCGTATTTGAATTTGTCTCTAAGTATTGATCAATTTGGACTTGCTTCAAAATAGTGACAGCGTCGTGCACTGATGACATATAAGAGGATTCACATGTGAATGGAGAGCAGAAAAGATGGTGGCTGAATTTCAAAAGCCCGCTTTAGTGTCCTATCAGATTCAGTGGATTCAGCGGATTCTGTGCACGATTCCGCTTTTAGTGTGATATGCCTTTTTCATTAAAATCCGAGTTTTGCTAAAATATTTGCTGCCTTCTTTTCGTGACAATCAGCTTAGTATGTAACATCATGTGCTGCAGTTTATTGGCATTCAGTGTTCCAGAGCTTAAGTAACACCTCCTTCTGACTGCAGCTATGTGGCGGTAAACAGTAACAACAAATCCCTTAAATTATTTTAAAACAGTTCTAACAGCCATTGCGATTCCCTTTCTATATCACCCTATGGGTCAAGGTAAAGATCTGATCCTATCAAGCGGCTCCCATAATAGTGCATGTACATCACAAAAGTCAAATATATTTTTAACGGACCCGGCATTCAGTGAAAATCCCATGGTTATTTTAGTTCTGTCAATTCAACATGATGACGCAACATTGCTCCGATTGAACTTAATATATAGGTTTATGCCTACAATTTACACATTTCCTGAAACTCTGAATTATAATATCCAATAATCATTATTGATTTGTGATCATTAAGCTGCGTGAAAATATCATCTGGGGTTTCTTCATACCTTAGCTTATTGTTTGAAGATGACACCAAATTTACATAAAACTGCTTTAACTTCTAATTTCATATGAAAGCGTTTTCTTTGGGTAAATCTTGGCGGAAAGCTTTAGGTGTCCATAATATCAACAAATTACTTTCCAAAGAAAACAAAAATCATGTTTTAAGTTTTCAAAGAAACATATTTTTAATTTATTAAGCTTTGGGTAATATTCAATGAAACCATGAGGACGAAACCAAATGTGTTAAATCGTCAGCCAAATCATACCATGATTATGCTTACTACTGATCATTCCAAATCATAAATGTTACACTTATTTTTTTAGATTTTTTTGAAGTACACAATATCGAAGCTGAGGCTGAAAGTGCTAGTGCCATCAGGCTCAGTTGGGATGCACCCTTCCAACAGGATATCAAAATACTAGCTTTCGTGATTAATCTTCAATTTAACAAAACCGACATCTCAATGGCTAATGGGGACCATTATGTCGCGGCTACGGAAAGTGCGTATCGTATTACGAAATTGCCCGCTGATTGCGAAATCAATGTGAAAGTCCGAATAATTACCCGGTACAGACTGCGGCCTGATGAAAATGTAGCCGAAAGTTGGAGCAAGATCGTTCGGGTTAAAACACAACCCAGTAAGTAAATATTTGTTGTTTCTACGTTAAGGGGTTATTTATAATTTAGGGTTTTTTTATTAAGCCAGATGTCAAGGGCTTTAGCGACTTTACAACACAGTCAAACAGCAGTTGTGTCAGACCTTATTAAATCTCACAATGAAATGCATCGTGCTTTCAGTATAGAAATCCTCTGAGGGTTTCCACATTTTTGACTGCGTTTACATTGAATAAACAGTTCATTGACATTCCGAAGGTAAAATGTCTAAGCACACCACGTCATTCGCGTATGAATGAGAATTACATTCGAATTTGATGTAGCATTTACTTAAGTAAATGAAATTACCTTCCAATGTTCCATAATCCGTGGAAATTATAAATTATCCACGGAGCTCTTTAAACGCCAATGAGTCAATATGCATTTAACTAGCTGTAGGCATGCTGATTCGATCTGTCTGGTCCTCAAGGATGAAATTGAATTCGTAATGTATTTTCATGAATTTGCCTTTATGAAATGTGTTTGAGTTTCAGGAATAAAATAAGATAGTGATGGAAGAACATTAAATTTCTTTATAAAGCTTAAAGAGAGTTCTGGAAACTTTAGATATTTGGAATGGTTTTGCAATATTTTCCTCAATGGAGTATGTTTTTTCTTCTTCAAAACGGAAATTGGATACAAGTAAAATTGAGGCTTTATATAAATTCATATTGGCGTCCACGTCGATGGCATAGCTTATGTAGTACATATCAGGTCACACGAATGACTAATATAAGCTCCTCTGTTTTTGAAAAGAACCCTGGACTAGCAAAATTACTTTCGCTTTTTTCGATTATTTGGTTTGCTAGGCAAGCATTTTGGGGCAAAAGGTGTTGGATAAAATATTTGTTGCCTTAAAGGACTTTAAACGAAACTGAGTCATTTACGCCTTTTTAATCCTTTAGAGAATGTTTACTACGATAATACGTCAGTATAATCGTTAAACCAAGGTTATTTGCTATGTGGTTAGGTGTGCAGAGTGGTATTATTCTATTTATATTTAAATTGAATTTTGGGGATTCATATACTCCGTCGTCAGGCCTAAGACTCATTGTAATTTCCCTCGCAGTACTTAAGTTGCATGCTGAACGTTCTAAAAAAGTTAATAAAGCGTAAGCAGCTGGAAATATTTTCTCAATGAATGCAAAGATTCCAGGAAATGGGCAAATTTGATCGACTATGGTTTCGTTAACTATACATATTAAGTTTGCAAGTTTGGCGTTTAAGGCAAGCTTTCTAACATGCAATCTATCTCACGTACGTAAAAGGAGTCAAATCGAACGCTTGCCATTTTTAAAATATTTCAAAGCTAAAAATAACTATCTTGTCATTATCAACGTGCTCACTCATTCTGGGAGACAGGTATACAACTTCACGTCAAAGCTTAATGGAAATTTGTAATTTGCTAGCTTCTTCCTCTCCAATTATATTAATAAAAGAGAACCCAACGTGACCAACGTTTCTATTTTTAGAGAAGGAAAGCGTTTCGTTTTATGATAAGAACGTTTCATCATAGGTTGTTGCAGTAGCGCACACAAAATGCGCACTGGGACATCTGTAATTTGAAAATGTCTGTTGAATGAAATGAAAAATTTACACTATTCCATTTTGTACATGCTATTCAGGGAGGGAGGGCCTCAGTTAAGATAACAAAACTTAATTTTTAGGTAGCGCTACACACCTAGTAAAATTTTTACAAAGCAATTAGGTAGAAGTTTTGTGCTTTTAATGTAAAAAACAATATGTTGTATATCTATGGACAGAAAATTAAAACAGTGGATCAAACAAAAAGGGTAGAATAAAATATTTGTCCAACCAAACTTAGAAGGCTGTCCGGTACAAAAGTAGAACTTGTGCAGAGAAGGACGAAATGATTAAGCAGAAGAGTTCCTGTCGTACTGCTGAAGAATTAGCATAAATGTATGACAACATACAAACTAGCCATAGAAAACAAGTCTTGCGGGTAAGACTAAAGATTGGCCTTGAATTAGGGCATTTAACGCTCAATTAACTTGTAAAAAAGGAAAATAGGTTGGTTTCATGTAAACTTCTAATGAGGCACATTCCACAATCCTTAAATGAGTAAAAAAGTGTTTATGTTTGAGATATCTCAGTTTTGTCAAACACCCAAACATTAGTTGTCATTTTAGCCTCAAGAGAAGGGTGTTGTATTTATCGAAACAAATAAATGTATCAGCGAAATTCGAGGATGAAATATCCCGAATTGATCATAGTCACAAATGGTGGCAAAGGTCCATAAAATTAAAATTTGCTTGTTGAAGTACCGAGTTTGTTTTCCAAATTTTAGCCGCTGTCCTGGGTTTATTGGAAGATCTCATATTATTTGGACAACACCAAATGTGAATGTTGGTATTGTCCAATCAGGAACATTAAGAGAGTAATTAAATTGGCTTGTATGCAACAAATCGGAATAATTGATAACATGATATCTACAATATCCTCTTAATTTTGAGTACTTTATGTCGATGACCATTTTTGATGTTGCAGCCCGTCATACTACGAGAATGAAATTGCACAATCCTGGTGGTTGAAGGAAAGCTAGATGTTTTCTGTTCTGAAAACTTCCATTTTTGCATACACAGCGTAATATTCACATGGAAAATGTTATCTTCTGAACGATAAGACTGTGAAAGAAATTTGTAAATTTATTGATAAGTTGCTTTATTCAATATTTTTACACAATAGAAAAAGCAGATAATTATTCAGGTATAAGTATTGTACTTATTTTATGACAAAAAGTCAATTTTGTGAGGACAGCGGAGATGCAGAAGGGACAGCGCAAGCATATTTTTGAGTCAACAACCCAGTTTCGCTCGGAGAAGTCATCAGCACGCATTCAATAACTTTATTAACACCTAATATGATATGTCAGTATGTGGAAATGCAAGCATTGACCAAAAGACCTATTGACCTATTTATATGAGCTTCCCAGGCCAAACATTAATCGAACTTCAAAGCCTCCTGCAGCAGTAAATCACGCGACTGATGTAAATGATTGTTTTTGATTAACGATCAATCGCTCAGGCCTGGAATTGGCTGCGCAAGGCTCTGTATTTCGGCTGTATACTACTTCTTACTTCTCACGATAGACGTCTGCAAGTTTTCGTTGCTCGACCTTTGTTCTTGCACCTGGGAAAAGAAATTTTTTTTTCGTTTCTAAGAATGTGGCTTCGTTTATGATTTGTCACTGATAAATCGTTGCAATTGAAAAAGTGGAATATGTGATCTATAACTGGCCTCTGATGGCTTTCCGGCAGGGTAAGAGTGTGCTTCTATTTATGCTGTTTTATCCAACATATATATTCCTACAATAATCCCACATAATCTTACTTGAATGCACTCTATGAATTTATTTTTGTTTTCACGTTTCAGTCCCGAGTGCTCCGTTTAATGTTACAGCTGTAGCTGTCAATTCGACTGCTGTTCAGATCCGCTGGCGTCCGCCCCACAATATTGGCCACAAATTAGAATACTACAATATGGTTTTGCAATATGTAGGAGACTTCGATACCTATCAGTGGAAGGATGCCACAATTAGGCCTTTCAGAAACAGCTGGGTTGTTCATGATCTGCCTTCAGAAACTGGGATAGCAGTAACAATGGCGGCCGTGGTCAGACTGCAAAACGAAGGTGCTATGAGTTACGAGGGCACATGGAGTGATGCTGTCCATGTTACTACACCTCCAGGTAATTCAACATGTATTTTGCTGGATTTGCCCGTGTTTTAGCCAGTTTTATTTACACTTACTTTATTTACGTGCATATTTGCCCCATGCTATTTCCGAAACCTTTTAAAAGTCAACGAATTAGTTCTTTGCAATGAAATTTGCAAGCGTTTTGGTTCAATTCTGACTAAATATGGATTAAACGAAAATTGAACTTAATAGTAGTGGAAAAACGATTACAAAACTCTTGGGACTAACTTTACCAATCATGTGTGGGAGCCTGGTCGCTCAGGAAATAAGACATGCACTTTCATAAGTTTATATTCATCGTAAGCTTGCGCCAGATAACCTGCGATCTCCCCTCATCTCTCAGATGATTTCGTTGTCATGAAGAAGTCAAAGCTTCTTGGAGGAGAGAGAGCGCACATGGACGGCGTGGAGAAATCCCCCTCCTTGACGTGCAATCAAACTCCCCTGTTCCGAGTACAAAGAACAAGGAATTCACTCAAAAAGAAATTGGGTTGGGTTGTTTGGATGGCATTGAGCGGGAGTGCGATGGAAGCCATGAAATCACATCCCGACTCTTAGTACAATATTTGGCTAATCCACACAAACGCATTCTGGGCTGACTGCGTGGCACAGGTTATCCTGCCAGTCGGCAAACTTCGTACCCAGGCCTTATAGTGAACTGTGATAGCTTCAATCATGGCAGCTGTTTTGAAATGCGAATAAAGTGGTGTGAGTCGACATTACGCACTCTGCCATTCACCAGTCGACTACCCATGTTAGTTCGTCGAAGGTAAAGAGAGCTGACAAACGAGGGTAGGAAAATTCCGGTGGAGCATGCTAAACACATGACCTTGCTCGCTTCAAGACTCTAAAACATTGCACAAAAAGCGTAAGTTATTGCATATCACAGAAAGAAGATGAACTACATGAATAGCAACCGGATAACCTTCTTCCGACTGTCATACAGGAGCAGTGCTTAGCTCATGCCTGCTGTTTGTGATTGGACATTTTCCTGTGCAGTGTATGTTGATGGGAAATGTGTGACATTGTGGTCTTGTCTGTAGTGATTTGAGTTAATTTCAGGCAGGCACACGTGGCTGCCTTTTTCCATGCAATGACTGGATGTGCAACGGAAATGTAGTTCATGAATGCGATTTCATCGGGTGTGTTTTGGTGTTTCATTCTTTTGTTACCCAGGCTCTTAGCGATGGGGTGGCAATATACCAACTCGGCCAATGCGTGAAAAAATGAATGATCGCATTGAGATGAGTTCACTTTTGACTGCATGCTGCTGGTAGTAAGAGCAGTGGATTTCGGGGTATCAATAGTGATCTCATTGGTATTATGAGTTTTGAGTCGGCACCGTCAAGTGGTTGAGGTAACGGTGATGAAGAAGGTAAATGCCGACGTCGTAGTCGGACGCGTAAGGACATTTGAAACACGATCAGAGATGACGGTGGTTTTGTGGTTCCATCAGGGTTGGTAAAGGGGTGATAGTTGGTATGTTTGAGGAGGCAGCAGATATAGTTTTCCAGCTTTAATTGCATCCGATTAGGTGCATGACCACCGTTTTTTCAGTGTTCATTGTCAGTCCGAACATGGAGCAGCCTGCGGTGAAACGGCTTATCTATCTTGAACGTTCGCGGGCAGATGCGTTATGACCTGCGTCCACTGTTGGTCACAAAGATCGACCCCAGCCCTATAGTAGAAGTGAATTCCATGGCGCGCATCATGAGAGGAGTTGAAAAACAAACCAATGAACCCGAATAAAGAGGATGGGAGTGTGTTAGCAAACCTGCTTCACACCTTTTTGTCCGTGAAATTCGCTTGTGCTGTGTGTATATTGTCCGTGAGGCGTGACCTAATTCTATCTTGAAGCTGGCGCCTCATGTGCGTGAATCGCATAGGATAGTCGAATTGCTGCATTATTTTCCAGTTTCCATTGCGTGTCACATTGTTGGAAGATTTTTCTGGTACACGAAGGTGGTGCAGAAGTGGACCCGCATCTCCGGGCACTTATTTTGTAGCTGCAAAAAGACAAGTTGATACCGATGCTTTCATTATGTATTTGGAAGCCACATTAGCTATTTAGCACAAATTCGTAGTGCATATGGTCACTGAGGCGACTGAAAGGAATGCGAACAAAGTTATTCTTGACAATGATCAGCACTACAAATCTTGGGTGATTATTTCATACTTTTCGTTTGCCTTTCAACTTGTACAGATTGATTATGGTCACATTCTTAAAGTTCTAAAGAAATTATCGTAAGAGCTACATTTCATTGAAAATCTCAATCACTATTTTTCCTTCATATGGGGTGTACAGTTCTTGAATAAAGCAAAAGGGATCACGTCGGATCTTGGCACTTTCCTGTAGGAGAGTTGTTGCATGCTTGAATGGTATGTGGTGTAGGAGGCATAATATCAACTTTGATGAAGTGGTCGCTGATGGCGTCTGATATCAGGGAAGAGTGAAGGAGGAAATTTTTATTTGCTTAACTCAGTGCTTTTAGATCACTTTTTCCTTTGTAAGGAGCATTTTCCGTGAGAGCATACCATAAGCGTGGCTTATTTATTGCAGGGGGCTTTCAACACCTTAGAAAGGTCGAAATGTTCTTTAATTCGCTGTGACGCCAATAACTTTTAATCTCCTTGGCTTTCCAGTCCATCCAGGATACCTGCACCTTCCGAAACCCATGCTTCACAAGATGCGCAATTTTTAGATGATTGCGTAGTTTGCATCGGTAAGAAGATAGATGTAGGCTTTGTGCAGTCTGTTAATTTAACTGAGGAGTATGCTGTTATCCGCGGTATTGTCGTCAAACAAATCCTGGTGTGCCAATGCGCATGTTCAATGTGGAGAAATTAATGACAATTTGCAGTTAACAATATCGTTTGCCCCCGATACGCTTATCCTGTAGTCGCTTACCTTGTGATCTCCTGCGACTTTGCAGTCCAAGTCTCAGAGTGAAAAGCGAGAAGGTCCACCCGTCGCTTTCACACATCGTCCTGGTCAACATAACGTTATTCTCCCTAGTTGAAGTTATAAGAAGTTTTGAAAAAGGAAATTCGTGTTCTTTGCGGGTACGCAGAGCAACTAATCTATTGTCTTTGTTGCCGCTGAGGTCATTATAACATAGCATTCTGTTTCTCAGGTAGCATGATCCCTGACGATGGTAGCGTGGAGATGGCGAAGGCAACCACTTCATTCATTTTTTGACCTTGCCTGTAAACTGGCAATAAATAAATAAATCTGCGATCAGCACGAATGCAAGGAAAATGAACCCTATTCCTCAAGAATAAGTTCTTATTACCGCCGAAATTGGTCAATGAGGTGATGCAGGTGCTGAGGATGTAAGCAAATTCAAATCAAGACAGAGAGAGGGCCATGAGCAAACGTTCTGACTTCGTCACATTTCCGCATTTTTCGGCAAAAAAGGTCATTTGCCAATTATCCAATGTCCATTGGCAGAAAGGGAAGTAATATCACAAAGTCTTTCCAGATGGCAAAGACGACGCCAGAATCATTGAAGCTTGCACCACTTCCACCAGCTGACGACGCTTGAATCATTGAAGCATTCACCTTTTTTACCAGCTGATGACGACAGAATCGTTGAAGCCTGCAACACTTTCAGCAGCTGACGACGACAGAATCATTAAGGCCTGCACCACTTCCTCCAGCTGATGACGCCAGAATCATTATAGCTTGCACCACTTCCACCAGCAGACGACGCCAGAATCATTAAGGCTTGCACTAATTCCACCAGCTGACGATGCCAGAATCATTAAAGCTTGCACCACTTCCACCAGCTGAGCATAACAGAATCCTTGAAGCTTGCACCACGTCCAACAGATGACGTCGCCAGAATCATAGAAGCCTGCACAACATACACCAGTTGACGACACCAGCCTCATAAAGTACTGCACCACTTTCACCAGCTGACGACGACAGAATCCTTGAAGCCTGCACCACTTCCACCAGCTGAATATGACAGAATCATTGAAGCCTGCACCATCTCCACCAGCTGACGACGCCAGAATCATTGAAGCCTGCACCACTTACACCAGCTGAGCATGAAAGAATCATTGAAACTGGAGTCACTTTCACCTGCTGACGACGGCAGAATCATTGAAGCCTGCACCACATTCACCAGCTGATGACACCAGAATCATTGAGTCCTGCACCACTTGCACAAGCTTACGACAAGGAATTATTGAAGCCTGCACCAATTTTTACCAGCTGACGACGCCAGAATCATTGAAGCTTTCACCACTTCCACCAGCTCATGACACCAGAATCATTGATTATTTCACCACTTCCGCCTGCTTACGACAAAGAATAATTGAAGCCTGCGCCACTTCAGCCAGCTGACGACGACAGAATCATTGAAGCCTGCACCACTTACACCAGCTGACGACACCAGAATCATTGAGTCCTGCACCAATTTCAACCACTTAAGACAAATAATTATTGAAGCCTGCACCAATTCCACCAGCTGACGACGCCAGATTCATTGAAGCTTGAACCACTTCAACCAGCTGATGACGCCAGAATCATTGAAGCCTGCACCACGTCAACCAGCTGACGACGACAGAATCATGGAAACCTGCACCACTTCCACCAGCTGACGACAATCATTGCAGCCTGCACCACTTCCACCAGCTGACGACGACATAATCGTTGAAGCCTGCACCACTGCCATCAGCTGACGACGCCAGAATCATTGAAGCCTGCCTCCTTTCCACCAGCTGACGACGCCAGAATCATTGAAGCCTGAACCATTTCCATGATCTGATGACAAACAATTTTTGAAGATTCCAAAACTTCCGCCAGATGATGACGACAGACTCATTGCAGCCTGCACCACTTTCAACAGCTAATGATGCAAAAATTATTGAAGCTTGCAACATTTCCACTAGCTGACGATTCAGAATCATTAAAGCCTGCACCACTTTCAGCAGCTGACTACGACAGAATCATTAAAGCCTGCACCACTTCCTCAAGCTGACGACGAGAGAATCATTGCAGCCTGCACCACTTTCACCCGTTGCTGACGCCAAAATCATTGAAGCTTGCAGCATTTCCACTAGCTGATGACGCCAGAATCATTAAAGCCTGCACCACTTTCAGCAGCTGACTAACACAGAATCAATGAAGCCTGTACCACTTCCACCAGCTGAAGACAAAAAAAACTTCTTGAGGCCTGTGACACCTTCACCAGCTGAAGATGAGAGAATCATTGAAGCCTGCACCACTACCACCAGCTGATGACGCCAGAATCATTAAAGCTTGTCTCACTTCCACCAGCTGACGATGCCAGAATCATTGTAACCTGCACCGCTTCCACCAGCTGACAACAAAGAATTATTTAAGACTGCACCACTGTTAACAGCTGATGACAAACAATTATTGAAGCCTGCTCCACTTCCACTAGCAGACAATGACGCAATCATTGATGTCTGCACCTTTTTTCCCCAGCTGATGACGCCAGAATCATTAAAGCTTGCCCCACTTCCACCAGCTGAAAGACCACAGAATTATTTAAGCCCGCACCACTTCTACTAGTTGACGACGACAGAATCATTGAAGACTGGACAACTTCCACCAGCTGACGATGACAGAATTATTGAAGACCGCAACACTTTCAACAGATGACGACAAACAATTTTTTAAAGCCTGTTCCACTTCCACTTACAGGCGATAACAGAACCATTAAAGCTTGCGCCACTTCCACCAGCTGATGACGCCAGATACATTAAGGCTTGCCCCACTTCCACCAGCTGATGACGACAGAATCATTAAAGCCTGCACCACTTCCACCATTTGACGACAAAGAATTATTGAAGGCTGCACCTCTTCCACTAGCTAACGACGCCCGAATCATTAATGCTTGCACCACTTCCAGCACCTGAGCATAACAGAATCCTTAAAGCTTGCACCACATCCACCAGCTGACGATGCCAGAATTATTGATGCCTGCACCACTTACACCAGCTGATGACGACAGAATCATTGAAGCCTGCAGCATTTCCACCAGCTGATGACGACAGATTTATTTAAGCCTGCACAACTTCAACTAGCTGATGACGATAGAATATTTGAAGCCTGCACTACTTCCACCACCTGATGATGCCAAAATCATTGAAGCCGGCACAGCTTCCAGCAGCTGACGATGAGAGAATCATTGAAGCCTGCACCACATTCACCAGCTGATTACGCCAGAATCTTTGAAGCCTGCACCACATTAATCAGCTGATGACGACAGAATCATTGAAGCCTGCAGCAATTCCACCAGCTGATGACGACAGAATCATTAAAGCCTGCACCACTTCCACCATTTGACGACAAAGAATTATTGTCGCGTGCACCACTTCTACCAGCTGATGACGCCAGAATCATTAAAGCCTGCACCAATTCCACCAGCTGACGATGACAGAATTATTGAAGCCTGCACCACTTCCCTTGGCTGAGGACGCCAGAATAATTTAAGCCTGCACAAATTCCACCAGCTGACGACGACAGCATCATTGAAGCCTGCACAACTTACACCAGTCGACGACGAGAGAATCATTGAAGCCTGCACCACTTCCAACGGCTGACGAAAAAGTATCACTGAAGCCTGCACCACTTCCACTAGCTGACGACGACAGAATCATTGAAGACTGGACTTCTTCCACCAGCTGACGACGCCATCATCATTGAAGCTTGCACCACTTACACCAGCTGACGACGCCGGATCATTGAAGCCTGCACCACTTCCAACGGCTGACGACGACAGAATCATTGAAGACTGGATAACTTCCACCAGCTGACGACGCCATCATCATTGAAGCTTGCACCAATTCTACCAGCTGATAACGACAGAATCATTGAAGCCTGCACCACTTACACCAGCCGACGACGACAGAATCATTGAAGCCTGCACCACTTCCAACGGCTGACGACAAACAAGTATTTAAGCCTGAACCACCTCCACCAGCTGATGACGACAGAATCATTGAAGCCTGCAACACTTCCACCAGCTGATGGTGCCAGAATCATTAAAGCGCGCCCCACTTCCACCAGCTGACGACAAAGAATAATCAAAGCCTGCACCACTTCCACCAGCTGACGACGGCAGAATCATTGAAGCCTGCACCACTTTTCTTGGCTAAGGATGCCAGAATCATTAAAGCTTGCACCACTTCCACCAGCTGAGCATAACAGAATCCTTGAAGCTTGCACCACTTCCACCAGCTGACGACACCAGAATCATTGAAGCCTGCACTACTTTCATCAGCTGACGACGACCGAATTATTGAAGCCTGCACCACTTCCACCAGCTGACGATGCCAGAATCATTTATGCCTGCACCACTTCCACCAGCTGACAATGCCAGAATCTTTGAAGCTTGCACCACTTCCCCAGCTGACCCTGTTTAGGGAATAGGTTCATGTTGAAAACTGCCTTTTTCACGAGTAGGCGTACCAGATTTTGAGGTGTTCACGTCATCCTTCTTTTCGCTCGTTTGCTCATGTGTTATTCCAAATTTAATTTATTTGACAGGTTTCCAGCTGTGTAAACTTGCATTAGCCACGATGTCAATTGTATGAACTAGGATCAACTAGTGATTCACCTGCATTTTGAACATAAGTTAATCTCCGTCATTCGAGTTTTTAAAGTTTTGTTACTAAATTATTAGTTTCTAGAAGGCTTTAACCCAAATTGACATTTCTGCCTGGCACACAATCGTATTTTGAATTGGGAGTGAATGTAGCTCCGAATAGTCTTCTTATTTACGATGTTCGTTACCGGCGCTTACAATTGGACAAACGGTCACTTTTGTCATGATTTAAATTGGTATGCATTTTCTTTTTTTAATTTTGAATTTTTTCAAAGGATACAGACACATGACCAACGAGAAAGATCCGGCGCCAGTTGTTTTTCAATAGGAAGCGATGATAGCCTATGAAGCTCCATATACAATTTGTTCCCGAAAGTGTCTACTTTTTGCATTTAGGTAGACATTTTGTGTTATGTTTCAAGTTGTTATTAAGCTTCGCAGTAGATTTGCGGATGGTTGAGGGTTTTTGAGTTGCGTTAAGGTCAAGGTAAGAATCAGGGCAAAGTTGAGGAATATGAATACATTTGCTGGCCTGGTGTGGGTATTCTGGTACACTACGATGACCCTCGTCCGATCCCGCATTGGGACTTTGCTGTATCGAGCAAATTGTCAAGATGTTAGTATTCGGAGGAAGCAGATTAAAAGCAGTACTGGTGAAATAGATTACCTTATGCATAAAAACGTTCATAACCTGCATACATAATTGCATCACGTCGATGTAGGGTTGAGAAGTGGGTGACGATATAAATAACGAAAAAAATAACCAATTTCATCAGCAAAGGAGGTATTTGGTTGGGTATAAGCAGTGTTCTGCATCACTCCTGTGTCCTTCGTAAAATTAATTCTGTTCAGCCCATGCGAGATATCGATAATGCGTCTAAAGAATCGAGCAAAGGTAAGTTTTTTCCAAGCTTTGAATTTGTTAAAGTGAAACATGTTTATTATCGGGTTTTATGACGAATGGGCCTCAATAATTGGTAAAAGTCAATTTTTTGAAAATAAGGCCATTTCTCACGCAAGCCTGCACTTGATCTCCTTGGACGTACTTAATTTTCTTTCTTTTGCAGCATAAAGGTTTAGTAAATCTATCTTCCTTGTATTAATATGCGTTAATAACACAACGCACTCAAACAAGGTATTTTTTTCTATTCATTTCAATGGTGAACGAACTTGTCTGAATATCAAAAAATGTCGGATTTCGCTCAAATCTGTCTTGGTTTCCTACTACACATATTTCTGAATAGCTATTTCTACGTTCCCTTAAGTAAACCAAAATTGATCTCGACTTTTAACTAGTGATGTCATCTGCTCTTTTGATTGGCTTATTGAGTGGATCGGCCAGCATCACTGTAAGCTTGAAACTAGGGCAGAACTGTGTGACTTTTTCCTGACATGAAATTGCTCACTTTTATGTGGCCAAAATTAATGGATCTTTGTTTGAAAGAAACTTCGAACGACTCGCATACATGTCTCATCCTTGTATGTCAGGTTGTTGAAATTGCGCTTGTACTAAGGCGTTTCCTTTTCGTTCAAGACTAGATATCAGCGGCATTTTTGACAAAGGTTGGAATGTTATTAAGCAGATGCAAGAAATTGATCTTATAATTATTCAATGGCAACTCATTGCTGGGTCGTTACATTTTGTGTGTTCATTGAGAAAAATGCTTGAAAATGTGTTAACTATTAGTGATCGTTTACTTTAAAGCAAGAAATATCAAACTTCGACGGGGCGGGAAGTTAAGTGAGAATGCTATGTTGATACTTCTAATTTGACTTTTTTGATTGTGTGCCCAATGCGCAGTAAGTGTTTTCCCGATGATTTGAGAAGGAAGGCATCCCCATGTTGAGTTGATAATCAGCATTCCACAACATTCACGAGTCAAGAAAAATAAAATCATGCCGGAAATAAGCTTTGCAAATGTATCAGGCACGAAAGCAGAGACGACGTGGTCAGAAACAGTGAGAGACGATTAGTGGTACCCTCGTCCTAAAATAAGCAATGGTCCGTGTCACCAGCATCAGTCTAGGTCACAGCTAGATACGCATGAACCATAATTTAGTGCCATGAAATTTCATTTGTTCTCAAAGTTGATTAAACAGTGGGTCGCCATAACTGCATGCATATCAAAGGCTTCGAATCAAAGCCCGAAGCATTCTTGTTGGCACTAAGGTTTACGAACGCTGTTGTCGCTCATACCATGCTTCATTGTGTCCTGTGCGGTCATAGGGTTACTTCCATTGCCAACTCTGCTTTCTGCACCAATCCATAAGACGAGACACTACATCGTGCACGTCACTGAAGTCCGTCGACTGGGTAATTACGTGTTATGCTTGAATAAATGTAACTACTAGCATAACTGCAACGATCTTTGGTCATGAGACCATTCAGTTTTGTCAATAACAGTGCTTGCTTTTAACCTACTTATGGATGCGGCCACAGATATAAAGCACGAGATGAAGAAGCGTTGTCTGTGTAGCACATGCTTCTGGCAATCTTCACCTCGTAAGGCACATCGTTGCAAAAATCTACTCATCCCTCAACTTATATTGATGGATTCAATCGTTTTTGGTGAATATACATTATTTGAGCATGCACTTTAAAAATTCAAACACATGTAGAAGAGAACTTGCAATCTTCACAAATCCTAACGGATAAATTGGTCCTTAACACCTTCCTATAGCGGAGGTTTTATTTTCGTCATTTCATATAATTAATTAATTAATTTTCATTTAAAAAGCAAAGAAGGTAATCATTTGTTTAAAATTACCCGCAAAATACCCGGCGAAATTACGGTAAAACATTAAAATATATACAACATTTGAGCATTAATTCGTGTCTTAGTTTTTAAGGGTTAAATAACATTTTGATTAAACCGTTTTCCATCTGAACTCAGTATTTGGTCTTCAAATGTAGAAACCGTGAGAAGAAAAAGAATTGAGCTCACTTCACTTTTTATGATAAGCGTAATATATACATAAAAAATAGCATTTATTTAATCAGTCCTGGGAGCATTCTGTTTTTGTCCTCCATCAAAACATGCTGCAATTATCAAAAGTGAAGATTTTAAAAGGTCATTAATGCTAATTTTCTTTTTGGTTAGATTCACTGGAAGTATACAATTTCAATGTCAAGGTTGAAAACTCCAGTGCCATCACTCTCAGTTGGGATCCACCATTTGAACAAAATATAAAAATACTGCGCTACATTATAAATCTTCAATTTAACGGAACCGATAACTCAGGCTCCAGTAGCAATCACACTGTTCCGGCTACGGACTACTCTCACGTCATTTCCAATTTGCCTGCCGATTGCAAAATCAATGCAAAAATCAAAATGGTCACCCAATCCAGACGGCGCCCTTATAAGAATATAGGTGGCAACTGGAGCGAAGTTGTTCGCGTGAAAACGAATGCTGGTAATTTTTAATGTGTGGCTAATTTTATTTGTAGACACTGCATGTATTCGGATAAGTTCCGATTCACGCTTTCATTTCCTATAGCCTAATCGATTTTCCTGCCTACATGGGCAAATTTTATGGACAGCATTCAGAAGTATTTTTTAGATAAATATGCGTTTTAACAACGCTCATAGTAATCTATTATCTGCCACCAAACGAGAATGCGTGAAATTAACCGTACGCATGGTGCTTTGGAGTCCAAACGCACCTATAAAATTGTCTCTGTTTGGCAACATCAATTGCGGAATTCTTGTTCTCAAGCATTTAAAAATAGAACCAAAAATGGGAACCCGATTTTATTTGAAAATAGTATTTTATCGAACAGTGTCATGATCTGCTTTGCCTGCCGGAATGAGGTCACACTTTCCATTCCCTTCTCAGAAGAATCTAGCCCAATGGCCGGTACTAACATTGCGTCAATTTTCTAGCCCTGACAGTTCCACGAAAATGCAGCGCGAACGCATAACGCAAGGTTCTTGTCTGGGTAAAATTTGTTTATGGTGGCTGCGCAGTAGCACTAGAAATTGGTCCCCCACGACGTGTATATTCTCCTAAGTGTTTTTCAGCCTGTCGAATAAAAGTACTTTTTTGCAGTTACTTGCCCGAGAGCTGACGTTGACCCTTATACAATCATCTTTTACAACCCAATCTTTAATTCAATATGGGCGTAGGATAAGCTGTCGAAAAAAGGCTTTGGTTTTATGAAAACTGTTCATGCCCTGAGGATACCAGACTGCTATAAAGCAGTATAAAAGCGCATATGTAGACCGTTTAAGAGCATGAAAATCTATTATGATGAAAAAGGCAAACAGTATCATAGTGTAGCAACTTTCCGAATCTCAGCTGAATATCAGCATAACGAAAGAACATGGTGAACAATTAATACCTTTACTTGTTTAACTGGATATCCAAAGGAAGTACCAGCTAAAATATCAAGCCCCTGTATTTTGCTACGTGTGACGCTCTAAAGGGTGGCAGCGTCAACCATTTATTTTCTGATTGGTATTCAATTGAATCTGATGGCACTATAAATATTTTTATAAAGTAACCTCCACTATAAAAGTTAAATCTCATGTATCTTAAGTTTTTAACATAGGTGGACATCCTCCACTAGATAATAAAGTTTTCACGACAACCGGGATAAACCTTTTGACAATGGGATGTCGCTGAGAATCTCAAATGATTTTCCGACGGTTTACTTTTACCCATGGTTCTGAATATTTTGTACGCAGAAACCGGAATATAGATTTTAATGAAAGCCGTCGTTTTTTCGAAAATCGTGTTAATAATTGAAGCAAATGCATTGCATATGGAGGATCTATAAACCTGGACTTGCGATCCGATGGCGGCTGATTTGAGGAATTAAAACCAGGAAATATTTTTTTTGCCCATAGAAAAAGGATGATTTTTAAAGGCTGAATTGAAAGTTTGACATGTAGTTACAACTACTGATGGAGGTTATTTTCGGATTGTTTCACCAGAAAGTTTACAGATTTAGAAGTGTGTTCTACAATTAGATTCTGTAGTGTCTAATGCCACCAAAGGCTACCAGTTGAACGTCTTAATTCATGTCTATCAGTGACAGCTCCTCTTGCATCTATGTTCAGAACTTTACCTTATTCTTATGCACTTTTAGTGGCGCCAAGAAATCAAAACAACACCAATCATGCAGAAACAAATATAACACAGTATTTAGCAAATACTTCATCAACCGCAGATAGCTCTGACTATACTCAGACTGACAGATCAACATCAACGCAAAGTGTAGTTAACATCGTCGCAAGTACGGTCTCCACAGGACGGATTGTAAGTCTCAAACCAACATCCTCACAGAAACCAGTGCCAACCAGATCAACGAACGTTCCAACTGAAGCCAGCAGGATTCTGAGAACAACATCTTTACCGAATACAGTAACCAGCAGGCAAAATACGGTCTCGGCTGGTGGCAGTGGGAGTCGTAGCACAACAAAATCCCCAACTACGGAACCAATCAGGCCCACAAAAGTCACACATGGTGTCAATAGGATTCTGAGAACAACATCCTCGCCGAAAACAGTAACCAGCAGGCAAAATACGGACTCGGCTGGTGTCAGCAGGAGACCCATCATAACCCCCTTACCAACTACGGAGCCACCCAGACCAACTACAGTCACACATGGAGCCAGTAGGATTCTGAGAACAACATCCTCACCGAATATAGTACCCAGCAGGCCAAATACGTTTTTGGCTGGCGGCAGTGGAAGTCTTAGCACAACAATATCACCGACATCGAAGCCAACCAGACCAACTTCAATTCAACAAACTCTTCAAACCAAACCCACGTTGACGATATTAACAACCCCATCAATGCCCCCTCCTCGTATACCCAGCGGAATTCATAGACGAACGCCCCTTATAAATACAGTAACTAGTAGGTCAAGCACATTACCTCCAGGGTTAAGAGAGCTTCTAGACTCAGCAAATTCGCCGAGCACGGTAGCCATCACCTCAACCCGAGTTCCTCATCTAAAGAGAGAGAGTCCCACCCCAACAACTTCACCAGACACAATAACAAACGCATCAACTGTAATACCTCCGGGACCTCGCGGGAGTCTCAAATCAACACCCTTGCTAAACAAAGTAACCACCAAATCAAATTCAGTTAGTTCTGGACTCAATTCTGTTTTTATTGAATTGCTTGCTCCCTTCCTAGCCATAATGTTTTACATGTAAGGATCGGTCATATTCGGTCAATGGATGAATGAAAATCAAATTGATTTCTTCGGTGTTGAGATAACTAAAGATCTGCGTGAACTGCCCGAATGGAAAAAGGTACATTCAGTTTTTATCGAAAATGCATGATTACGATAATTGACCTTTAATACATGATTAACCAGCCTCTTAATCAAGCGTGTATCCAGTTAATGCTTGACTGGTCAAAACCCCTTGTAAAGGCTGGTTCGCAGATATCAAGCTGCAATTCGCCAACATGTGTTACAAATTAAAGACAATATGGTCAAACGGAGATACGAGCGCATAGTCCACGGGCGTAAGGTTGTACATAGACAAAGCGTTTCATGGGTAATCTACTTGATGTTACAATTATTTCTATGCCGGAGTACAATGCGTAGTTAATAGTTTTATAAGATTACTGACACTTAGTCGATCCTCATTCCTTTGACTTGGATCAGTGTTGTACGACCCATATATCCTGCTTCACAAGAGCAAGTTCATTTGCAACGGCATATTGTTTGACCCTCAACGGCAGTTTGACTTTTCTTCTATTGCGTAGGCGAAGAGGGTTGTAGGTTTGCCCCCAGAAAGCACTCATGATCGCCATCATCAGTTCTTGTCTTACGAGTTCGCTTCTTATCTTTCCTAGAAAAGGCAATCTTCTACAAAAAACATTTATTTCTGTCATTGCGGTGGAAGGCGTTGCATTTCAGTTGTCTAAAGTTCATAAGATGAAGCTCTCCGTGCGGAAGCTTTCACGGCGTTTGTTCTCTATCCACTGGAGCTTTTCACCGCATTCTAGGCAACGTTCCCCGAACTAACTTATTGTTATGTAAAGAGAAACAAAACGGGAAATAATAGTGCACTCTGATATCCGAGTTACCTTCCGAAATACCGTACGCTCGACACACCCGAAAGAAACTAGATCATAACCGACATCCTGACGTGCCTAAATTTTGTTGACAACAGGCCGCACCAGATGAACAATAAACCATCACATAAGTATTTTTGTTCAAAATGAAAACACATTTCAAACTTTTGGTCGATATTTCATGGTTAAGGATATGTACGCTATTTTTGATGTTTTCATAATTACAGTTATTAATAAAGTTTATTTTTTGCATTTTCAAACGGCTTTTTTTCTTCCGATTTGTTACACAAACAAAGAAGAGGTCTGGTCAAAAGGATCTTTCGCTCATATTTTATGGTTTAAGATTTTCAAAGCACCTTCAAATATCAATATTTTTACCTGTGCATGTATCCCCTGGGATAAAGACATCATGCTGTATTTTATCACATACCATTACATACCTCTATAATATGTTAGTAATCGCATAAACGACAAATACATTTCATGGCGAAGAATTATAAAAATTGTAATTTTTAAACCCTGAGCGCAAGGATTAAGTCATGTGCACCTTAAAGTTATTTTTGGATTTAAAAGCTTTCTACAAATTCAATTGTTTCCTTTTCTAGTTTGCAGTTTATTGAAGGTGGCATTTGTAACGATAAGCCAGGAAACAGTAAACAAATCCAGCACTTTTTTACAACATATAGTATACAGCTATGCATATTAAACCCAGAAGCTTATATAACCTTTGCCTACCGATGAAGTTCAAGGAGAAGATCAAAACAACCGGTGAATGTGTTAAGTTGGTAACCAAATGCATTGACATAGAGGTTTAGTTTGGAAAGCTTTAACCAACTGCAACATGTGCGTGCATGTGAGGTTTGGTGAAAGCGGTGTAAGTTACACATTTAAATGTTAATTTAAGAACCTTCACACCAAACGCCTTCAAAAAACGCCTTAAATATGCTTACACTGTGATGGGAAAAGCTGTCATTTTGGAGTGGTGATAGACTTGTGGAACAGTGCCAGGAAGCTGAGCTGAAAATTGCAGACAGGAAAACGACCACTTTAAAGGGTCCAGCCGATAAAATCACTAAGGTGACATTCCGAAGGATGTAAAATCTTGGGTGCATTTGTGGCCCAACGGAAAAAAGAAATTAGAAGAAGGAGCATGGGAAACTTTTAAAGGACAATTAGGTAGTAATATGCCTGTCTGTTTGTGCTTCTTTAATCTATTTCATATTATTTTTACAACACCACATCGCTCGTCTTAACCCACAACCAATCGCAAAGGTTAACCAAACAATTTTTCTGTAGCCTAAGCCTTTACTCCGTTAGTGCTTCCCATAGCAAACATGTACGAAAAAATCTATCCAAAACTGGATAAGTACATGGTCTAAAAACATCCATAATCGAGCACTTCCCTTTAGTTCTTGCTCAGTGATTTTTCGTTTGCATCCATTTTGGAAAGAGCGAAAAAAGAAAATTGAATTCATTTTGTAAATGAAGAAACTCTGTTAGCAAATATCGCCTTGCGGTCAACTGTCCATGTCCAAATACCTCTGTCATTAAGAACGGTAACGACAGTAAAAACAACCATTACAAATTTTGCTTATTCCCATTTTTGGGCGCATTCAATCGTTTAACACATTTTCTTGTAGAGAATGTCAGCTCCAAATACGCGCGCAAATGTGAGCTTTTCGCGCTCTGACGGAGGTTTTAGTAAAATCTGCATACAATTAAAAACCATGGCCATCTTGAAATTGATACCTTAACTTCAAAAAAATTAGTAAATTTTATCGAAAGCGCGACAAATAAAAGCAAGGATATGTTCAGTCTGTTTGTTAATAACAGTCTTTCTATTACGAAATGTGAAGAAACTAATCAACCAGCCAATTATTATTTAAAGGCAGTAATTCTCTGTTCTTCTGATACAAAAATTTTCAAGTTGCGTCTTTGAACAAGACAACACCTCAGAATTACCAGCATGGCTCTCAACTACGAAAAGGCCATCTGTAAGGTCGTGTGACATAATCATCTGGTAGAGAGACGTTATTCGTGAGTTTGGCTCTACTCTTATGCCCGCAAATTCCAGCCACACGTTACCCAGGTAAAACTTTTTCACCCTCCAGTTGTGAGAAAGCAGGCCCAATTCGAATGTGCTTAAAATCGCAACCTCTGTTTGAGTGGAATATCATTGAGGTTGGCAAATATGCTTTAAGGTGACACGTGGTTCATAATTTTCTATGGATGTCTGCTTCTGTGCAACGAGCCTGAACCGTGAGACAAACTGAGTAGGGTCAATGGTTAGCTCAAAGTGCCCTTTATTAAATTGGTTAGAAACAACTATAGCCGTATGATGCTTAGAAATTCTGTGAGTTCAGTCTTGAACTGGAAAGTATTTGAAATTCCATTTTTGTACCGAACAGAGATGTGGCGCAAAGGCGTTAGCGAAATGTCTGTCGAATGGACCCTGAGTTGGGTTTATACTGTTTGGTGTGACGCATTTCAAACATTCGTATGAATCAAATTTGTAAAGAACTTATATCAACAGATTTCTTTTTAACGTAAACGTTGGAATTTGTCTATCATTGAACAACTTTGAAATCATTCGCTAGTGGTTTGGAACCCACTCACAAACCTCGAATGTTAAATGCAAATCAGCGCTGTAATTTAAAATATGTAAGCTGTCAAGCATCGATATTGTCCTGTTTTATTACTCCAAAATATCAATTATGACAGTATTTCTGTTACCTGCGAATACACGTATTAAAAAAACATCTTTTTTATCAAATAATTCATTTTTTGTAAAAGTGATAGATAAGCGTTATCTTCATACAGCAGCTTTCAAAGTAAAAGTTTTTTTATAGAGTAGTCAATAAATATAACTTAATTTAATAACAAACAAATTTAATGAAGGCGAACATTAAACGCGTAAAACTTTCATGGCACACTGGCAAGTCATCATAACATCCAATGCCCTTGCCATATGAATCACAATATTGAGGGCAGGGAAAATGAAGTTGTGGCAGTTAATTAATTATACATTTCAAGCGCTGTAACGCGTGGAATACAGCCGATGTAATGCCACAGTGTAAGTGCTCAACGTGACTTTCTTTAGATAACATCCGGGCAGATATAAACAGTTAAATTCAGACATAATTTGCGATTTTCATAAGGTGGCAGAGCCAAGAAATGAAACACCTATATCAAATGTCCTAATTCACTCCTTTAAACACAAGTAACATATAATCTTGTCTAACACAATAAATCCGAGTCTCGTGTTGTGACTTCAGGACTACGTATTTTATACTTTAAATGCTCAAATGCTTGAATCAGTTAAGGTATATTTCAATAATTAACTCTGTGTTCTACTGCAACATCAGAAACTCCAAAAAGCATAATTAGGATAAAAAGGAACATTTGAACAGCGTGAGGATTTGTGTGTTGTAGCTTCCACGAGTGTTTGTTTTGTTTGGATTAGCTTACGCGAATTGCGGTTAACCATGTGTCACGTCCCTTAAAAGGTCTTTCAAAAACCTTTCCGAAATTTCTTACAAATGCTGTCTTGTTTTGTATAGATGGCATTGACGATTATATCCTGTACCTCTAAATGAAAGTTGTAAGGTGATTTGATGAAAGCATAGTAATGAAAATGAGAATCACGACTACTATTAAATGAGAAACGTTATCAGAATCGCTTTATCACTATAGAAGATGAGCGAGTCACTTAATGGGTAATGCAAAGGTTTCGAGAATACCCGCATTTCTAGCCTAGGTGTGGCTGATTTCTGTAAAAATGAACAGAAAAGACACGCAAACTGCAAAAAATATGTAAATTAGGAGTGTGGAAACATTCCAAAGAGAGAAAAACAAGAGAATTCATTAAAAAGGTTTAATTGGGTGGCTCTGATTGCAGCAAGCAACATCACTCCTTACTTGTATCCCAACCCAAACCCTTTAACTACCTTGATAATCTTACCCAACTGCAACCATATGCTTACCTTAAATTTAATCTTTCCTACAATTTTTCGTTGAGGTCAGCGAGAAGCATAATCCCAATATAACACTTCTGTTTACAATAACCAACCGGCATTCTAAGTTAATACAAACAGTGGACCATCATATCAGGATTATCCCCTTAAACTTTACACATAACTCATTTGCCCGAAAAATCTGTGTTAACCGGTATCGTGTCATATATTGGGTTCTGCAGTGCCCTATTATCTACACACCATAACAATCAATCATATTTATTTTTCAGATAACCTAAAAACTCAAGTTATTTTAATCTATGGCCCAGGTCATACAGTTTTGGAAACCAAAATATTGTAGCTCAATAAATTTGAAGTTTCAAAGGAGTATATGCTCGCTGAAAAGTCACTGTCGCCCCACATATTTCATTATTTAAAGATTTGAAAGATTAATTCGGGCTTAAAACGTTTGTACTTACATTCGTGAATTTGGTATTTTACCAATTAAAAAAGAAACTTCATTTTGAAGACGAAGTTATATGGAAGTCAATGACTAGGTCTTTACCGAAATAGGTGCAGAAATTTCAAAGAAACACTGTACGCTTTGAGTACAGTTTTTAAAAGCAAAGCACATAATCACACGGACATACATAACCTTGGTGATAAAAAAAACAAACTGTTTATTACGGAAATCCAACGTTCGTGCCAAACCCGCCCATTATATTTAAAAGCAGTGACTTTCAGGTTTTCTTAAACAATAAGGTTCACATTGCGTTTTTGAACAAAGCACACACCTTAGAATTACCAGCTTGGCTTTCAACTAGGAAAGGGTCATCTGTGAGAATGTGTGACACAATCGTCTGTCAGAAAGGCGTTGGCAGCGAGTTGGGGTCCAGTATTATGCTCGCAAATGCCAGCCAAACATAAACGCAGGTCAAAACATGTTCAAACTGCAGGTGCGAGAAAACAGATGCTAGTGCCTTTGCACTTACAGTCAAAGCGTCTCTTTATGGGTGACCCCATTCCGCCTGGCTAGGTTTCGTAAGGTTGAAACGGGTCAAAATGCTTCATTGCTTTCTATGTCTGGGCAACCAACCTTAACCGTGCTACCAAGTTTTCACATCAAGAAAACATTAGAAGCTCCGAAGCTTGCCCCAAATTGTCCTTTAGTACATTTGTGTCAAACAAAAACAGGGCATATAGCTTTAAATTTTTTACTGAAATCTGCCTTGAGTACATCTGAATCGTGAGATAATTGAATTTTTACTTCTCAAACAAACAGGCATGTTGTGAAATTAAGCTTGGCAAATGTATATTGAAAAGAACCATAATTTTTTATATTAGCTTTTTCTAATAGGGGCTATTTGTTTAAACATATTATCGACCACGGCACGTTGATGCACAAATATTTTAAGGTTTATATCTTTGAGAACATTTTTCAAAGTCTACACTGAATTTTAAGCCGAAGCGTAAAATGTGTACGGTAACTTCAAACGATCGCGGGAATTAAAATGCCAACATTCTTGGGGATGAACAATCTTGTATGCATAGGTGTTCTAATGGAAGATAGGGATAATAAGAAGAATTATGGGAAATATTTTAAGAACAATTATGTAGTAATGTGCCAGTCTGTTTGTGCCTACCTTAATAAATTTCATATAATTTTTACCATCCCGCATCGCTCGTCGTAACCCACAACCAATCGCAAAAGTTTAACAAACAAATTGTATGTAGCCTAAGCACTTACTCCGTAAGTGCTGGCCACAGCAATCATGTACGAAAAATTCGATCGAAAACTGGATAAGTACATGGTCTTAAAACATCCAAAATTGAGCACTTCCCTTAAGTATTATGATTTTTCACTCTTTTGGAAAGAGATATTAAGATAAAATTGCATTTACTGGGTAATAGACTTATTTCTGTAAGCAGACATTGCCTTGTGGTCAACTGTTACTGTCCAAATATCTCAGTCATAAAGAACGGTAACGAAGGTAAAAACAACCATTTCAAACTTCACTTTTTGGCGCATTCAATCGTTTAACACATTTTCTGGTAGAAAATATTAGCTCCAAATGTGAGTTTTTCTCGCTCTGACAGATGTTTTAATAAAATCTGCATAGAAATTGAAAACCATGACTATCTTGAAATTGATACCTAAACTTCAAAGCACTAAGAACATTATATCGAAAGCATGGCAAATAAAAGCTAAAATATGTTCAGTATGTTTATTAATAACAGTCTTTCTTTTATGAAATTGCAAAGGAAATGCTTGACCTGCCACTTATTTCATAAAGGCCGTAATTCTCTGTTATTCTGCTACAAAAAGTTCACGTTGTGTCTTTGAACAAGACAAATCCTCAGAATTACCAGCATGGCTCTCAACTACGAAAGGGCCATCGGTGAGATCGTTAAAAATCATCATCTGGCAAGGAAGCATGATTTGTGAGTTGGGGTCTTCTCTTATGCCCGCAAATGCCAGCCACACGTTACCCCAGGTAAAACATGTTCACCCACCAGTTGTGAGAAAGCAGGCCCAATTCGAATGTGCTTACAATCGCAACGTCTGTTTGAGTGTGACCTCATTGAGGCTGGCTAGGATGCTGTAAGGTGACACATGGGTCTTAATTCGCGACTGATGTCTGCTTCTGTACAACCAGTCTGAAATGTAAGAAAAACTGAGTAAGGTCAAAGGTTAACTCAACGTGCTCTTTATTAAATTGGTGCGAAACAACTATAGACGTATGATACTTGGAAATTCTGTAAGGTTAGTCTTGAACTAGAACGTATTTGAAATTCCATTTTCTTAACAAAAAGAGACGTGGTGCAAAAGCGCTTGGGAAATATCAGCCAAATGCAACCTGATTTGGGTTTATACTGTTAAGTGTGATGCATTTCAAGCATTTGTTAGAAGCACATTTGTAATGACCTTATATCAACATATTTTCTTAGATTGTGAACGTTAGAATTTATCTTCCTCTGAACAGCTTTAACATCATTCGCTAGTGATTTGGAATTCATTTATCAACTTTGAATGTTAAATTCGAAGCACGCTGTAATTAAAAATATGCAAGCTCCCAAGCATTGACATTCAACTGTATGTTGCTTTTAAACTATAAATATGATAGAAGTTCTGTTTCATGCAAAAACGCGTTTCTACATCACATATTTTCCATTATTTCAAAAAATTTATTTTTAGTAAAGGCGGCAGATAAGCTTTATTTTTATACTACAGATTTGAAAGTAAAAGGATTCATAGATGAATATAACTTAATCTTATAAAAAAATAAATGAAGGCGAACGTGATACAGGTGAAATTTAATTATCAACAGACTGGCAAGTTTTATTTACATCAAATGCTGTAGCCAGACTGGTTAAAACGGGGTTCTGGTAGTTAAGCAAAATTATACATTTCAAGTGCTGTAATGTAGGAATACAGCCGATGTAATACCACCGTGTAAGTGCTCAAGGTCACTTTTTTCAGACAACAGCTGGACAGATATATATATTTTATTTCAGTCATAATTTTCGAATTTCGTTAGGTTTTAGAGGCAAAAAACGAAATAACGATAAATTATCTCATACTTTTTTCCAGCACATGTCAGTATATTTCAGCCAAATCACCCATTGTTACTTCAGGACTACGGTTTTTATCCTTAAGGGCCAAATGCTTGGATCGGGTAAGGTAGATTTTAATACTCAACTCTGTATTCTACTGTAACATGAGAAACTCCAAAAACATAACAATGATTAAAAGGGACATTTAAACAGCGTGCGGATTTGTATTTTGTAGCTTCCACTAGTATCTGTTTTGTTTGGATTAGCTTACGCGCATTGTGGTTAACTGGGGCACATGATCGTTAAAAGGTCTTCCATAAGACCTTCTGCAATTTTTTTACAAAATTCCGAATTGGTTGTGTATGCATGGCGTTCACGATTATCTTCTGAACTCCTAAATGAAAGTGACAAGGTGATGATATGAGAATCGTTTGATGAATTTGAGCACCATGATTACTGTAAAACGTGAAAGTTAATCAGATTATATTTATCAGTAAAGCATATGAGGGAGTAAATTAACGGGTTCTGCAAAGGTTTTGAGAATACCCGCATTTATAGCCTAGGTTTGACTGATTTCTGTTATAATGCGCAAGCTAAAATATGTTAATAAGGGGTGTGCAAACATTCCGAAGAGAGAAAAACAAGCGAATTTGTAAAAAGGTTTAATTTGGTGGCTCTGATTGCAGCAAGCAACATCACTCCTTACTTGCATCCCAACCCAAACCCTTTAACTACCTTGATAATCTTACCCAACCGCAACCATAAGCTTACCTTAAATTAAATCTTTCCTCCAATTTTTCGTTGAGGTCAGCGAGAAGCATAATCCCAATATAACACTTCTTTTTAAAATAACCAATTGGCATTCTAAGCTAATACAAACAGTGGACCATCATATCAGGAAAATCCCCTTAAACTTTACACATATCTCATTTTCCGGTAAAATCTGTGTTAACCGGTATCGTGTCATATATTGGTTCTGCAGTGCCCTATTATCTACACACCGTAACAATCAATCATATTTATTTTTCAGATAACCTAAGAACTCTAGTTATTTTAATCTATGGCCCAGGTCATACAGTTTTGGAAACCGAAATATTGTAGCTCAATAAAGTTGAAGTTTCGAAGGAGTATATGTTCGCTGAAAATTCACTGTCGCCCCACATATTTCATTATTAAAAAATTTGAAAGATTAATTCGGGCTTAAAAGTTTGCAATTACATTTGTGAATTTGGTATCTTACCAATTAAAAAGAAACTTCATTTTGAAGACGAAGTTATATTGAAGTCAATGACTAGGACTTTACCGAAATAGGTGCAGAAATTTCAAAGAAACACTGTACGCTTTGAGTACAGTTTTTAAAAGCAAAGCACATAATCACACGGACATACATAACCTTGTTGGTAAAAAAAACAAACTGTTTATTACGGAAATCCAACGTTCGTGCCAAACCCGCCCATTATATTTAAAAGCAGTGACTTTCTGGTTTTCTCAAACAATAAGGTTCACATTGCGTTTTTGAACAAAGCACACACCTTAGAATTACCAGCTTGGCTTTCAACTAGGAAAGGGTCATCTGTGAGAATGTGTGACACAATCGCCTGTCAGCAAGACGTTGGCAGCGAGTTGGGGTCCAGTATTATGCCCGCAAATGCCAGCCCCACATAAACGCAGGTCAAAACATGTTCAAACTGCAGGTGCGAGAAAACAGATGCTAGTGCCTTTGCACGTACAGTCAAAGCGTCTCTTTATGGGTGACCCCATTCCGCCTGGCTAGGTTTCGTTAGGTTGAAACGGGTCAAAATGCTTCATTGCTTTCTATGTCTGGGCAACCAACCTTAACCGTGCACCCAAGTTTTCACAGCAAGAAAACATAAGAAGCTCCGTAAATTTGTGTCAAACAAAAACAGGGCATATTGCTATAAATGTTTTACTGAAATCTGCGTTGAGTACATCTGAACCGTAAGGTGACTGAATTTTGACTTCTTAAACAAACACACGATAGTTCGACCGTCGTAGTCCGACAATGTCCACCGTATGCTCCATGGAAGGGTGGAGCAGGGACGGTGACTTGCACGTGCATTAGTTTTAAGTGATAGTAGATGTGCACTTTATCTACCGCAATCTCTCCTCCTCCCCCTCTGAGCCCGGTGTCAAGACAGAGTCAAGAAGACCGGAGGTGGGAGAGGACGCAGGTGGTTGGCGCGGCCGGGTCGCCTTAGCCCTATCCGCCCCTAGGCGTGCCACAACACCTCCATATTCAGCATTTGTTATTGGAGCGCAACCTGAATAATGCTTGCCATGCCTTAATTTGGCCCCCGTGTTGGTCCAACGCATCTACTACGTGGCCCGTTTAGGGACACACACACACGACAGTTCGACCATCGTAGTCCGACGATGTCCACCGTATGCTCCATGGGAAAGTGGAGCAGGGACGGTGACTTGCGCGTGACTTAGTTGAAAGTAAAAATAGACTTGCGATGCATCTACCGCACTCTCTTCTCCTCCTTCACCTGAGCATGGTGTCAAGACAGAGTCAAGAAGACTGGAGGCAGAAGAGGACGCAGGTGGCTAGCGCGGCTGGGTTCCCTATATCCTAGCCGCCGGTAAGCGTGCCACCACACCTCCATGTGCGGCTTTTGTTATGGGAGCGCAACCCGAATAAAGCCTGCCATGCCCTATTTTGGCCCCCGTGGTGGTCCATTGCATCTACCACGTGGCCCGTTTAGGGGACACATCCCAAACATAAAGGGGTGTTGTGAAATAAATCTTGGCAAATGTTTGTTGAATAGAACCATAAATGTTTTGATTAGCTTTTGTCTAATAGGGGCTATTCGTTAAAACATATTATTGACAATGGCACGCTGATAAACAAATATTATAAGTTTTTTTATCTTTGAGAACATTTTTTCAAAGTCTACATCGAATTTTAAGCCCAAGCGTAAAATGTGTACGGTAGCTTCAAACGATCGCGGGAATTAAAATGCCTAGTTTGGAATAATCTATGAGCAAGAAATTTTATTTTTGTCCTAAGAAACAGATATTATAAAATGATCGCTGTTTATTTGTGGGTTAAAGAAAACTATTTCTTCATCTTTCCAGCAAATCCCTCATTTTTTACATGTAAATTTAAATAAACGATCTGTGTGTACTGCAGCTTTTGAACGAAAAGATTATTTTAAAGTCTTTTTATATTCTGAATTCAAAAAGTCAATGTACATGTCTACATGCAAACAATAAATGTTCTCAATGACATTACAAATCCAGTGATCCTCGTTAAATAGCAATTAAATTCAATGCCTCAGTTATCTGCATTTCGTTCTACGGTTCAAGAAACAGGCGATTTTCTAGTTTCTTAACATTGCAGCCTCCAGAAAAGAGCACCATTAGTTTAGTAGGAATAACCCAATGAAAATATCTTCCAAAAACATTAAGTCATATTGATTTGTTTACTTTCCTCTGGACTAAATAACTTTTGAGATTAAAAATCAGATGTGCAATGCTTGCCGGTACAGTGGTAACGATTATTCAGATGACACATACTGACACATGAAAAACAGCTGAAATCGTTGGTTAAGCATTCCGTCAGATGATGTGAGATGCAAACGTTTAACCTAGAGCAGGTTAACTGGAATGCTGACGTTTCAGAAAGATGCATTGGCTCACCATTGTCAAACCGGCAAATGGATTTGATCGAAGAAACTAAAACTAGCTTACGATGTTAGTCGACCTCGTGATGGAAGAATTTTAAGGATATCTGGATCTTTTGGAGAGTTTTCAGCTAGTGTCAACTGTGAACAGGAACGGCACAAATCAAATGAGGGGTGGTTGATGCCGCTGGTGAATGTAGTTGGTCTGTTGTATCTTGTTGTTTGCATTTGTCAACGATGTTTTTCGGAAAATATCAGTGCAGAGTTTTTAATTTCTGTTCGGCCGTTTTGTTTTGGGAGTTTTTTTAGGTAACGAGGCATAATTGTATACGCTGCAGGAAAGTCACACTTCTTGCTGAGTGAGTTGGAATCTGGCAACACGTCCTAGAGGTGCGTTTTTCTTTCTATGAATTACCCCAACTAATAGGGTCTTTCATTACGGACCACATTTTCGGCAGTAGCTGAGAAATTGGCTCACGCTTGGTGCACTTATGGGTGTGCCTCCAATTTTGATCTCATTTCCTCAACGAGAATTATTACTTTATCATTTAACTTTATTTTTGTGGACGGTTGGCAAATTTTTTTTAACCAGAAATGTGTCCCTATTCTATAGACAACGGCGACTTCTTTTCCCTGCGTGGAATATGTTGTACCTAAAATAGCATGTTTTACATTTCATGAAAAAGCCGCTTATACTTCTTTACTTAAGAAATGTTTTCTGCATATGTCGGGGGGTTACGAGTTTGGCTATTGTTTGTTCAGTCCAAACCTGCTTCTTTTGGAAGAATAGTAAAGAAACTTAAGATAAACGCAAAACCTCCTTATCATTTTCATTTGAGGTAAATAAGACACTTAATACGCCTTAAAAAATGAAAACAAAACATGCGTTTACCTGCAGATAAAAGACGATCGACGGATATCTTACTCAAGACGAATTACATAGATGAAATAGCATTAATGTTTACATACTGGCCAAAGTTCATGCCCATAACAACCTATCCTAAACATTCACTGAATACTACTCTCGAAAGGCATGTTAACGTCTCACCGAAAGAAACTTAATTCCAAGAGTTCTAAACAAATCTTTGAAACGTGATGAACCAACAATTTCCAAAATATACAGACTTCTTAATGTTCAACTTATTGGCATTCAGCTGAGCCCGATAGCTTTTTCTTCACCAAACGGCAAGATGTACAAGAAGCTATTTCATCAACTTCATCCAGAGACAAATAACATTAAAATATATATTAATGACTCACTGCAATCCAGTGACAAAATGAAGGGCTTCCAAATTTCGAATGTTAAATTAATGGTGTCATTCGACTATATCTCTTTATTAACGTATATTCCTCTATATTTAATAAATACCTGCGCAGTTAACGCATATAGACGTCCTTTACAGATATACCTGTGGATGTCCTACTCGATCTACTGTATCTTTGTCTAGAAACAAACTTTTCCTTAGCAGAAAAAAACTACAGAAGGTGATGAAAATCTCCCATAATAAATGTCCGCGTACACACGAAAACTGGTGGAACGCTGCAACCATCAGTTTTTTTGCAAAATCATACACTCCGACGTCATCTTATATTTTGGGAGTAACCACTCCATGTCATCCAAACGCAGCTATTTTAGCAACAGCTCACTGTTCCTATGATGGAATATATTTAAAAGAGATAAAATACAACTTGAAACTCTTTGTACAGAATGAATAGTCTTCGAACATTGTTCACCGATGCATACTGGGGATACTGTTCAATGAAAACAAAAAAGTTAATTTTGGAGCTATAACCACCCAACCACCAAAACTAACGAGCCGAAAAACCCTTTCATGTGTAAAGTATATATATTAGCTAGTTGAACGACAGCTCAAAAAAATACAAAACACAGATAGCGCACAAACCTACAGCTACACATCCTACCCGGATTGTACAATTTTAGGGCAGTATTGACCATTTCAGCAGAAACACAATCGTCTTCAAAATAACGTTGATCATTTTTGAAACAGTTTATTGTGGCCAAAGTGGGAAATCTCTTGTTCCCGGTATACACGAACAACAGCTAGCGATATCCCAGGTGACCATACAGACATTGGTCACAGGACATATGGGACAAAATCCACATTGTTGGCGCATGTACAAAAAGGAATGCAACAAATTCCTGGAGGCAATGCAACCATACCAGGCATGCATAAATATGCATATTCATTTAGATATCAGGTAACAATTTCTTAAGGTCAGATGGAAGCATAGGTAGACATTATCGACCGGATACTTGAATTTAGCGCTTTAAAATTAGTTTTCACTTGCACCAACCCCCGAATGTTGCATAAGGCCTTGTTTAAAGTTAAATTTTTAAAGTACATCTCCCATATGTCTGTAGTCCAAACGGGCTACCATACCGAAACATTCACCTAAAAAGTAAATTTCTTTCCTGAATAAACTCAATGAATTCTAATTTAATTTCTTTGTCGAAGATATTTCAACAGGTATTAATTTATATTTATATTGCTAATAGAAGCAAAAATGCGCATTCCCGGGAATCAATGAGAAGAACAGGCAATCACGGGAACTATATAAATATATAATGACATTTTCTTGTTACATTTTGGAATAATCATGATTTATCGTCCTTATTTTAAATAGTGTGATCCTTTTATGAAAGCATAGGCAGCTCTTTACGTTGGATGACTGCTGATGGAATAAGGTGCATGATCGCCTTCGGCGAGATATTTTATAAAGTTGATTTTCTGCTTAATGTCATACAAGTTTGATTGAAACAAGAGACACATTTTCTAGCAAAAATAATGGTTAAATTACACTTAAAAAATATACAAATATTAACCGTTGTGTTATCCAGATTAGAAGTCGTTTACACTGACCTATTTATAAAAGGCAAGTATCCAGTCATAGTTAAACGTTTTTTAATTTATCAACGTAGAAGCAAAACGTATCCCTGACTGCTAACAAAATTTAAAATGATTTTTACAAATATTGAATAGCTTTTGCAAGGAGTGTACTAGTAAACTAAAATTTTTGAACAAGGACCGATATTAAGGCTGCGTTAAAACGTTTTATTGCTCGTAGTAAGAATTTCTTTCCAAAGAATACACTTTACACGAAGAAGTACACGACGCTAGTCTTTGCCGTCAATTGAACTTTTAAAATGTATGGTGTTCAAAACCTTTTTAAACGGAGGACTAATTTGTAAGAAAACGACCGGATAATGTGCGTGCGAGTTTTAATTTTTTAACTATAGATATTTAAGAACGTATCATGATTTTAAATCACGTACGCACTAAATATTCCACTATATTCATCTCACGCTTCTAATATAATGATTTTTGGCACTATATGTGTTTCGCCTATGTGTTCCTTGACAAGTCGCTTTAAGCTTATAACCCACAGATTAACTCTAAAAGTACCCGCATGTGTGTTTAACGGATGTAAAATTACTTTGCTCGGATTTTCGTCTTTATTTGTTTTAGTAACAGGCGTGTAACTTGTATGCCTTAAGTTCCCTGTATTTGCAAATCGGTTCGTTAGATAATTAAAAATAAGAGCGAATAAGACCAATGACATTTTCTTTGTTTGCCCTACCTTTCTGAAGAATAATATATTAGTAAAGGCAGAAAGTATATTTCATTACTTCAAAGCAGATTCAAGCAAATAATAGGCCTACTTCAAATTCACCAAGCCATCTTTTTAAACGCAATTGTAAAATAGCATATAAAACGCTTTAACTTCACATTTTTTACGATTTACTAATGGAGCTCATGTTGCTCGCACATAGTTATTGTGTGAGAAATTGTTAGGAAACCTTTCCCACAGTTTCCGTGTCTTTTAAGTGTTTCAGCTGGCAACAGTTAAATAAACGTTTTTTAAGATGATGAGTGGCTATTATACGAAGGGCAATATGGACAGAAAGTGTTGGATTGTTCCCGTTAGCAGATCTGCTATGCTAAGGAAAATAATATTGAATGTCACACATCCTCGAGGAAGCCATTGTGACATGCGATCTCGTCTTGTCACTAATACCCAGAAAATGTTTAAATTTAGTACATAATGTTTGGTAAAAATACTTATCCACTGATTGTACACCTTATTAGCAATGGTGCATCAATTTCTTTTCACCATGCACATTATACTGCGTTGAATTCTTCAGGTAAAATTTTAAACATGAAATTATCACATAAGAGTACATTTCAAGTTCAATTTACGAGCTTGTCATTGATTTCTGTCAAAATCGTTTCACTATCTAACATTCCATCTGGGTTCTGTACACCTTCATTCATAAATTAAATTACATTTCAGAGTAATGTTTCCACTATGACACGCTCATTGCTCCTCACACTAATTGCAAAGACTGTTATCACGAGGTTGAAGCGAACTGACAAGTAAACACGCACTCCTGGGCATCGGTTTATTTCACCCAGTTAGTGATAATTTTCCCTCCAGTCAATGAGACAAAAGAAGGATAGGTCTAAAACCATTATTATCTCAATTCTTTTTTTATCAATTTACATGTATATTAGTTTGGCGACCTGGAATATTTTTGTATGATCGCCGTAAACGGTAGCTATTACGAGAGATGCTCATATGTACATCAAGATCGTTCTTACTTAGCCCAGCAACAATCAATGTGTCATCCATGTTTTCAAGGAAAAAAACATGTTACATAACAGCGTAGCTAAAAGCGCTTAAGTTCCAACCAATAAAACGGAAAATCAGTGAATTGCAGGAGCTGCACTATGTTGTCACAAATTTCTAAGGGATGTTTACGTTAAGGCATCGTGTAACGTACCAGTTAAGCCAGAACGTGCTTCGAATGGCAAGGGCAGATCTCTAGGGTATGTGTTTTGCCTTTTTTAACTGCTGCACTTGTTTGCTTTAGATTTTGGTCCAGTCAAGGCATTATCCTTCTACTGGCGACTTTATGGTATGTAAATTCGTAACGTAAGTAAAAAACAACCATTCAAAGATTCTAAACCTCTTCATTGTAGCCCCCACATTATGCCAAAGAGAACAAGGCGCATAATATTCGCCGTATAGATTTGACAGTGCATGGAAAACGCATTCACTTGTCCTAAAGAAGCAAACAAGATCCAGGAATTTGTCCGAACACGCTGAGCTACCTCCACGTCAGGTATTAGTGCCCATCCAGCCAATGTAGGTTATATCTTCAAGGAAAGCTTTCAGCATAATCTAAGGCCAAAGAGTGTGCAGGTTTACAGGTTGATAAGTAGTAAAAGGCAATCCCCTTATTTAATATAATGTACAGCACAGTGGTCAATCACTCCAAATTGATGTTTCTTGAGAGTAAGGAATTTATGCTTAATCAGTAGCCAAAACATCTGCCCGACTACTTGATTATGCAAGTCTGGTAGAGAAAAAAATGTCAGATTAGCCACATGCACCTGTTGGTGATTACGCGACTGTGTGACCCCAGTTCACAGAGTATGCAGAAAGTACAATGACCTTTCGAAAGATTACTTCGTGCAGGACCTCTGAATTACGTTGTCGTAAGATTGGCTACAGCAACATTAGGCCACCGAGAATGGCAGAAGCATGCTGCGTATGACTATATAAAAGACTGTAATATCTTAGATATTCATTCCTTAGCAAACATTTCTAAACCGCTGCAATGGATGAATGGCGATTTTTCCGTTGGCTTTTCTGGCTATCTATGCAATGTGCAATTTTCACTGCCGAACCATTAACGCACGTAAAATGGTTGAACGAACGACAGGATTTCAAGCACTATAAGAGTTCTTTTTACTGTGAGTATTTCGGTCATCTCAGAATTATGTTTCCTGTGCAAAAGTAACTTTGAAACATTTTTACGTCCATAGTTTTCACAGTTACTATATCAGAGTCACGAACTTAAAGGTGATAAGAAAGGTTGATTATTCAATTTTGTTTTTTTATTTACGTAAACTTATGGTAATATTATGAGTGTTTGACTAAAATTCAGGTTTTTTTGTGTTAAACATGAAAATAGATATGGGATTACTTTGGTGTTTATATTGTGACATACCACAAAACATTGCGATGATTCCATGAGTTTGGTTACTGCTTAGGCGTTATTTCGAAAAAAAAGCAATTGCCACAATAAAAAATAAATGAAAAGATGAGTAAATTTATTTCAAATAATTTCTATTCATAGATAAAGTTCAATATATTATAAGAAAAACATATATTAATATATGTATTGTACACGTATTCTACCATACTACACTCAAAGCTTGATAAGATAAGAAACGATATTCTATGGCTTAAGAAGAATTTATAAGTGCGCACATTTGACACAATTAAATACCTATTCACACCATTTTGTACTTCTTTTTATTGTTGCTGCTTTTAGTCTACGGAAATCTGCAATTAATGACTTTTTAGTAATAGTGCATATAATGCTCTCATGTCTTTAAAAAAGGAAAGTAAATCCGTGTATTTTTTAAACCATAATGGAACACAAATTACTATCAAATGAGTGCACGTGATTATCTTTTTTGCATCAAACGTCAATGGAAAAATGCACAGAATTTTTTACACAGTGTAGTGCTTATTGGATACCAAAAGAAGATAAGAAAATAAACACTTCTTGATGTGCCTTAATATTTTGATAAGGCAGCTTATTAATTAATAATACAACAAAATATAAACAAATACTCTAATCATAAAATCGAAAGTAAAGGAATTTGCTT
This sequence comes from Schistocephalus solidus, assembly GCA_017591395.1. Classification (NCBI taxonomy): domain Eukaryota; kingdom Metazoa; phylum Platyhelminthes; class Cestoda; order Diphyllobothriidea; family Diphyllobothriidae; genus Schistocephalus; species Schistocephalus solidus. Next base: position 51,793 of record WEDG01000280.1, on the reverse strand, counting down.
TTTAGACGATAGCAAATGTACCGCGCATATAAACCATCGTATAAGGTTTTATTTAAACAGTTTAATAACATGTTTGTATATTTCTAAGCAGCAAAGTTAATAAATATTTAATCAAATTTGTCGATCAGAATTTTGTCGTTATAAGGCTCTGCAATTAATTGTGTTTAAGTATAGTTGAAAAGCAAGAATATGAAAATAACAATAACAAGAACTCACTTTCTTTTAAAAGTTCATTTTTTCTTACTATTTCTTAAATCATGTGGAACAGGATATTTATAAACTTATTGTGGTTACTTAGAAATCCAACCTCTAAAATAGGTGAGAGCAGGCCAAATTGACATAGCTTAATATTGCATCAAATAACGAGCGTCCCAAGTAATAAAAATGAATATAGATAAACGTATTTTGAAATTGTTACTTTTAAATGCATAATTGTGAGAATAGTATTCACTCTGGATGTATGCTATAGGGGGTCATACTGAATTATTATGCGGCTGGTCGCTTCAATTTTAATACGCGCTTATTGAATTTTTCAATCTCTTAGGAGTGGACTGGTCGCTTGTGCATTAATCTTTAAGGATTTTCAATGAGGCGTCTAAGTGGATATTTCGATTTAGGCATGTCACATCTGAGTGCATTGCTTTAAGTTAGTAACAACATTTTCGGAATGAGCAAGCGCTGAACATACAAGCACTCTGCTACGTAAATGTTTATCAAAATCCCAATATATAAATGGCCACCGTAGAATGAAATAAATGGGTAATGGCGGAGACTGTGGCCAAATGTAAATTCCTTTTTGGAAACATTAATGCGTTGCTTATGTTTGTACACCCCTTATAATCTGGTGACAAGCTGTCGGCGTAGTCTGAAACTTAACGCAACAAAATTTAATTCTTCTGTGAAAAAACATGTGATGGAAAACGAAATCGGAGTTAATGCTTGAGGAAACAGTAAGGCGATTCAAAAACCGAGACATATAATTTGCAGTTCTGGCAAAGATTAATATAGAAAATTATGATTACTGTGGTGATCACCAGGTCAAATTTCTGAAACCGAATAGGCGTATGTCTGGATTGTTTACCTCACGGAAATATAGCAGTTATGCCTTTCGGTGTGTCCTGGATTCAACGAAACTTTCTATTCAGTACAAAAAAATATAATATCAATAACTTCTTTTGATTCTACTGTTCATGGCCACTTAAATTGTTACTTTTATTACAAACTTTAGAAGAACGCCTTTTATGTGTCAACATAGCTGTTATACGGATTTTTAAATCTAAATTTTAGTTCATCCCTTCCGTTGGTCAGTGGACGTCGCACTTGTTAGTGGTAATAACCTGAAATTTTATTGGACGGAACTCACTTTTACAAACCATGAAGTTCAACATTTCGAACTAAGGGCATTCACAAATATGGACACAGGGTCTTTTGTCCATACAAAAAATATCAGTCGCACTGCTCGTGCTGGCTTTCTTGGAAATTTGCTTCCTGGAAGAACTTACACAGTGCTTTTTAATGCTGTGTACGCAGATCGGAGCTCCACCGTGTATATAGATTCTCACACAACCCGAGCAAAAGGTAATCCACATTATTTTCAGTAAAATCCATTGTTTCCGAAAATTTGGTTTTATTTGGATTTGCTTTATGGTGATCTGTCAGAATGAAAGGCTATGTTTATAAATGTATACCGGAAACAAAATATTTCCAAAATTCTAACCTTGGTTTCATTAATTCCCGTTGTTTTTATCTAAGTTTTCTCAAATCGGCGCTGGCTGTCCTGATTATGAATGATTTATACTTCAATAGTTGGTGTAGCATTTAAGCGTTATTACTCTAGTGAAATGGTTTGATATATTTTGTGAACTATACAACTGCTCGAAATTAAACTCCGAAATTATTTCAAGAGTGATCTAAGTTTGCCTCGGGACACCTTGGTCTCGTTCTGCCATGGAGTTCACCCTCGAGATCAACCAGCAACCAAACCTCAGCTTATACTAACGGCAAGGGAGATGGAAATGACCATTTCTGGCCTCATGTCCGTCAACGGCATGTCATAGAACGGGTTGGTTATGAGCAAAGTTCGTCTGCCTTTAATACTAACCGCTACAGGGCTGCGGGCAGACCTCGACATTACGCCTCGAGTCAGAACCAGAGGCATGCGTGCCATGATCGATCCGTGGGTGCGCATTTACGAAAGTCAAAATATACGATCTTAACTGACAAGAGAACGAGCGCGTCGCCCTGTAAGTAAGAGCTCTGAACTAATAAACAACAGGTCACTGGTTCAAGCCTTGGATTTTGCAAAACCTGGGGTTAAGTATTAGTGGCCGACAGCAAAGCATCAACCGGGAATGGCCGTTTTAGTCTAATTTGTCTTCCTCTGCTATTTGTCGTGCTCTTTAGAGTTTCGAAGTGCATTTGAGAGCAAGTATATGTGATTCTTGATTCACAAGCGTGCAGAATACACGGAAACTAAGAAACGTTTGCTGTAATATTTACTAAATTATTATTCAAAATACAATTTGGCGAGCTTGCCTTAGCTTTCGTAAATTCTCATCAGGCCTTTACCTTTTTATAATTTTATCACTATATATATATATATATATATATATATATATATATATATATATATATAGCACAAATATGTTGCTAAGAGTGCAACAGGCAAGACGCAGACAGATGTTTCACGGTCATTACCGATCATCAGTACATCATATGCCTTGTGCAGTGAGGTACATAAGCAAGCCAAACAAGTGCGTACCACTCACTAATGTGGTAAGGATCTCACTCGATCCCATTTGTCCGCCCGCCAGTTACCTACCGGCGATAAACGAACGTTGTTTCATAGGACACATACCATATATATAGCACAAATATATTGCTAAGAGTGCAACAGGCAAGACGCAGGCCGCTGTTTCACGGTCATTACCAATCATCAGTACATCATATGCCTTGTGCAGTGAGGTACATAAACAAGCCAAACAAGTGCGTAACACTCACTTATGTGGTAAGGATCTCACTCGATCCCATTTGTCCGCCCGCCAGTTACCTACCGGCGATAAACGAACGTTGTGTCTTAGGACACATACCATATATATAGCACAAATATTTTGCTAAGAGTGCAACAGGCAATACGCAGACAGCTGTTTCACGGTCATAACTGATCATCCACAACATCATATGCCTTGTGCAGTGAGGTACATAAACAAGCCAAACAAATGCGTAACACTCACTAATGTGGTAAGGATCTCACTCGATCCCATTTGTCCGCCCGCCAGTTACCTACCGGCGATAAACGAACGTTGTTTCATAGGACACATACCATATATATAGCACAAATATGTTGCTAAGAGTGCAACAGGCAAGACGCAGACAGCTATTTCACGGTCATTACCGATCATCAGTACATCATATGCCTTGTGCAGTGAGGTACATAAGCAAGCCAACCAAGTGCGTAACACTCACTAATGTGGTAAGGATCTCACTCGATCCCATTTTGTCCGCCCGCCAGTTACCTACCGGCGATAAACGAACGTTGTTTCATAGGACACATACCATATATATAGCACAAATATGTTGCTAAGAGTGCAACAGGCAAGACGCAGGCCGCTGTTTCACGGTCATTACCGATCATCAGTACATCATATGCCTTGTGCAGTGAGGTACATAAACAAGCCAAACAAGTGCGTAACACTCACTAATGTGGTAAGGATCTCACTCGATCCCATTTGTCCGCCCGCCAGTTACCTACCGGCGATAAACGAACGTTGTGTCTTAGGACACATACCATATATATAGCACAAATATTTTTGCTAAGAGTGCAACAGGCAATACGCAGACAGCTGTTTCACGGTCATAACTGATCATCCACAACATCATATGCCTTGTGCAGTGAGGTACATAAACAAGCCAAACAAGTGCGTAACACTCACTAATGTGGTAAGGATCTCACTTGATCCCATTTGTCTGCCCGCCAGTTACCTACCGGCGATAAACGAACGTTGTGTCATAGGACACATACCATATATATAGCACAAATATGTTGCTAAGAGTGCAACAGGCAAGACGCAGACAGCTGTTTCACGGTCATTACCGATCATCAGTACATCATATGCCTTGTGCAGTGAGGTACATAAACAAGCCAAACAAGTGCGTAACACTCACTAATGTGGTAAGGATCTCACTCGATCCCATTTGTCTGCCCGCCAGTTACCTACCGGCGATAAACGAACGTTGTGTCATAGGACACATACCATATTTATAGCACAATAATGTTGCTAAGAGTGCAACAGGCAAGACGCAGGCCGCTGTTTCACGGTCATTACCGATCATCAGTACATCATATGCCTTGTGCAGTGAGGTACATAAACAAGCCAAACAAGTGCGTAACACTCACTAATGTGGTAAGGATCTCACTCGATCCCATTTGTCCGCCCGCCAGTTACCTACCGGCGATAAACGAACGTTGTGTCATAGGACACATACCAAATATATAGCACAAATATGTTGCTAAGAGTGCAACAGGCAAGACGCAGACAGCTGTTTCACGGTCATTACCGATCATCAGTACATCATATGCCTTGTGCAGTGAGGTACATAAGCAAGCCAACCAAGTGCGTAACACTCACTAATGTGGTAAGGATCTCACTCGATCCCATTTGTCCGCCCGCCAGTTACCTACCGGCGATAAACGAACGTTGTTTCATAGGACACATACCATATATATAGCACAAATATGTTGCTAAGAGTGCAACAGGCCAGACGCAGGCCGCTGTTTCACGGTCATTACCGATCATCAGTACATCATATGCCTTGTGCAGTGAGGTACATAAACAAGCCAAACAAGTGCGTAACACTCACTAATGTGGTAAGGATCTCACTCGATCCCATTTGTCCGCCCGCCAGTTACCTACCGGCGATAAACGAACGTTGTGTCTTAGGACACATACCATATATATAGCACAAATATTTTGCTAAGAGTGCAACAGGCAATACGCAGACAGCTGTTTCACGGTCATAACTGATCATCCACAACATCATATGCCTTGTGCAGTGAGGTACATAAACAAGCCAAACAAGTGCGTAACACTCACTAATGTGGTAAGGATCTCACTTGATCCCATTTGTCTGCCCGCCAGTTACCTACCGGCGATAAACGAACGTTGTGTCATAGGACACATACCATATATATAGCACAAATATGTTGCTAAGAGTGCAACAGGCAAGACGCAGACAGCTGTTTCACGGTCATTACCGATCATCAGTACATCATATGCCTTGTGCAGTGAGGTACATAAACAAGCCAAACAAGTGCGTAACACTCACTAATGTGGTAAGGATCTAACTCGATCCCATTTGTCTGCCCGCCAGTTACCTACCGGCGATAAACGAACGTTGTGTCATAGGACACATACCATATTTATAGCACAATAATGTTGCTAAGAGTGCAACAGGCAAGATGCAGGCCGCTGTTTCACGGTCATTACCGATCATCAGTACATCATATGCCTTGTGCAGTGAGGTACATAAACAAGCCAAACAAGTGCGTAACACTCACTAATGTGGTAAGGATCTCACTCGATCCCATTTGTCCGCCCGCCAGTTACCTACCGGCGATAAACGAACGTTGTGTCATAGGACACATACCAAATATATAGCACAAATATGTTGCTAAGAGTGCAACAGGCAAGACGCAGACAGCCCTTTTTTACGGTCATTACTGATCATCAGTACATCATATGCCTTGTATGTATATATATATATATATATATATATATATATATATATATATATATGATAGTGTGTGGCTCACCGATCTGCTTAAGGAACATTTATGTTCCGTTGTGCCCTGGAACTCAGACTAGAGTACTCACAGGCAGTCGCATATTGACGTGTAGCATATGTTGATGATGTGGAGCCGACAAAGACAAGGGAGACCGGAATGGCCATTGCTGGCTTATTAGCCGTCATCAGACAGTCATACCCAATCCCAAGTGTGGAACACCTGGGATTCGAACCCGCGACTTTTGGTATTTGAGTCGAACGCTCTACCATTAAGCCACGGGCTCGTTGCTTTGTCGGTTGCGATCGGGAATATGATGATAATGTGTGCCTCACCGATCTGCTTAAGGAACATTTATGTTCCGTTGTGCCCTGAACTCAGACTAGAGTATTTCACAGGCAGTCGCATAGCGACGTGTAGCATATGTTGATAATGTGGAACCGACAAAGACAAGGGAGACTGGAATGGCCATTTCTGGCTTATTAGCCGTCATCAGCTAGTCATACCCAATCCCAAGTGTGGAACACCTGGGATTCGAACCCGCGACCTTTGGTATTTGAGTCGAACGCTCTACCATATAGCCACGGGCTCGTTGCTTTGTCGGTTGCGATCGGGAATATGATGATAGTGGGTGGCTCACCGATCTGCTTAAGGAACATTTATGTTCCGTTGTGCCCTGGAACTCAGACTAGAGTACTCACAGGCAGTCGCATAGCGACGTGTATCATATGTTGGTAATGTGAAACCGACAAAGACAAGGGAGACCTGAATGGCCATTTCTGGCTTATTAGCCGTCATCAGCCAGTCATACCCAATCCCAAGTGTGGAACACCTGGGATTCGATTATTTTCATGGTTGAGCTGGAAGCTGTACAGCTTCGTCAGCAAATAAATCGTTTAAAATATTACCAGCGCAACTTGAATGATATCTTTGCGGTTGCATCTGAACAAACGGACATTTCAGCTGTAATGGATACCATAAATCGGGTGCACCCGTCATTTAAATTTATCCTGGAAGAGGAAAAACTCGGATCGCTCCCTTTCCTGGACGTGCTTCTGAGTAGAAGGCCTGACGGGAGTATTCGACGTATTGCCTATGGTAAGAAGACATGGTCTGGACAATACACCCAATTTGGGAGTTTTGTACCGCTCAACTTTAAGCGTAATTAAGTGCGGTGTCTGACACTAAGGGCGAAAAGAATCTGCTCGGCCGATAGCATTGACAAAGAGCTTAAGGTTGCATAAAGCACTTTTCGACGGAATGGATATCTAGGTAGATTTATTGATAGAATATGACCGAAAGACCAGCAAAGCTGCCGTTACAAACGGCAAACAAGAAACAACTATTCATCGGGTTCCATTTCGAGTGGACGCAGCAAGTGAACTCATACGAAGGCGCTTAGCCAAGCTGTGTCAAGCGCCTTTCCAGCAGCTGATGCCCATTTACTTTTCTTGACTAATTCCATCCTATACAGAGGGGTCAAGGACTAACTGCTATCCCACACAGCCTCAATGTGCATTTATTCTTTCACTTGCTCCTGTGGGGCAAAAGCATATTGGTCGCATAAGCCGGTGTTTGTCCAAATGAGTACGAGAACACCTTCCAGCATGGTAGGCAAAGGGGCAGATAAAGAACAATAACAGCTCTATCGTCGTGCACGTGGTAGACACAGGCCATCATTTAAATGCCAAAGAAGCCTTCCGGCTAAATTACAAGGTTCTCTCCCCCTTTTCAAAATTCCTTGGACAGCATCTGTTGTCTACGACAGAAGCAGCTACAATCAGGCTACGCAAACCGGTCCTGTGCGCTCAAAAGAACTTTATACACGCACCACAATTACCGTAGCCGAAAGCCACCAATTTAGCCGCCCGCATCTAATTACCTGTCCCGGCGGCCACCATTCCTCTGACCATGATCAAAAAACGGACTGCAATTTTGTTTCTTTTCACCCCCCTTTCCTCCCCCACCCTGACTACTGTACAAATTTATTTTACTTACCCGCATATTTGACTTAGTAACACAATGATATAAATGTAAAGGACTGATGAGAATTTATCGAAAGCTAATATATGCTCGCCAAATTTTCTTATAAATTATTATTATAGAAATAAGTCAAAAGGTCAAATATTTTCAGTTTCAGGCCCAAATTTACTCAAACATGTCAGGATGATGGCCTTACTCAGCAACGATAAGCATTAAAGATACCTGTCTTACCTTCATTACTTCCTTTTACTTAATCTTAGTAAACATTTCACGTGGAACGATATAGAATTTATTTTTATCAATATCTTGTAATACTTTCCTTATATTTGCATAAAAATTCAAACATTTACCCTTGAATAGTATAAAACATATATTGGTATAAAAATATCCTTAGCTGATTACTTATTCTTACTGTCATGTTCTTTCAGCTGTTTCATTAACATGACTTTAAACGCAACCAGTATTTAAAATAAACTTTATGAATTAAAGTTTTTATTTTCCCAAAGAATTTCGCCGTTTCTTATTTAATAACTTGGGATGCCCGTATTTCCATGCATATATGTATATATTTATAAGATATTACTGGCACATTTGATATTAGCTTTATTTTTTTTAGCTTTTAAGAGTCATAAATGTCGATATAATTCGAGTTGGAAATTAATTCAAATACTTCCCCACCGAACAGAACACCGAAATAGGAACGCTCCTTAAACACAAGCAGATGGCAATGTGTTACGTTGCATAGAGGGAAAGTATTCCAAACGTCATACCTTTTCTAGCATAAGCCGTAACCATAATGCCGTATTTCCGCTAAATCTACCCCAAAATCCTTGCCCTAATGTCCCCGGGATGTCCTTGTATTAAAATCAATCCTTACAAAATGTCAGTCGACTTACAACTTACCGCATGTTTGTGTACAACCATAATGCGACTGCACGTCATATTTTCCACAGCTCCGAGCGATGTGAGAAATCTCCAGGTTGTACCTGTAACCTCTACCTCACTAAATGTTGAATGGGATCCACCTCTGCGAACCGGTGGAGTGCTCAATGACTACATAATGACGATTACATATGAAGTTAATGGATCTTCCAACGTGATTTCAAGTTCAATCTCGCCTGACGAGACTAGCACATCTATCTTTCATCTACCGGATGACTGCGAGGTTGAAGTACAACTGCAAGCCCAAACGGTATCGCATATTCGAGGTGCAGATAGTATTGCTGGCAGAAGAAGTAAAGTGCTTCGTGTGAAAACGTTCGCCGGTAATTTAACAAATGCTTAAATTCATTTGATGCTTCGTTCTCTGTGATGTGAAATAAACAGCTATATTGCACAGATCATTATCATTCTTGCTAAAGTATCATGTATTTCTAGACCCTGCACGTATGAATTGGACAGTCAATGTCGTGCCTGGCAATGAATCAGCACTTTTGTTTACGTGGTCGCCTTCTCAGTCTGGAGTAGGGGAACTGCAGCGCATTGAACTGAAAGCCATGCGTGCAGTTGGCAAACAGAAAATGAACCATACTACAGTTATTAGTCCAGCTTCACGTGAGGGTTTCCTTGGGAGGTTGCTACCTGGCAGAAAATACGAAACATTGCTTGTTGCGGTGTACGCTAATCGAAGCATTGAGCTGTATGCTGGACGCCACTCAACTAAAGCCCGCGGTATTTCTCCTTGCATTTTTGTAACCACATGAGTATTTGTCTTTGAAAGCATTGCCCCATAAATTCCTTAAGTGCCACAAAGTAACGATCTTATTCCGAGTCAAGAGGACGTAAGAATCATTCGTTAACTTTTACAGAATGTTAAAAAATTAGCTAAATGAGTTAGTCCGTATTGTGCTGTTTTAGTTGGTTTTGCATTGGCATCAACTGTACGCAAGAAAAACTTTTGCATGTCCACTTAAAGACTTCAGGTATATTCACATGCTCAGCGTTGTACTTCCTGCCTTTTGGTCAGCCATTTTAACCATTTATCCTTTTTTGGGATGAAATTCATAAAAATATGAATCGTTACTATTCGTTATAATTTTGCATGACCTCCGGTTTGGAAAACGTTTTGAACAATTTAGATTTAAAGATACTGTCTTTTGATCCATATAATTAGACAGTTTATACTATAAAGTTGCAAAAAATCCCATTAAATGATTCAAAAGACAACTTGGCAAGCATACGCGCTGCTTTCGATAACTTCTCTTCAGGCCAGTACAGTTATAGAGAAACGTTGGAACGCAGTAGAAATTTAAATTTCTACTGCGTTCCAACGTTTCTCTATAACTGTACTGGCCTGAAGAGAAGTTTATACTATGTTTAGTTTATTGGGGAGCTCAATAGTTGGAGAGTAAGGATGATTCAAGAGCTCGATAGACTGCCAATTGCCCTTTATTCATTTGAACTCTCTATTTTAGTGCCCTAGTTTCGGCATTTAGAATTCCTTCTTATACGTACATTTGACGGTTTTACAGAAAAAGTATTTTTCGTGATAATTCTCCCTTATATGTTAAAAGTTATGATCAAAAAATTATTGTAAAATTTACTCCTAACGTTGCTAGTTTATACATCTGTACGTTTATGTCCCTGAGAATCTCATTTAGCTAAGTGACTACATAAATGCACACCACTAAAGCAAGACCAAGTACATGTCAAACGTATGAAAATTCAGAACAGTCCACGCACCATGGATAACAAAGATAACAATGATACTTATGAAGATTTCATACATCTGATTTTAAGACATAGTCCATTCCACATATGGAAGTGTCTCTTATTTTGTATATTTGTTCGTGGCTTAGATAGTCGATCGCCACTGTCAAGGGTATATCAGTTAGCGCAATGAAAACGTGGTCACACTTTCTTGGCTTCCTTCGCGTATGGGACCTAATAAAATATGGTAATTGTGATAATTTTCCTTTGCCTTTTAATCTTAATAATAGAAAAAGGGTATATTTTATGGCAATGATAAAATTAAAATATTTTTTAGGAAATGCACAATGCCAGATAAATATTTTACCTTTACCTAAGATATTTCGGAGTGCTATAAGCGACACCTTATTATGTCCATTTAAGGTTCATCTACTGCTATTTGGCTAACTTTGAATAATTTGCTGCTATTTGCAGTCTTTGCTTACTTTGGAATACCTAAAGCACAGAATTTTCGTTAAGCTCCTGGCAAAGTAAGAAATTTCAAAGGCGAATCCGTGACTTCTTATTCCCTCATTCTGACCTGGTTACCACCGTTGCAACTCGGCGGAGAACTGAGCTTTTATGATGTGAAGTTTTTATATAACAAAACTGGACAAACATTTGAAGAGGTTCGCAGTATCCAAGGTTCGAGGACTGAATATATGCCTTCAAGACTTCCCGCTGACTGCAATATCTATGTACAAATTCGCGCCCGAACAAAATCAGACGCAGGTGGACAGGAATTCGAGGGAAATTGGAGTGACATGCTTCATTTGAAAACCTATGCAGGTAACCTAAAGACTTGATTTCACCTTTTCATGCAAAGCCATTTGGCAAAAACTGAAATTTTTTACGCACATTGGCCTAAAATGCGTGCATTTTCCTTTTATCAGACCCTGCACAGTCAAATTGGAGTGTCAAAGTCGAAACTGCTGATGAAACAACCCTTCAGTTTGACTGGACGCCACCCCTGTTTGAATTGAATGAATTGATTGGCATTGAGCTGGAAGCATCTTATACAACAGGTGGACGGAAAATGAGCTATATAACGAACTCTGATGCTGCGGACCGTCAGGACTTCCTTAATGGTTTGCCACCAGGCACGTTATACGACACCTTGCTCAAGGCCGTGTACGCTAAACGAAACATCACGATGTACGCCGGAAGACACTCAACTAAACCTCGCCGTAGGTTTGAATCTTTACAAAGGCCCTTAAGTTGCATTTTTTCTAAGCTGCTTGCACTGAATGTAATCTATATTTGACACATAAGGTCTTAGAGGTAATGTTGGCCATGGGGTTGCCCGCAACATTTAAAGGGCTCATGTTTGATCCTTGGAATATGACTAAGCTGGATAGGCATTTCTCATTAAATACTAACAAAGATCAATTATTGCAGATACTAATCAAAACACTTTACGTCACAAAGCACACTGATAAGATACTGAAACTGTTAATTCGTTGGCACCACTTGTTTGGCTTAGATGAGCCAATTAACACTGCGGTAGACCGTGCAGATAGTGGTTATATCGCTATACAGGCACTGTGCGGAATTACAGCCTTCACTATAAGCACCTTAGCTTAACTCTATGCTCAACCGGATATGGTCTCAGTGATTCGAACGAACGCTGATGTTTTTATCATTAAAATGATAAAATTCACGTGCACCTTGAAACTACGTTTATGCACTGCGTAATTGTTACTAAGAAGGCTCACATGTCATGGTCACCCATTACACATCATCAAGCCACTACATTATTTTCATAAGGTATTAAAAAACAGATTTTCATTGTGGGGGTTGATAAAAACGTCTAGGTTCAAAGATGCGCCTTCTGGACAGGACAAGGTTCGCAAGGTTCCCGTACGAGCAGCCCTCTGACAAACCTTTTGGACAGCTGTATTCTTTGTAATATTAAACTCCCCATTTTTATATCGCTACTGTTTCACACTCATATTCTCCTCGACAGTCCAGTGTCATTAATGGCAGAATCCGCTTCGACAATATGTAGATCTGGCAATCCACTGAGAGCCTTTGGCAAATAAGGAATAACCCATGTCCCTATCATGCGTATTTCGCGAAATCCAGAGTTGTGACAATCCAAGTGAGGAACTAAGATAACACAAGTCAAACACTTTAGCTAAATTGTTTTTTATTGAGCGATTTCGCGCTATAAATCAGTCATATTAGAGTAAGATAACATTGTACATGAAAATAACATTAAACTTTAAACTTTGAAGTGTAAATTTAATAAAGCTATGAATAAGTGTCTCTGAAGATGGTTTCAAAACGAATCCAAAACGTCAGGTGAATAAACCTCTTGTTCAGCAATCACGTCTACTTCTCAAACTAATAACAACTGCTATATATATTACGTTTTATCAGTTGATTTCTACTATGCACATGGCACTTTCTCACTTGATGAGGACGAGCCAGTAAAGGCCCTCTGCAAACTATAAGGATTCTGTGAATATTACCATCGGATGGTGGAAAATAAAATTAAGTATAAAATTTGTTTTCGTAATTTTTCATCAAACCAATGCAATTACATGACAAACGAACATGCAACCTGTATTTAGGGTTAAAACTTGCCTCCGGTTATTCACAGTCCTCTTTCTAGTATCGCTCATCTGATTAAATCATCTGAATTATCATGTAAATAATAACGCCTGTCATTAGGGGTAGTGTATCACCTAACATCATCACCTGCAGTCGACCACGGAAGACGAGGCACTTGCATCAACGTCTTCTTACGTAAATGGGCTGAACACACACACCATTGCATGTTGCTGGAATCCGTTGCCTTTAGCTTTTAGAATTGTTTGGTTATGCCTGATAGACAAGCCCATGAGCTTTCTTGCGTTGATTCGGGGAGCTTTTTCGACTTGCCAGGTAAGTATGTGGTCACCTAACCTCTTTTACGAATGTCTCGTTGTGCGGCCAATATATCTCACTGGAGATGTTTAGTTAAACAGTTAACTGCACATAGATTGAATTTTCAACATTCATTTGTCTTTACCATCAGAAGTGGGGTGGAAGCAGGGAAAGTGCTTTAAATAGCTGTCTTTGGGCGTATTGTTAAAAAAACTGTTTTAAGAACATATCATTCTCTTCTTTTGTCACTTAAAGGCTATACAGTACGATTTCTGGATGGCCGTTTCGGCGTTGTGCGTTTTTTTTGCTGCTAGAACTGTTCCTCAGTAAATGCAAGAGTACATGTTTCGCAATTTATGTGCCATTCGCTAGAATATCTTTCGCTAGTAACAAACTGAGCAAAACTGTGAAAAATATTTTATTGACTCGCCAAGTTTTTCTTTGTGGAACAGCATTTAGGAACACACTATCGCCATCATCACCAGGCTTTGCACCAAACTATAGCATGGAATATTTCTTTATTAATTTGTCAAATAGAACTTCAGTAACATTGGTATGTCTTTTCAGGTAGAAGCTGTCATCCAATTACCGACTGTAGAATTCAAGGCACTTTATGATATCGTTTAAATTCATTTTATAAACCGTGGAAATGGAAACTATTGCCAGAAACATTGCATGTGGTGAACTCATCGCTTTACTGATTTTTGTTTGTATAAATGGTGGTTAAAAAAAAATTTACATTTTAAATGATAGATGATAACAATTTTAGGCTTTCGACTGACATGCCTATCTTGTAGTTTGTACACCGACTTAAGTCGCAGAGGTAGGCTAATATTTCGTCTGTTATTCCATCCGTCGACATTGATGATACATCTAGCCTGAATATTTTCATCAGCAATTGTTTGTTCTATAATTAGAGCCATTATCTTAATTCGCAAGCGCAAGTCAGATTTGCTCTTCTTAGAAATCTGCCTTACTGCAATAATCTACAAAATTGTTTCCAACGCATACTAGAAGGTTTTATTCTTGATTTCATTTAAAAAAATTGCTAACACCACATAGATATTAAACATTTTTTTGTTTGTGCGGTGGATATATCCTGTTCGGGGCTTTATATTAACACATTGGTTTCCAAATGTTCTCCAAAACTTTTCAGCCATTTTATATCGAATAACAACAAAATCTTTAAGTACAATGATGACCTATTAAAATTAATAGTTAAATCCAAATCATCTATTAAAATTATTTAAACCTTCTGATGAACGTTAAATCGGCATTGGCCTAAGTAAAAAGCTTTATTTTCATAGTTTTCTATCATGCTTTTAAACCATTTTACTCCTGCAAATAAGGTCTAGAAAATGACGTTTTGAACTAAAGCATGGCTCATCAATAGAAAAAACCTGCTGATCAACTCTAAAAGGTTCAAGGTTTGCATGCTAAAAATTGAAATAAATATGGTGCATAAGTCGGTTTTTTTATAAAAATGGTAGAATGATTCTGAGTGAGAATAGTTGAAGGTAATTTAACAACATAAATATATTGGGTAATTTACAGTATGGGTTAATGCTTCAGTTCAACCACCCGCTGCATGTTAAATTATTCAATACTTTGCCTAGCATGAGAACTAATGGATACTGAAATGTAAATGTATCATTCTGCATGTTCGCTGGTTGCTCTTAAAGCTCAGCATGTGTATTATTACATTTATTTTAAGAAAGTATTGTTCTGCTATTTTTTATTCGATCACCTGTGTCATATAATGACTATATTTGTCTTAGCCCCCACCGCACCGAGAAATATCAAAGCAGAGGCTGTAAGCTTTCACTCTATCAATCTCGTGTGGGAGCCACCCATGCAACCAAGCGGATATTTGGATGAGTACAAACTAGTCATTCAGTATCAGATGACAGATGGCTCCGTCATAAAATTCTCAGAGCACATCCCATCGGACTCGACTGCTTATGTTGTGAACCAGTTGCCTGCTGACAGCGATATAAAAATTAACATCCAATGCTGGGTGAAGTCGACTGGATCAACAGGAGATAGGCTCGAAGGCCAGTGGAGCGAACCGATTCACGTGAAAACCTCTGCTGGTAAGTTAAGCAGTACTTAGGTTATTTTAAATGACCGATCATCCTCTCAGTAAAGCGATCGTACTGAGAAGGGTGCTTGCGTTTGCTATCACGAAGGATCAGATTTTTTCGCATGTACCAAAATACGTTTGACCCTCCTCCCAAAATTCTGAGTTAACCAATAGATCTAACGATATGGTCAAAGCACGAATTTTATTTGCCTGCTATAATGCGTGAAAAAAAATACATAGTAAAACATTGATTATCATGTCTAGGGAATGCTTCACTGTCCTCCAACTGAGCATTGTCTCACAATTCGTTCACTAATTACAGATATAGCACACAAATAAGTTTTCAAAAAGATCACATATCACAATGGCGAAAATATTATAATTTTTGCATTCCCCCAACCCAAAAAAGTAAATTCTGCCGATATTATGAACGATTATTTTGCTATTACCCTTATTGGGCTTCTTTTATAACTTCATGTCTATTTAAATAACCTATGATTGTACAGTACCTAATGTGGATTTATTTTTTATCAGTGGAATATAGTTACCTTAAATCAAATAGTTATTTTACGACTATCTTGTAAGATTAGAATAATTAGACTTCTTTTGCATTCATTCAATACATAATATCCTGTATTTTGAATTTTCGACAAATATTATTATTTAAATTCTACCAATGATGGCGTGAGAGCCAGGGTGTATGTATCCTCTTTAACCCGTTAAAACGGATAACATCCCATATGCAAACTTCACAACTGCAAAATTATATCAAAAATTACTTTAATAAGGCTGTTCTAGTTGACCGAGTAAAAACAGGCCAGTGAATATAATTTGCAAGACTTGCACATTGCACTTAATGACCGGACACTTCCAATGACGATTTCGGTGCTATAACGCACGTTGAAAGCAGTCCTTTGTAACTTTCTCGTGGAGTATATTGTAGGGTTAGTAGATTTGCGCACATTGATCAGCAACAAGCATTTGACTAGGATTGTAAGATAACGATAAGTGATTAATGATAATGCAACGAATCCCAGCTCTCACAGCCTGCGTCTGCGGCCTTCCTAATGTGAAATGTACGTTAATGGATGCGTTAATCCTGAGAAATAAAACGACCTAAACTAGACCTGTTTCTTTTTATCTTCTATTAAAGGATGAGAGGAAATTCCAAAAAAATGCGTTACTTAAATCAGAGTATAGCTGGATCATTTGTCAGTCTGTATTGCATATATGAGCAAAACCCTACTAATGTTTATTTAAATTGCTTTTCTCTCACGTTCAGACAGAAATATGGCTCAAGGCTTCATTTATGTTGCAGCTCCACTTGATCTTTCATCAGTGGACGTCGAACCTATAAACAACAATAGCCTTTACTTTAACTGGACGAACTCAATTTTTGAAGAGGCTGGACTGCAACGCTTTGAAATAAAAGTAAGTGACACGTCCGATGAAACGCCCTTGTTCCATTCAATCAACGTCACTTCCTCCAAACGAACGGTTATCCTAGGAGGCTTGATACCTGGCAGAACATATGAAACCGCAATTATCGCCGTGTATGAAAATTGCAGCTCTGAAAATTTTACAGGACTGCACCGCATACCAACGGAAGGTAATATCTATCTATTCAACGTTGTCATATCGCTATAAACATGTTTTGGCAGCATATGATTCAGCTACCTTTAAAATACTTTCAAATGCATTGGGGATGTTCTGATTTTTTAAAACTCAAAAAACCCGTCGAACTGGTTGAATAAGCACAAGCGATTCCCTTTTGGGACACCGGTGCAGATTCAAGGTTTCCGGTTCCCTCTGAAATGTTTTCCCCTCTCGTATAGAACACAAGCGCTTGACCTTGAAATCATGTAGTATTTGCCACTTGAGTGGTTCACGTCAGTGTCTCACACCGTTTTTTGATTTAAAAATCTCCTAAAGGTTTCGGCAGGCAACCGTTTGCTTGTCAATCACTAAGTTCTACATAAATGGATCGGTTTAAATTTTAGTATGGATTGAAACGATTAATCAATTGTTCCTAGAAGCAGCTTCATTTTCTGGAAATCAGGAAAATCAGTTATATTGAGTTGTTTAGAAATAGGAATCCTTATATTGCCGTAGCAACCGAAATACGTCTGCTTGAAAAGTGCACTTTACTTTACTGGGTTGACAGAACGCAGATTTAAGATAACGCAGTTGTTGTAATGCTTTTTTGGTTTCATGCAATTATGTAAAGGGTGAAACGAATTCTCACTGTTACTTTTTCCGTTATTGTTTCTCTTCCGCAAAAAACGCAATTAGCTGAGGCCTTCAGATATTCTAGACCAACAAATTATGTGACCAATGGAAATGATGATGCGAATACAAAGTTAGGTAAATATAGGCTGTCGTTGACTTCCAATGAATTGTCTAATTAATTACTGTTTAGCCCAGCAAAATCCGGTTCCAACTTTTCTAGTTTTTTGCTTATGAGAACCAATCAAAATGGGCTTTGATGTTGAAAGATGGAACCCACTTCCACAGGTGCAAATAATCGTTGAATAAAACCGACGTGGTATCCAGTTTTTAGTTTTTTTAAGTGATAAGTTTTTAACATTTTGAGTGATGTTCCCTTACTCGAGGGCGGAACCAGCGTTCGTCACCCTGCACTGCAAAGCAGGTTGAACGTAGGGGCTATACTTTGGGCCTGATTTTGTTAATAACAACAGCAGCCTTTACTTCAATTGGATAAAGTTGCCAGAGGCTGGGCTGTTTTGGTTCGAACTAAATTTTGGCAAAATACCTGATCAATCACCTCCTTGCGAATCAATCAATGTTAATTTTTCAAAGCGTAAAGGTATTTTAGGCAATTTGCTCCCGGCAGAACATTTGAAACCAGAATTATCACCGTTTAGAGCAATTGCTGATCTATATATTTCACTGGGCTGCACCGAATGCCAGCAGGCGGTAATATGTAGACTTCTTATAAATCACCTGCTTTGCTTCTATTTTTGGCAACACGTGACTTTATCTGCATCCCAAAACTCCTTGCAAAATAAGAACAAACATTTACATTTTCTTAGACAAAAAAACATTTCGACTTGCTTGAGCAAGCATAAGTGAGTACTCAGTGGGTAATGAGAGCAGACACAGGATTTCCGATAAATTCCTATCGTTCACTCTCTTTTATTACACGAGCCCATAACATTGATTCCAATAAGCATTTTACAAATGCTTGGTTCACATGAATCAATCGAGCTGCAATGTGACCTTCCCGCAACTGGTTAGCTTTTCAGTGGCAAAATCATTACATGGCTGACTTTTTTGCAGAAGATAAATTAATTGGATTCAAGGTTCAGTATGCTATACAGCAGTTAATTAACATTTATTGTAAGCTGCCTCATTTAAAGGATCAATGCATGAGGCTTTGGTAAAGAAGGTTTTTATGTTTCTGCAGCAGCCGAATTACCTCCACATTGAAAGTCTGAAGAACATCACTGTTTTTAAAGAGCACGACTTAATGTATGTGTTCGTAGTGTTTTCTTGAAAAGGGAAGATATTAACAAGTACTCATTATTGTAAAGGAAGAGTTACGGTTACTGGGCTAAGAGCTTAATTCACTCGATGCCATCATCACAGACAGGATCGGATACGGGTATCGACAATTACTTTGGAAAGAACGCTCTCCGACTGGCCTTAAAATAGGAACCATTAGCTCTTCCACAGGCCTCTACTTATGTGCAGATTTAGTTTCTGCCCAGGTGTCTCGAAAATAACGTTCTGCCCAAATTTGATCCATGCAACCCCCTAGTAAACACGGAGCTACCAAGGTGCCCATTATTTCAACATGGAAGACGAATGATCCCTGTGCTCCTTCACGATTGTCACGCGAAGCCTGCATAAATACTGAAAATGTCATCTGCTTTCGATGTTTCATATGCACACATGAGTAAACGCCTTAAGATTTTCTATAATTAAGAGTACGATAAATAAACGGACACATTGGGAGGCTGGGACTTAGCAATTTGGTTTTAAAATTATTTACCGAAATTCAATGTATTCTGAAAAAAACGTGCCGTTAAGCATAGCGAAAGCAGAGGCAAAATATTTCTGAGATTTTCTGACGTTACGCAATGTAACCTGGTCTTCGCCTTTGGCAATAGTGTACATTTTCGTAGATAAAAAAAGACTGCATAAGTGAGAAACTAGGATATCCGGCACATTTTAGTCGTAAGCAAAAGATTTTGGACATCAGAATTAATAGTGTATTTTTGATCCGATGACACAGCGGCAGTCGCTTCTGATCTTCAATCACTATTTGTCATGAAAGAAAGTTGGTGTAGGGCCGATGACCTTCCTGTGCTTTATTTTATATTGATGTTATACCTTCCCAGGATTTACTGCAAGCAATCGTCTCTCACACCAGTTAGCTACTCGATGCATGGCTGTTTGTTAGGTTTGGGTTAAAAGTCGGTTTAAAGTTTTCCAAGCCATGACTTTGTAGTGCATCGTGAGTCTGCACTACAATTGAACAGAACATACTTTTCACAGACCTGAGAAAGCAGCAATAATTCAGTAGTTTAGTTTATGCATGGAATTCACCTTCCATTTCTTTATTTATTTATCCTCTCAAATATACATAAGAATTTAACTTGACATAGATAAACCGCATGACACATGATACTTTCACGCAATTTAAAAGGTTTTTTAAATGCTTATGTATAATTTTATGCCTTAAAATTTATAAAAAAATCCCTCATTATTTCTTTAATTATCAATAGATTTGTCCGAGTAAGCAAAATTTAGCAGGTAATTTAATAATCTCTAGAGCTCCATTTACGGATATATTAATAACATTAATGTCAAAGAAACACTCAATGTTTCGTACAGCAAGTTAAACACATTTAATCAAAAATGTATAAAGAAGCTCAATGTTTTCATAGAGTACAGCATTAAGTAAAGCATATTTTGAAAGTAATGACCTTCTAAAAAAATTTTCAATCATTATTATGCAAGACGTGATACCTTAAAATTATCACTTGATGTACCTTACGCAAACAATGGTGGTGGCACTCGTTGTTCCCGATAACTCCAGTTATTTTCACAGTTCTACGTTATATGTGAATCAAAGTGCAGATTTTCTGGACCTGAAAGAGTTGTTTTTCATTTTAATTTATCAAATATATTCCATTTACCTTAAACGTTGTTTTTCAAACTAACACATATTGCATCAAACGTTGAACTTTTTTAAAACCATAACATTTATGAGACTTAGATCCTGCAATATGTGCTGATAGCTGTGAACCCCTTGTCCAACCCATTCCACGTCGCAAAGTTCAGACATGGAAACTGAGACGTAAGGATGCTCTCTTCAATAACCCTTGTTGCAACAGTCTGCACCTGTCTGTAATAAACGTTTTCCTCTCTCTGAGATAATCAGCTAAACATTTAACTCCACGTGGTTCAGTTTACGGGCACATAGCGTATCCTTTCGTAACGTGTTACTTCCTTAAATGCAGCCATACAAAGGCACATAATAAAAAAGGAATACTGGCAGTTGAAAATGGCCGGCAAATCCATTTGGAACTGGATTGGCCATTTCTGGTTATCAGCTATCTTCAGCAAGTTATACCCAATCGAAAGTGGTGCACGACCCGAGGATCAAACCCATTGCCGGGAGACTGGATTGACCATTTCTGGCTCAATAACTCTCTCCAGCTCGTCACACCTAATCGCAGGTGGTGCACTACCCGAGTTTCGAACTCGTGATCCTTTGTTTAGAAATCAAATGCTCTAAATATTGAGGCATGTGCTCATAGTTTTGCCAGTTTAGATCAGGAATATTGACTTGCATTCGTTTTTGAACGCTCGAAGATCGCTAACGGTACTCAATCGTGACGGTCTGCCTTGAGGCTCACTTTCGAGCCCCGCCTGTAGCCGCACAGCTGCTAGTAGTAGATGGGGCACGTTAATACGGCCAGCGAATACAGGGGAGACTGGAATGGTCATTTCTGGCTTATAAGAGATCAGCAGCCAGTCATATCCAACCTCAGGTGGTGCACTTCCCGAGGTTTCAACCCGTGACTTGTTGATCGGACGCCTAACATTCTGCCCCTTCTACTACTAGCCGCTGTGCAACTGTTGGCGGGGCTCGAGAGTGAACCTAAAGGCAGAACTGAAAGAGTAATTTCCGTTAGCGGTCATTGAGCGTTCAGAAACGAATGCAAATTCTTGCAGTGTTGTCCAAAAATTTCAAGTTCCGTTGTAGTCTACTTAGCAAATTGTACAGCTGTGTATGTATCCTTACTTATCAGTGTCGAGATTGGTTGCCCATTATTTGAGCTAGCAGTTAAAAAACGTCGAACTTCTTTTAAAAGGACCGGTCAATTAGCACCGATTCTCATAATTTAATATTTTACTTCTATTTACCTGTAATGCACGTATTGTTTTCACCTTCCCGCATCAACGGTATCGTGTATCATTGCTTCGTTTGACCTTGATGCATGCGGACTTTCTTTAAGATAATCATGTGTTTAAATGCTGTCTTAGAATATTCAGTAATCGTAACGCATAGTAGAATTTAAAGATGTGCTCAAAAAGCATTGATGCTGATTTGAACCTTGATAGTTTTCAGGGGTAAAGCCACCTTTACTTTAAACTTGCTCATTTCTCCAGCAAGCATAGAAGGCTTTTAAACGGAGAAATCCCGACATAACAGCTTGAGCTGTCAGTGATAAAGGAAGATCGTTTTCTTTTATGTGCTTATAACAACTATCTTTTAAATAAAGTTTGCTTTGGCAGTAGTCGAGTTTCCGTACACGCTTTGAGTAGCAATCTATGAAAGGGTGAGGGCAAAGGAAAACTTCTTCCATCCTCGGTCAAAACTATCCGTGGTTCTGTTTAGTGCTGATCATTTCAATAACTCAACTAAACGCTTGCTTTTTATTTAGATTTTTTTGAAATACGCAATATTAAAGCTGAAGCTGAAAGTGCTATGTCTATCAGGCTCACTTGGGACGCACCCTTTCAAGAGGATATCAAAATTCTAGTTTACGTGATAAATCTTCAATTTAACGGATACGATACCTCAATATCTAAAGGCGACCACTTAGTCCCAGGCACGGAAAGTACTTATCTCTTCGAGAACTTGCCCGCTGATTGTGAAATCAATTTGAAAGTCCGCATGATAACACGATCCAGATCACTACCTGATGAAGACATACTTGGAATGTGGAGCGATGTTGTTCCGGTGAAAACTTATTCTGGTAACGAAAAATTTTGGTTCCTCCCCTTAGGCCTGTTTTCAAATATAGGCATATTTTAAATGTTTCCTTAATGGCTAGGATTTCAGCGACTTTAAAGAATTCTTAAACAGTAGTTTTCTCAGCCCAAGTTATAGCTCACGAAGAAATTTAACATGTACTCCATGTACAAATCTTATGGGGCTACCCAAATGTGTGGATGCAACAAAGTTTTAGTTCCTTGTTTCATTACCGTCTGATAGTTTAGAAGTCTGCGTTGCACATCAAAATTCTAGCAATTATTTCCGATAAGCTAGTTTTTGTGCGCCATCGTAGCGTTAAATATCAATGATGAGCCCATTAAATCTCATGTAGCAAAGAAGCAGGAGATTATCCTTTACCATTCAAGAACTTCACTTACACTTTTGCCTTGGTTTTATCAATGACATTTAATTATGCCCTAATGTGGCACGCCTGCAGTTCAGTGCACTAAATAACGTTCATTTGATTTTCACTTTTCAGTCCCGAACGCTCCCCTTGATGTCAAAGCGCAAGCTAACTCTCCAAATGCTGTTCAGATCAGCTGGCTTCCGCCTCATAGCATTGACCGAAAACTAGATCACTACAAGATGGTTCTGACGTATGGTGCCTATCAGAGAATTGATGTCATTATTGAGCCTTTCAAAAACAGCTGGGTTGTTGGCAACCTGCCTCCAGCAACATGGATAGAAATTACACTCGCGGCTGTTGTCAGGCTGGATAAAGAAGGCGCTTTGAGCGACGAGGGCAAATGGAGCGATCAGATCTATGTTTTCACACTTCCTGGTAATTTTAAGTGTATTTTGCCGGATTCCGCAGTGCTAGATTCAGTGTTTATTGGATTTCACTTTCAATGACTCTAAGTCTGCTTCATGTTTTGGCAAAACCCTTGTGAAAGTCAGGTTTTGCATGTAGCATCATTTTAACGTAATCCGGCCTTTTTGGCTATCGAAACATGTGGAAAGACAGCATGCGAAGTAAACAGGAAAGGATAAATGACAGTTCGATCATCGTTACCAACGATATCCATCGTGTGCGCTAACTTTTGTTGGTGTAGGGATTTGCATGTTAATTTGTGTAATGTGGGAGAACATCATTGCAACACGCTCAACAACACTCTCAACTACATTCTCATTTCTTCTATTATCCGCGCTCAGAGTCATGATCAAGTCAAGAAACCCGGAGGCGGAAGATGGTGCATGTGACTTGCACGTAGTCTGTCTCTACGTGGGCTTGCCAACATATTCACCGTCAGATATTTGTTAAGAGCGAACATGCGTACTACAGCCTGTACTCTCAGTTCTCTGAGATAACCTGTCAGTTGACACCTATCAAGCCCCGGCTTTTAGCGCACCATGATAACTTCTAGCATATCACACTGGTTATAGTGAGAAAAATCTCCTTAATATCGACTTTCCCATGCACAAGTTGATAGTCCGTGATGCTAAGTCATCCAATTCTGAGATCAGGAAGGTTGATTTGGAAGGTCAAGAACAACCTGACAGCGTGTCATATACACGGTCTGCCCTGCGCACAACACTTCAGACTTTTACACAAACCTGGCGTGCAGTCTGGAGTGGTTTATTATCGATTTCAGTGAGTCAAATGAAAATGCGTAGGTTCATTCGCTGGCCGTTTGTGCGAAGGCAACGCGTGTGATTTCAGTCCATTCCGTGACACCTTTTTTTCTGGATATCGGACTTTCAATATCTATTTCAGTAACTGTTTAAGATAATTTAGACAGAAGTATTTTTTCTCTTTTGTTCCTCGTAGGCTCTCCAAGTTTCGATGCATACGCTTGTCTCAACAAAATAACGATATTGTACATCTTCGCTTTGGTGTTCAGATGAAGCTATGGCAATTACATAAGGGGGATTGCAGGCAGCCAAATGTATGGATGGCTTTGGACATCCGCTGCGTGAATTCGAGCGCAACTTTGATACGATTCGTGATGCCTGACTACATTCCGTCGTAGAGCTGACGCACCATATGCGCTAATTGTTCAGGGCAGTGAAATGAGTTCATAGTTTGACAGCTTTCAATGCGATTCACCTTGTTGGAGGACGAATTATAATTAATGAAGTAACGATAGAATGAGCCTTCATCTTCAGGCATTGATCTTGTAGCTATCAAGCGGAAATAGTCATGCCGATTATTCAACGATGTCATCATAAACCGCATTGCAAGCTCATGTTAAAGACTGTCATTGAGACGATTGAGGTGGATGCAAGCGGAGCTTACCTCGAGGGTGTTGTATAGCAAGGATCCTCTAAGCTTAGCACAGACTTGTTGGTTTCCCCTACAACGGTAGAGGGGGATAAGGGTTGCGTTTTTGAAATTCTAAGAAATGCGTCATTGAAGTGACGGTTTCTGGATAATATGTGAGTTGTCCATGATGCTGGGCTCCAGGTGGGGAGGGAAACAGAGCTTAAGGTTTATGCAGTGCAAGTCTACTCACTTTAATCCAGTGCAAGTCAGCGTCCCTGCGCCATCCTACTGTGACGCCTACGGTGGACATAGTCAAAATCGACGGTCAAAATTTCGGGACTTTGCTGGATCAGATAAAGGATAAAGTTGCAGCACGCGTTGGGAGATGATTAAAATTAGTATTTATGTACGCTTTATACTCCGGTGAGTACTTAGGCTATTCATCCACTTAAATTGCTACAAACGGCTTATAGGTGGCTAAAAAATAATTCGCTTAACAAATACAACAACTTTTGGCAATTGAATAAGCGTTCTTCTGTACCTTTTTCACTTCCAGTAATTTTAATTACTGTCGCCACTGACGAGGTTTCCGATAATGCATCTGGGAAACTAAACGCAAGTTATAATTGGTGCAAAAATTGAACTAAGTGGCCATCAGACAAGTTTATTGCACAGTTTACGGTAATTAAACACCAAAGATTTGCGAAAAAGTTCAAGATGATGAATCTTCCTCTTTTGTTGAAAACGATGCCATTTTTTAACATGCCTTTACCGGATTTTTGATTATGCAGAGAAAAATCTTCTGTTTTCAGAATTAATCGTTAATTTGCTTAATAGTCCTCGTTTAAATTTTGTTTTATAGAACAAGGCAATGAAACAGTTCCATAAGAAGTTACTTGGATATCAATGAATAATGAATTTCCCCACACCTTGCGTGCATTCTTTTCCCGAAACAGTTTTGAAATGAACCTATCTTTAGTAAAAAGTCTTGTGCGCCACAGAGCGATTCAAATACAACTGTACAAGCATTATTGACTTGTTAATTGATGTATTGTGCATCAGTGAATGTTCGAACTTAGGGCAGAAATTTCTGTTGCAAGGTGGCATTTTCATTTATTAATTTCCTGTAGCTAACATTGGTGGATCTGCGACAGCAAGGAACGTTGACCGATTCAGATGCGCAATTTAACTTCATTTTTCATTCAGTTAGAGCGTTTCAATACATGGTTTTGTCCTTGCATTCGGTAAAAAAATATTTACGGCCTTGTTGACAAAGAATACAAGGGTGTTTGGTGAAAAATGTATTGTTAAAGCAGAACTCTTTAATGAAAGCATGGTGAAAACATCTTGTTAGTCCACTGAACGAAATCCTAGCAAGGTGATAGTGTTGCAAAAATTATCATTATAGTATGTAGAAGCCCATTTGATGAGCATAGGCGTCCATTTGATAAATTCGCATGGGGTCAGTAAATTTATATGTGAAAGGGGTCCGTTTCTTCGCGCAGGGCTCAGAAAAAGCGCTTCGGTATACGGTATCGAATATGGGCTTAGATATCTCCGGGACATGTTTCACAGAAACGGGTATCCTGGTCGATTTCTACAAATAATACTGTCAAGAGACCAGAAAAGCCTATCATAACTATGAGGGAATAGAAAACTTTATTCCCCGATGTCCCCCTTCAAAAGGATATGGCAAGAGAACTCCAGAGAAGACGTCTCGACCTAGCCGTTACACGAACCGTATTATCAGCGAGAGTTCGGATATTGCCTGCATTAGATTATGAATGCTCACAGGCTCTATTCTGTCTTGAGGTTCTTTCTCAAGCCACGCCAGCATCCGCACAGTGGCTAGTAGTAGGTAAGACAGATAAACGTCACCGACAAGACAAGGTAGGCTGGAATGGCCATTCCTGGCTTATTAGCCGTCGTCAGCCAGTCATAACCAACCCCAAGTTGTGCATCTCCCGAGAAACATTGGGCTTTGCAAAAACGAATCATGGGTTCGATCCTCAGGTGCTGCACTACCTGGGGTTGTTTATGACTGGCTGATAAGTTAGAAAAGGTCATTCCAGTCTCCCTTGTCTTTGCTGATTCTTCTCAACTAACCCTTTTTTACATCGAGATGGTACCAAAAGGTTTCTAGCTAAGACCACCTTCGTGTGCAGCTACTCAGTCTAATATAAGAGCATGTTGCTAAGGGTGTAATAGGCAAGACGCAGACAGCTGTTTCATGGTTCTTAAATATCATCAGTACGTCATAGGCCTTGCGCAGTGAGTTATATACAGAAGTCAAACAAGGGCGTGACACTCACTGATGTGGTCAGAATCTCACTCGATCCCATCCTGTCCGTCGCCTGCCTGCTACTGGCGGTAAACAAATGTTGTTTCATAGGGCATATGCGACATATAATACAAAAGAATGTAACTAAGGGTGCAACAGGCATAACTTAGAGACCTGTTACACGATTTTTACGGATCATCTGTACATCATATGCCTTGCGCAGTGAGGTATTTACATAAGTCAAACAAGCGCTTGCCACTCACTGATGTGGTGAAGATCTCACTCGATCCCATTCTATCAGCCTGCCAGCCTACTACTGGTGGTAAACGAACTCAATCACTTGCTCCTTTAGAGTAGGTGTTATTGTTTATAGGAGCCATCGCCCATCTCAAAGAAGAAGGGAAGTCCACGTGGTATAGCTGAAAAAATCGAAGTTTAAAGCATAAGTAGCGCTATTTTTGCATATGTTGTTTATTTTTGGTGGCCTGTGAACTAAACGTCACTGGGTCAGCGTCTATTAGCAACAGCAAAAGTAAGTGGCATAAGGTTATGGGAGCTGGTCTTGTGCGTAAAGAAGTACCTAATGTAAGCTCTAAGCCTAGCATGGCCAACTGCCACTTAACCGCTTCACTCCTACATGCCATTTCTCTACTCCACCTTCCCTTAAATGGCTCCAACTTAACTTCTATTCTGCCATATCGAATATTTCTTATACCTTCCCCCCTACGATTTCCGCATTATCCTTTTTTACAAAAAAAATGCAACCTTTCGACCGCATTTTCTTTGTTTCTCGTTTGCTTATGCATGTACTGTTCAATGAGAATTTATAGAAAACTCCCAAAAGACGACTTTGCGAGCCTTCGCGCTGCTTTTGATATCTTCTCTTCAGACCAGTACAGTTATCGATAAACATTGGAACGCAGTAGAAATTTAAAACATTAAATTGATAATGTTCGTCCGTTTGTGTGGGTTATCTGAGAAATGTGCATAGGGGGAGGATGATAAGAGGCAGCGTGATAGACGGCAGTAAGTGTTTGGTTGAGCCATTCTAGAAGAAGGGGGAGGACAGAGATAGGGCAGGGGATGCATGCAGTTAAGAAGCCGTCGGCCAAGCTAAGAATGGACCTTGTACGAGGTTCATTTGCGTACAAAAGACCGGCTTCTTCAACCTTATGGCAGTCGCTTCTGCAGATGCTAGTAGACGTTGACGCAGTGGATTTGCGTAGCTTTGCGGGATCTAATAAGTTACACGGAAAGCTTAAATGGGGTCCACACTGTGCCAGTGGTCAACAAGATGTGCAAGGATGGCACTTTTTATGCTCTAGACTTCCTCTTTGCTCAGCCATGCTATGATGTGTTCCTTTATTCTTTTGGATAAGCGCCGACCCGTGTGACCAATATAACCTACTCCACAGGATCAAGTAAATGAGTAAATGCACATGGAGGTGGTCTAAGCTGGCAACCCCTCCTTGCCTTCGCTTCGTAAAAAAGGGTTGGCTGAGAACACTATCTTAAGTTTCACTGCTGAGAACGTTTGTGTAACGGCTTGCTTAAGGCACCTTTTTAAGAGTTCATTAGCCGTATCCGTTGAATGGGAACTGTAAGAAATCGAGTTTTCTTTTTCACAGTAGCCTTAGTAGGTTTCACTGGTCTAGCGAAAAGACCCTTTGAAATAAACCGATTTGGGTACCTTTTTCTCGATGCAGGTTCTTGATCTTCCCAAGATCTTCCTCGATATTATCTGCCGTGCAATTTGTTTTGGACCTTTACGTATAAGAGAAACGAAATTGCAAAGTTCATATATTGCCCGGACCATGTTTTCTTTCGATAAACGCTCCTTTGGATGCCGCCGTCAGGTCTTCTGATTTGACGGACGTCTAAGAAAGGAAGTGAGCCTGCTCTTTCCATCTCCATCATGAATTTGATTGACGGATGTGCTTGTCCTTATTGGTTTCTTCTGTGACCATTGCAAAGATATCATTGACGTATCAGCCGTTGTGCCTTAGCTTATTGATCTATACGCTTAATTGAAATTTCTCCAACCTGCCCATTAAGACATCAGCTAGGAGAGGTTCAAGGGGCGAACCCAAAGCAACGCTGCCTATCTGTCTGTATAGTTGGTTATAAAAAAAGGAACTGCACATTTAACGTGCACCTTAGTAATAATTATTTGAGGTCATTTGTCGATATTCATGTTTCTTGCTCACTGGTCAATAGGAATTCACAAAGTTAATTGACTTTCTTAGTGACAAAGACGTTTTTAAAAATTGATGAGACATCCAAAGATAGCATCTTCGTGCCATTTAAGTTAAGGTCTTTGACGTCTTCAATAAATTCGACGGTATATCGGAAGCTACGTGGTGCTAGCTGACTTTGTACAGGCTGTAGTTTTTCCGCCAACCACTTTGCTAAAGCATGATAAGGAGGGTTTCGCATGTCTTAAATCGAACGATATGACAAGCCTTATTTGTGGATCTTCGGTAGACCATAGAGTCGAGGGATGTGTTTAACTATTTTTCTGAGGCGTTCGAGTTCACGGTCGCTTAGAAAAACCCCTGCAGTGAGTTTTTTTAATCATTCAGACAACTGTGCATCCATTTTATCAGTACAATCCTTTTCCTTATGCACTTCTTGGAATTTATTTTGGTCGGATAGAATAGAGTGCAAAAAGTACCGACCAAAATAAATTTTGAGATGTGCATTAAGAAAAGGATTGCAATGATGAAATAGAGGCAAAAT
Source organism: Schistocephalus solidus (assembly GCA_017591395.1). Taxonomy (NCBI): domain Eukaryota; kingdom Metazoa; phylum Platyhelminthes; class Cestoda; order Diphyllobothriidea; family Diphyllobothriidae; genus Schistocephalus; species Schistocephalus solidus. The sequence goes on along the minus strand of WEDG01000280.1, from coordinate 21,908 downwards.
TGACTGACTGCTTAAAAAGACTCCATGGATGGGAATTTCTACGTGACCGTGACCTCGAACGTATCACACAAGTAGGTACATACATCCCTCGACTCTTTGGTCTACCGAAGATTGAAGAAGAAAGCTTGCCACTTCGTCTGATTTTATACATGCGAAACTCTCCTTATTATGCCAGAGCAAAGTGGTTAGCAGAAAAACGGAAGCCTGTACAACGTCAGCTAGCGCCACGTGGCTACCGATATACCTTCGAATTTACTGAAGACGTCAAAGACCTTAACTTAAATTGCACGAAGATGCTATTTTTGGATGCCTCATCACTTTTTACAAACGTCGCTCTCACTGAGACAGTCGATTACCTCTGTGATTTCCAATTGACCAGTGAGCAAGAAACATGAATATCGACAAATGCCCTGAAAGAATTATTACTTCGATGCACGTTAAATGTGCAGTTCCTTTTTGATAACCAACTATACGGACAAATAGATTGCTTTGCTATGGGTTCGCTACTTATACCTTTCCTAGCCGATGTATTAATGGGCAAGCTGGTTAAATTTCAGCTAAGTGGAGAGATCAAAAATCTAAGGCAATACGGCTGATACATCGACGACATCTTTGCAATTGTCAAAGAAGTAAAAAAATATGACGAGCTCTTATAGACTGTAAACCAAGCACATCCGTCAATCAAATTCATGGAGGAGATTGAAAGAGCAGGTTCACACTCTTTCTTAGACGTCCTTCAAAGCAGAAGACCTGACGGCGGCATCCAAACGAGCGTTTATCGAAAGAAAACATGGTCCGGGCAATATATGAACTTTGCGATTTCGTATCTCTCCAACAGAAGTGCAATTTTGTCCGTTGCTTTGTGCAAAGGGCCAGAAAAATTTGCATGGAAAATAGTATTGAAGAGGAGCTTGGGAAGATCTGAAAACCTTTTCGAGAGAACGGATACCCAGATCGGTTTCTTGCAAAGCATCTTGTCGCAAGACCAGTGAAACCTACTAAGGTTACTGTGAAAAAGAAAACTCTATTTCTTACAGTTCCTTTTCAAGGGATTTGGCTTGTGAACTCCTGAAAAGGCACCTTTACCAAGCCGTTACACATACGTTCCCAGCAGTGAAACTTCAGATAGTGTTCTCAACCAACCCTTTTTTACGAGGCAAAGGCAAGGAGAGGTTGTTGGCTCAGACCACCTCCATGTGCATTAACTCATTTACTTGCTCCTTTGTAGCAGGTTATATTGGTCACGCGAATCAGCGCTTATCAAAAAGAATAAAAGAACACATTCCTGCATGGCTGAGCAAAGGGGAAGTCCAGAGCATGAAAAGCGCCATCCTTGCACATCTTCTTGACCACGGGCATAGTGTGGACCCCAGAAAACATTTCCATATAATTTATAAGGTGTCACCAAGCTACGCCAATCCACTGCGTCAACGTCTACTAGCATCAACAGAAGCGACTGCCAGTAGGTTGAAGAAGCCGGTCTTTTGCACACAAATGAACCTCGGTCAAGCTCCGCCCTTAGCTTGGCCAACGGCTGCTTAACTGCATGCATCCCCAGCCCTTTTTCTGTCCTGCCTCTTCTCCTAGAATGGATTTACTTATCACACTGTCTCTCATCATTCTCCCCCTATGCACATTTCTCAGATAACCCACACAAACGGACGAACATTATCGATTTAATGTTTTAAATTTCACCTGTGTTGCAACGTTTATCTGTGAATGTACTGGATTGAAGAGAAGTTATCGAAAGCAGTGCGTATGCTCACCAAGTCGTCTTTTGAATCTTTCAATGCGCATTTTCGTAAATTCATAAAAAAGTGTTAGCATTGGTCAAATGTTCCGAGGCAGGCAAATAATAATCACTAGGGTATAGTTTTCATGTGTTAGTTTGTTGGTTTACAAAATGAGACAAATAATGTTTTCATGATGATTCAAGATAATGAGACAAGAGAGTGTCGAACAAGAGAGCTGGCAGTCAGGAGCATGTTAAATAAGTCAGTCAGCTGGAAAAGATTATGGATGATAGGGGAAAGACCATTCAAATGTGTCATACTCGAAAGCATTTTCCCAGTGGGCAGAAACAGTGATAGGCTGAACGTTGAAGCCAAGTGACTGATGTAGGTATTTGTACATTTTACATCTTTGTATCTTTCTTGTTCACCTGAAACTTTATGATCGCTTGTTTCAATGTGCTTAATAAAAACAACAGCCAGCTTCAACCGGCATGTTGGACGTCATCTGTTTTCGCTGCTGCGTGTCACCGCTGCCATCTTTATTGTACTGATCTCTCTCAATTACTTGCAGTCAATTGCAACGATTGATCTTCATTTCTCAATTGCATTCTACTGATCGCCGTCTCAATTGAACTTCTGACTCTGCTCCTCATCCTTGCTGCATAGCTTTCTGGATCTAGCTCAGAGTTCATAACAATCCTCAACAACACTGCTATCTAGAATCTTCGTTTTTTGTGAGTCTGCATTCTAACAATCCTCTGACATTTTTTCCGTCCTTTTGTCGTTTTTATTTTAGACACAATTCTCCGCTTAGCGTTAATTTATTTTGTACACCTCGGTTCTTAGCAGTTTCGACCCTCGTCTGCACTACAAAATTGGTGACCCCACTTTTCTATCATAACGCACCATATCACTTACTATGACGGACACTGAGACTAATACAGACTCTCTTGACGTCCATGGCCTCTCTTTCAAATTGACCCCATTTACGCCGAGCAACCCTCGCGTATGGTTTAGGCAAATCGAGGCAGTTTTCTCGACGCGCCGTATCACCAGTGAACGCACGCGTTATTCATACGTAGTGCAATCACTTCCTTTCGATGTTGCCATTGACATCGAGGACCTCCTTGATCCTATCCCTGCTGAGGAGCCATACACCCAGTTGAAGGATGCTGTAATTAATAGTGTGGCCAAGTCGGCCACCGAATGCTGCGTGAGTATTTCACGCAAGTCGAACTTGGTGATCAAACACCTTCACAACTTATGTGACACATGCGTTCTTTGCTTGCTGGTCGTCATATGAATGATGCAATTTTCCGACAGATCTGGCTGGATAAGCTTCCCCTGCCCTTGCAGCAGGAATTGGCTTTGCTCGACACGAGCACCTCATTGGATAAACTAGCCACTCATGCAGACAGAATCATGGAATGCTACCCAAGCGGTACCGCATGTTCAAGTCTTCAACAGCCATCGGTGTCCACTTCCAGATCTCATAATATTGACACTCCTGCTCATCAAGGTACTCGAAAGTCAGAACGTGACCCTCCTTTTCTGACGTTATCATCGTGCTGTAGTGCCTATCGACGGGCCGCACCATCATCTGACCTTTCGCAAGCATCAAATATCGTGCGTTGCAGTGATTATGAAGATTTGAAGGATACCGTACGCCTTTTATGCACGCAAGTCAACAACATGTGTTCTATCATCAACAACCTCCAGTCAAATAGTCGTCAAACATATCAATGTCAACTGTCCAAATCACGAGAATGGCAGCCACAGACCGTGTGCTGGTACCATCGTACCTATGGCGTGAAAGCACGCAAGTGTTTTCCGCCGTGCAAATTCCCAAAGAAGCCGCAACAGTTAAACGACAACGCTAGCCAGTAATGGCGACGACTGCTGCTGGCCAACCGCGACCCAGTCGCCTCTTCTACATCACCGATAAGTCGAGTTGTCTCCGTTTTCTTGTAGATACCGATCCTGAGGTAAGCGTTATCCCGCCTCCTAGGCGTCATCACCTCAAGCCTTCACAGTTCTCATTGCAGACTGCTAACAACACCGTCATCCACACATTCTGACAACAGTCCCTAACTCTTAACCTTGGTCTAAGGTGGTGTTTCCAATGGGTTGTTATCCTAGCCGACGTCCAGTCACCGATTATTGAAGCTTATTTCCTCTCAAATTTTGGCCTTTTAACTGATTGGAAGCATCGTCGACTCATTGATACTACAACCAGACTTTTTACCGTCAGTACGGTTACCTCTGAAACTTTGGTTGGCATGCACTTGACTATTCCAAGTTCACCATTTGCTGACATATTGAAGGACTATCCATCCCTCACTTAACCTTGTCAGTTTACCGAAAAAGTTCAGTACACAGTTAAGCATCACAAAGTTACCACAGGACAACCCGTTCATGCCCACCCACGTAGGCTTCATCCAGTAAAGTTGCGGGTGGCTAGAAGTGAGTTCGAACACATGCTAAATTTGGGCATTATTAACCCTTCTTCCAGCCCATGGGCCTCTCCTGTGCACATGGTCCCCAAGAAATCAGCCGAAAATTGGAGGTCATGTGGGGATTATCGTGCTTTGAACATAGCAACTGTCCCCAATCGGTACCCCATTCATATTTGAGAGCGTATCATCAAATACCGGTCGCTGAGGATGACATCCCAAAGACTGCAATCACAACGCATTTTTGGCTTGTTCGAATTTCTCCACATGCCTTTCGGTTTGCGTAACGCCGCCCAATCCTTCCAGTGGTTTATTGATGAGGTCTAGCACGGTCTTTCGTTTACCTTTGTCTATATTGATGACATACTCGTCGCAAGTTCTTCGCCAGTGGGACATGCATCACACTTGCGTTTCTAGCAACATGGTTTGCAATTAAACGTCGACAAATGTCTTTTTGGCGTCCCTTCTCTTAATTTTCTTGGTCATCACGTCGATCAGCATGGAATCAAACCACTTTCAGAGAAGGTGCAAAGCGTTTTATCTTTTCCGTCTCCGAAGACCCTCACACAACTGCGACGTTTCATTGGACTGATCAATTATTACCAACGTTTTATTCCCAACTGTGCGGCAATACTGGCTCCATTGACTGATATTTGAATTCGAAAGCCAAGCCGATCAAACTTTCACCGGCAGCTCGCTCAGCTTTTGAGGCAGCCAGGAAGGCCCTCGATGATGCAACCATGCTGCACCACCTCAACTCTGACGCTTCAAAGCAGTTGATTTTGACCACTGACGCTTCCAACAGTGCTGTCGGCGCAGTCTTACATCAACAGGTGAATAACCTGTTGCAGCCATTGGCTTTCTTTTCACAGAAGCTACAACCGGCGCAGACTCGCTACAGTTCTTTCTCTCGTGAGCTCCTGGCTATATACCTGGCTATTCGTCATTTTCGCCACCTATTAGAGGGAAGAGATTTTCAGGTTCATACCGACCACAAACCTCTTACTTACGCCCTCAAGGCCAAACCAGATAGGTACTCGCCCGGAAAAGTGTGTCACCTTGACTTTATCTCGCAGTTAACTGCTGATATCCGCTATGTCCGAGGCAGCGACAATGTCGTTGCCGATGCATTATCGAGACCGGACATCAACACCTTGTCATCCAAATGCCGCCTAGCGAAGCTAGCAGATCTCCAACTAGAAGACGAGCCCATTGCTGATTTGCGTAAATCTAGTACTTTGCAGCTTCGAGGTGCACCACTTCCAGCATCAGCAGGTACGAATTTATGCGACTGGTCCACAGGCATTCCGCGACCTGTTGTTCCATTATCCTACCGTAACGTAGTGTTTAACCATTTTTACTCTCTGTCGCATCCTGGCATCCGCACCTGTAGCCAACTAATTGCTATTCAATTTGTCTGGCAAAAAATCAACTTCGACATCGCCCTTTGGATAAGCAATGTTTCGCGTGCCAGAAAAACAAAGTGCATCGCCAAACCTTTTCCCCAACAAGCACATTTGCTGTTCCGGACGTTCGATTCCATCACGTTCACTCAGACTTAGTTGGGCCGTTTCCACCTTCACGTGGGTACACACATATTTTTCACAGCAGTCGACCGTTTCACACGATGGCCAATTACAATTCTGATATCGGATACCTCGGCAGAAAATATTGCCATGGTCTTCCTGTATTACTGGATTGCCAATTTTGGTGTGCCAGCCACCATTACCACTGACCGCGGAAGCCAGTTTCAATCTAGTCTCTTCCGTGAGTTCACTAAACTTCTCGGGTGTGCGCACATCATGACAACGGCATATCACCCTGCTTCTAACGGCCTCGGGGAACGACTGCATCGTCAACTTAAGACAGCACTGATGTCTCACTCAGACACAACTGCGTGAAGTGACAACTTACCCCCTGTCCTTTTGGGTATTCGATCAGCTGTCAAAGAGGACATTCAAAGTACTTCAGCAGAACTTGTACACGGTACACCTCTCCGCCTTCCCGGCGAATTTGTGCAGGCTTTCACCGTAGACATTAGCTTGTCGAATGCTTTCGTTCAACAATTGAAACAGCGCATGGCTCAATTGCGTCCAAATCCCACTCACCTGACATCCAAACGCGTTTTTGTGCAAGACGACCTTAAATCTGCTCCATTCATCTTCGTCCGGCACGATGCAGTTCGCAAGCCTCTTTGTTCCCCTTATGATGGCTCTTACATTGTGTTTCAACGGATGGACAAGTATTACGTCATACAGTAGGCTGACAAGACTGACACAGTCTAAAATAGTACTATTTTGAAATACTAGGTGTCCAGGAAGCTTGGCGGGGCCAAAACACATGAAACTGTTCTTGGATGGAGAAAATTCCATCTGCCAATTACAGCTCCCACGTGAGAGCATAAGTAGATCAGTGTTCATTTTATCAACGCAACTATTGGCAGTGTGTTTAGAAAATAAATAAATGCACTTGAGATCGTCAGCGTAAACGAAATTTTGTTAATTTGTGAGTAAAGTTGAAATTTTGTAAATGTACTGAATGAAGAGAAGGGGACCTAGAACCGTGCCTTGAAAAACGCCATTCGTGATCGGTTGAGGCGTCGAATAGCTATTTCCTACTTAGACCTTTTGGCTGTGGTTAGACAAGTAGAAACCAATGAAGTCAAGGAGAGGAGGCCGGATGCCGAGGGCTTCTAGTTTCACTAGAAGACGTCTGTGCGGTTCCTTGTCAAAGGGTTTGCTCAGGTCAAAGAAGATCACAACCACTGACTGCTGCTCATTACAAAGGGAAGTGACTAGGTTAAGAAAAGCTAAGTGACACACTTCGCATGATCTCCCAGGTAGAAATCCATATTGCGAGTCACTTAAGAGCTTATTTTCTAGGCAAAAGTCGAGAACTGGGTAAAATATAATTTTTTCAAGAAGTTATGATAGAGCCGGGGTTTTGTGAATGCCTCGATAATTATTTACGTCCGAAAGAGATCCCGACTTGAAGACAGGAAGAATAATAGATGTCTTTCATGAGTCAGGAAAGAATCCGTTTAAAATATAAACTGAGAATACATGGCTTCGCAATCGGGAAAGCTCAGCACTCTCTTAATAACTGAGTTTTGAATACCGTCAGTTCCCGAAGAGTGCGAGTGTTTTAGACGAATTATTTGCTTACGAATTAGTTTTAAGGAGAAATCAATATTGCTGATAACATTCAATGAGGATGCCTGAAACGTTGGAACCAGTTCAGATTCCATCGTAAGATGATTTGCGAAGAACGCACTCAACAGTTCTGCCTTGTTTGAGTCTTCCAGAAGGAAGTTCTTGTCTTCGTTTAGTAATGGAGGAATTTCATAAACTCATTTAGAGGAGGATCGACGGCGGAACAGTAAAGCAACAGATTTTGCAGAGTTTGGCTCACTCAGTGTGCAAGATTCCCTCTGCCTGTCACGTGCAAGACGAATCTTAGAGGCTAATTCAAAAATCTCTGCGATCCTTGGATGTACAGATAACGAACTAGCATTTTGATCTTTCAACTGCTTCTTCAATTTCTTTAGTCGTGGCAAACGAAAGTGAGAAACGGTGGATTCCGAGACGTAGGGCTTGAATATTTTGTTTGGCTCAGACTCCAGGATGTTATTTGAAACGACTGACATGAAGTCACAAAGACTTGCTGCGTCGTTCATGGAGGAGAGATCCTGCGAGTCCAATGAGTCCAAAAAGTTACATATTAAGCTCATATCTGCGAGGTCAAAAGCATGATAGGTACGAACGGCACTAACCTTTTTCGATGAATCAATCGGAAGGCAACAGTGAATAAGTGAACGGTCACTTTGGATGAGACCCTGCTTAAAATCAACGAAGAGGGGAGCAATGTCGTTTGTGAAAATCAGGTCTAAAATATGCTTGTCTCTCGTTGGAGAACGGACAAGCTGGGATAAATTAGAAAAATTAATGGTATCGAGGAAAGGCTGAAATCTGGGTGGACAAGATTTTTAAATCCAGTCAATTTCAGGAAAATTATAGGCCCCAGCGATTATTTTAATGTTTAAATTGGACTCCGAAATCAATTTAAAAATTTCACAAAGTTTTTGCATCATCATCGGATGATGAATTAGGCGTGTTGTAAATACAGCTGAGAATCGCCTTTTTTCGAGCGACAGGATAATGGATGCGAAGCAGTAATTACCAGGGAATGATGTAACATCTAGATAAAAAGGGAAGTGCTTAAATGAAGCATTGATATAGAGAAGGCAAGCAAAGAGTCGGAAATTAAGGGATGGGTCCAAGATTCAGTTACACATAAAACATTGGGCATTAACTCGAAAGCAATGGCTCTCAGTTGCGCCACCTTATTTAAAAAAGATCTAGCATTAAGTAATATGACACCGAGCGTAGTTCGAGTATCCAAAGTAGGGTTATCGTTATTTATAAAAAGGTGCTCATGGAAAGTAAAATGGCTGCTGTCTACAATTAGCTAAGCTGTTACTGCGAACAAAATTAGGATTATTGTAGAGAAACATTTTTTTGGTATCCATTGAGAGGACAGCTATTTTCCGCGTTAGCAAAAATAGGAGGCCTTAAAACAGGATTTTGAGGAATATTGGAATAATATAGGGGAGAATAAGATTTGGAAATGGAACAAATTGTTTTAGAAAACTGTTACCGTAAGGGGTAGGGTTAAATAATGGGGCAGTCTGAGAAGTTGATTGTTTGGGATAATTTCTAAGGAAATTTTGGGTATGAATGGTAGATGCTGAAGGGTTAGGAGGTTTCCCAAATTTATTAACGTTTTTCTTTTTGGAACTTAAGTTTGGAGCATACTTTGACTGGTCCAGGTTATTGATAAGTTTAATAAATTGGACAGCTGAGACCGGAGTGGATAGTGTGGAATGGGAAAGAGGTGGACTTTACCCAGTTTTGTTGACAAAGTCAACAGTAGAAATACAAGGAAAACTACGCTGAAACGTAGAAGCAGTCGGTCTTGGCAATTTAGACGGAGTTACTGACATTAAAGGTGGGCTTACGTCATGGCTGAGAGCTACTGCGTTGAAAATGCCTATTCACGAGGAAGAAGGCGTTAATGGATTCGTTGAAAGAAGAGCGGGAGTTGAAGTTAAGGAGGTTTTTGAACTGGGCACCATAGGAGATTGCTGTATCGTCTCGTTATGGTTTGCGTAGCCATGACCAGACTTATGGATAATGGATTGAGGGGCCGAAGACCTATGCAAGAGGGAAGACACATTCCTTCGCTTCATCGGTGTAAAATCCCGACAAAGGAAACATTTTGCAATTTTAGATAACGAGACATGCGACCTCGTTGTGCAAAAATGGAGTCCACCTCGATTGGTGAAAAAAGGGTGAAAAATATAGGGGGATTTTTGCTACGTAAGGAGAGGCGTTTGGCTTACGCTATTTTGTAGTTAAAACCGCAAGAGTACAGGAAGTCTACGGCAACGTCAATTGGTCGTCTGTCCCGTGAAACATTTTTTAAAAGAAATAATAACTTTGTTTTTGTCGGTCTGATGTTTCCCTGGCAACCAAATGGACGAGAGAATCCGGACGCTGACATTCCTCAGAGGGAAGAGCAGAGATGTCACCGTCGAATAAGTTCCCAGTAAAGAGAGAACTGATCCAAACTTTGACATATAATCATTACAATTTTGCAAAGCAAAGAGATCAAGCTGCTTAACTTAACGATTGGTTGCATATGCATATGACTGCTGTGACTACTTGATGCAACCAAGCAACGCTTCGGTGCAATGGCTGAGAGCTTGCGACGAGCCGAGATTTTCGTTCTCATTTTCGCTAGGAGACTTTAATTTGGTCAAACTTAGGAAAAAATCAGGCGAATAATATTCTGCGACAAATTTTTTTTCCAAAATTTTAACTAAGGACCTTTATACGTGTTTGAGAAGCTTCTTAATATAACCGATCCACCTGGCTTATAACGAGGCTATATCGGTTGAAAGCGTTGACTCTAAATGTTCACGCCTGTAGAAGTGGATGAGCACCAAGGGTATAAGCAGTTGATATAGTGTTAAAAGTGCAAATATTTTATCAAAAAACAGGTAGTTATTTAAGCTTTGGATAAGCAAATCTTGAAAAAATTAGAACTTTCACTTAGCTTTCAAAAACGAGCTGCGCGCCTTGACCTTGACCGGTGCCTTTTTTTCATTATATATGGTCATTATATTCTTGATATCTGCCATCGTCCGCTGGCATAGCTGTGAGTTCACAGGTGGTCTTTATGCGAGGCATTTTGGTAAGACGTTCTCGTCAGAACACCGGTGCAGGAATTTCAGCTGAGCGTAGGTGGATGACTCACGCCTTGCCAAAGTCTCTCATCTGCGTGCTAAGTGGAGGGCTGTGCGCCCATGGCATAAAATAATATGCGTAAAGATTCAAGGTCCCGATATCTTATCGCGTTCACAATCTCCTGAAGAAGGTGAAGAAGAAGATGACGGGGCGAGTTCATGGACCAAATTGTATTTGTACTGACGATTCGAAAGCCTTCTCGCTTCCATCATCTAAGTAAAGAGCTTGCTGCTCCTGGTGGTCTTGAGTTAGTCAGTCTTGCCACTTGCCTCGTTTTTTATCCATGGTGGATGCGTAAACTTTGACCTGCCCGATCACTGCTGACTTCCTTACACCTCCTCGAGGTTGTCCTCATTGGAGCCGTCGTGGTTTTAGGAAAGTCAGCGTGCCTGTTGGCTACCCCAAATCAATAAGCGGACTGATCAGTCGTTGCTGCTCTCGTTAGATGTTCTCCGTTTTAAAGGCGCATTGGTGAGGCAGTGTTTTACTTTGTTCATGTGACCTTCGGCCGCCACCCCACTTTTCCGTGAGTATGGGGTCTCGGTTCCATGTGCTCGTTTGTCTTATTGTTCCTGGCCGAACTGATCCGAGCCTTGTCCGAAGCGCCTGGAAGGCGGGATGTAAGTTTATAGCTCGGTGGAGTGTGCCAGTCGAGGACCGACTCTCGAGCACCAGTCTGGTCACCTTCTCATTTGCTCGGCGAATCTCATCGTTTTCTTGAAGGTGAAATCGTGGTTCAGCTGTTGTGCGTGAGCATAAACCAGAGAGAACTTGTCTTTGTTGTTGATAGCAAGTTGGTGTTCATGCAACCTTGTGCCCAGGCACTGGCCCATTTCACAAACATACCTTGCATCACAATCATGGCGTGGTATGCTGTAGACCACTGCTGATTGTTCTGTTATTGGTAGCGGGTCTTTGGGCTTCATGATTTGCTGTCTGATAGTGCGTTCTGGTTTATGAGCCACGCCAATCCCAAAAGGTTTAAGGTGCGGCGATAGCTAAGTGGTATCACCGTCGTTCCCCGCACGCTGGTGCCCCGGTTCGAACCTCGGCAGTGCCAAATATTTTGCTTAGACAGTGCCTTCCCGGTGCCAACCAAAAATAAATTCTAAATAAATAAATAAATAAAAATAGATTCTTGCTGTATCTTCTAAAACGTTCCTCACATAAAAGGATTGCGTGCTAACACTTTGGCTTTTCTTCCATCGACCGCTCAAACTGAGGCTTCCTGAAGCATTTGCGGATGAAGGTCTTTGTATAACCGTTGGCTTTAATAAGGGCACGCAGTTACTCCATCTCCTCATTTTTTCCCACTCTCGTCGCTGCAATGTGTTAAAACACGTCGGAAGAGGGTTCTTACACAAGTGCGTTTGTGACTTGCAGGGTGGTTGCTTCGGAAATGGAGGATGCGCCTAGTGCTGGTTGCCTAACGGTAGACCGTTGTCCTTATCTTCCCTTCTGCCAGCTTTGTAACATGGAGGTCAAGGAAGGGCAACTGGTTGTTGACTTCTTCCTCCATGGTAAACTGGATGTCGGGAAAGATTGAATTCAACAATGCCCTGAAAGCCTGCAAGTGACTCCTCTTGATTATGAAGAACTTGTCGTCGATGTATCTGGCCCAGAACTTTGGGGGATACGAGCTGAAGACCAGCTGCACAATCCTCTGCAAAACTGCTCCAGTAATTATTCCAGACAGGGAAAGCCCATTGGAGTCCCCTTCTTTTGCTCTTAGACCTGAACGTTGAATGTGAAGAAAGTCTTAAGACACAGTTCTAGGAGTTCCATGATGTGCATTTGTTTAAGATTTTGGTCGGTCTCTTCATATTTTTCCTGAAGGAAGCCGTCGATGGTATCGAAAGCCAATGCAAGCGGAATAGAGGTTATTAAGAATATCACGTCATAGGACGCCATCACCTCGCCTGCCTCTAATTCAAGGTGATGTATGCGTGTTAAGAACTCGTCATCCGACTTTTTTGTCCACTTTAAATCCTTGGTTAGGAACCAAAGTCGCTGATACAACAATGTTGAACCCAAAGTTTGGGCTGCCACGTATGGAGACAGTGGGGCGTACCTTGTGAACCTTTAGCAGGCCGTAGAAGCGTGCCATCGCCGCATCAGTGGCTTTTGTGGCCAGCACATCTCTTCACGCAAAAGCTTCGGCCTTTGTCAGCTTGTCGACCTCTTGTTTATGCAGTTCACAAGCTTTTTTAAGTCACTGGTAGTCAATGGTACAAATGATTCCTTGTCTACCAAGAAGTAACTCAGTTTTGCTCAATACTCAGACCTATTCATGACGACTTTGGAGCACCCTTTGTCTGCGGGCAGGGTGACAATGTCATCTGTTTTTCGTAGTTTCAAATATTCTCGTACTCCTGCCTTTGTAATCATTGTGTGACGTCGGTGCTGGAGAAGCGGATTTGCAACGTGTTGCCGTATGGCATTTTTACACTTCACAATAGCATCAAACTTCTGGAGTGCCGACTCGAAGGATGAAAGGAAGTCTTCTGGTTGAGCTTATTTCTTATTGAATTTTGCGGCATAGGATAGAACCGCTAGTTGTTGATGATGTAGCCGATAGAAGGACAAGTTGTCAAACAGGACACCATCGGAAGAGGGTTGTTTTCATGGACTGATATTTTCAAATTTCCCAGATAGCTGGTCATCAGGTGATTTTTGATCAAGCCGTGCCCTGTCTAGGATTGCCGTTTTGAGGGTTTCCACTTTGTGCGTCGTAAAGATTGCCTAGCAAGTCGAAGAATTTCGTTCAAGCATACGGTAGTATTTTTTCGTATTTGTATATTTTGAAGGGTTACAGGCATTGCCCTTGATGACCCTATTAATGTAAAGTTATCATTGCATGTGTACAGTTAATAAAACATGGTGTACATTTAAAAATGTTTCAAACAAAGCAAAACATTACCTCAAATGCGTTTTCATAGCCACAGGCGAAACATTGTGGAAGAAAAGTAGAGCCCGCAAGATTTTAAAAGGCTGGTTTTAAGTAATCATGTTGTGACAGTTGTCTTTTGCAAATTATAATGCCATGAAGCCTTCTTTTAAATTCAGTCATGCTGTCAGAGGAAGCCGTCTCGCTTGGTATCGAGTTCCAAGGTCGTACCACTCATTGGCAAAAACAAACTTTCTAAGGTTCAATCGCGTGAGTTCGCTTTCAACCTTGTAAGGATGCCCACGCAGATGAGTTGTGCAGGCAAATTCGAAGAAATCCTCTGATCTCAGGGAGGAATCATGGCCCCGGATAATCCGGAATGTCCACACCAGGCTACACCATAAGTGCCTGTAGGAAAGAGGGAATAAGTCAAGCTTTTTCAATCTGTCTTGGTACGTTAAAGCCTTAAGACTGTCGACCATCTTCTTTGCTCTCCATTGCACCTGTTCGGGGAGGTCAACATCTTTCTTCATCCACGGTATCCAGGCTGGTATTCCGTAATCTAAATACGGTCTCACGAAGACGCCATAGACTTTTCCTAAGAGATCAGGGGGAATATTTTAAACGCACTTCTGATCCAATGTAGTGTCCATGTTGCCTTCTGGACTGCTTTCTTACAGTGTTCTGAGGGCATTGAATTCGCAGTTGTCCACATAACCAGATCTTGTATTTTTTTACCTCTTTTAATGCAGTGCCATTAATAAAGTACTGGTGTCTCAGAGATACTTTTCGACCGGCGCTTATGTGTAGGATCACGCACTTGGATACATTAAACTTAAGAAGCCACCTAGCCGACCAGGCATTTAGTTTGTCGATATTCAATTGTAACCCTTTTGCGTCATCAACGCAGCTGACCTTAGTCCATATTTAAATGTCATCTGCAAACCTGACAGCTTCACAATATAGGTCATTAAGACAGTCGTTCACTTAGATTAGGAAGAGAAGGGGGCCCAAAACAGAGCCCTGTGGAACACCACTTTCTTCTTTTGCCCATTCTGAGCTAAAGTTTCCAACAACATCTCTCTGTACTCTGAAAGGCAAGAAACTCTTGATCAAATTGAAAAGTTTTCCTTGAATTCATACGTTCCAAATCTTCTGTAAAAGAAGCCCGTGTGGTACACTATCAAAGGCCTTTTTGAAGTCAAATAATACAAAATCTACTGTATGACCCTTATTTGTGGCCTTTGTCCATTTCTCGTGCGACTGAAGGGCACTCGTGAGACAGGAACATCCTGGATGAAAGCCGTGTTGGGCATCGCATAGGATTTGGTTGTTTTCCAGATAGCGCATTAAATGCCTTTTGATAATACGCTCCGTTATTTTGCACGCCATGCAAGTTAAACTGACAGGGCGGTTATTTTCACAGTCGAGTCGTGAACCTCCTTTATAGATCAGGGCGAGAAATGCGCACTTCCATTCTTTCGGGAGTTTGCTTTCTTCAAAGGACTTTTGGAATATGATGGACAGTGGTACACACATTTCGTTAGCAAGTTCTCTAAGTGCTAATGCAAAAATTATATCTGGCCCAGGCGACTTGGCAGGCTTTATACGGAGTAATTCGGTTTTAATTACGGTCGGTGAAAAGTCTAGGTCTAGGTCCTCTGTTGTGGATGAGGAAGAGGTGGAGGAGTAAGGGAAATGGGGGTAAACATTGGTTGACAAACTCTTTGTACTCCGTATGTAGCCAAATAGCATTTTGGGGTGTTCCAACGATTTTTGCATTATGTTTAGTTCAAACTTCCTCCGTAGCTTAGTAGCCTCAAATTTACAAACTTTGCGTTGCTGCTTATATTCCCGTAAGTGAGCATGGGAGCCGGTTTGTCAGTACTGCCTCCAGAAGCGATTTCTTTTTTTGAAAGAGGCCTGCAAGTTTGAGTTTATCCACTTTAGGCAGTTTGTGGTTGTCTTTCTCCCGAGAGGACAATTGAGGTAAACAATCTTTTTCAATAACGAACTCAATGTCGTCCAATCTTTATTGTTTTCATCATATAGTTCTGCTTCCCAGGATATCTCTGACAGTTGTCTTCTCATAAGTGAGTAGTCCCCCTTTTTTAGAATTTATATTTGGTAAGCACCGGGAAGGCACTGTCTAAGCAAACATTAGTAACGAAATAAAGTTATGACAATTTGTACAGATAAAATGTACAAATACATAACTTGTCCTGCTATGTCAACAGTTAGCAATGTTTAAAAATTAGTGGTGAACTAGAAATAAATAGGCAGTGAAAAAAACTCCTACCATAAATTGGAGGCAGAGTTCAATAGCCCTTCATTTTTGAATAGAAGGTAGGAGAAAAAAACTGCTTAGCAAAAATGGTTAGGTGGTAGAGTAGGGAAGGGTAATACTGAAGTAGCAGTTCATAATGAGATATTGAAACGTCGAGGTAATTCGTTCTTGATCACTAAGGCGTATGAAACAAAATCTCACAAAAATGCGTCAATGAACTTAAGTCCTCAGCATCTTAGGATCCATAATTGAATTCTGATGATGGTTAGTATCTAAAGAAACGGTAGCATTTTAGACTGTGGACCACCGAGTGTGAACGTCCGCATGACGTCATCGTTTGGAGTACTGGTGATATAAGGAGACATCATAGTTCATGGGCGACTCGAGGTAGTGAAAATATAGTTTCAAGAGGGTCACTTAAATTCCCAATGGTCCTTTCTCCGATTCATGGGGAAAGCTACATGGAAAAGATGAGGAAAATAAAAGGTTAATAGAATCAGTGTTAAGATAAATGTGCAGTCTTCGCTTGAATGTAGATAGACTAGTTAACGACCTAATTTCAATTGGCAAGTTATTCCAAAGAAAACTATACCTAGAAGCAACGAAAAGAGAGTGTTTACACGTAGAGGATGCAGGGGGAGGTATAATTAATGTAGAATTTCTTAGGTTGTAAGGAAGACTAACGGGGGTAATGACAGAAAGTTTGGGGAGAGTTCAGCTATTATTTAGTCGGAAAAGGAGACAAAAGCCTGCTTCAAGTCTCCTGACCCAAAGAAATTTAAGCTTCATTAGCTGGCATCTTGTTGAGTAGGAAGTAGTTAAAAGAGTCGGATATAGGAGTTTTTTGTGAAATGTCTTTGGATATTTTCAATTTTTGAACGGCTAGATTCGTTCATTAAACCGAAAATAGGACAGCAAAATTCAAGAATCGGAAGTACAAACATACGATAAAGTCTTAATTTGATTTCAGGGAGGTAGAAATTATAAGAAATAAAGCCGCAAATCTGAGCAGCTTTGGCCGTAATTCTATCGGCATGAGGCGAAAGATCTTATTTATTGGTGTAGCTTAAGCCCATGTCCTTGATGGAGGAACATTCAATCATAGGGCAACCTTCAAAGATAAGAGGTTGCGGCAGCCTTACAGGCCCAAAACTCATGTAGCGACACTTAGTAGGTGAGAACTCCATTAGCCATGTGGAGCTCCAGGCCGAAAGAGGGTCTAAGTCTGAGTGAATTTGTTCTAGGCACCGTTCGGTCGTAGAGTTAGAGAAGGAATACACGCATTTGAGGTCATCAGCATAAATAAAAGATTGAGAATGTTAAACTATCGATGAAATATCATTTATATACAGTAAGAACAACAAAGGACCTAATACGGTACCTTGATGGACACCACTAACAAAAGGGTTAGCACTTGAATATGAGGAACCTACTAAAACTTTTTGTTTTCGATCATTTAGGTATGATCTAATAAAGTCAGTAAGGGGACTACGAAATCCTATAGCTTCTAGTTTAGCTAGAAGTCGTTTATGAGGCACTTTATCGAATGCCTTACTAAGATCAAAATAGATTACAACTACAGATAGATGATCATTACGAAGAGAGGTTAGTAGATTTAGAAAAAGACATGTGGCAGGTTTCACAAGAGCGGTCCGGTAAGAAACCGTGTTGGGAAAAGTTGATATAAGTTGCTTAAGCAAAAATCGGTGATTTGTTTTTTTTCCAAATGTTTCTTTCACAAGTATCGGGTAAATTTGTTTTGTAAAACAGCGAGTACTCGAAGCACAGCGTAATATGATCACTTGACCCTAATGGCAGTTGATCCTGTAGGTCTAGCACATGTACCTAATCTCGGGTAAAAATCAGGTCAAGACAGGTTAACTGTTGTCCTTCTCTCGTCCATGTTCCAAAGGTGACGTACTGAGAGAGAAGTTTGTCTGTCCGGATTATCCGGGGCCATGATTCCACCCTGAGATCGGAGGATTTCTTCGACTTTGCCTGTACAACTCATCTGCGTGGTCATCCTTACAAGGTTAATAGCGAACGCACGCGATTGAACCTCAGAAAGTTTTGTTTCAGCAAACGAGTGGTTCGACCATGGAACTCGGTACCAAGCGAGATGGTTACCTCTGAAAGTATTATTGATTTTAAAAGCAGGTTTGATTGCATTGTATTTGACAAAAGACGACTGTCACAGCATGATTTCTTAAAACCTGCCTTTTAAAATCTTCCGGGCTCTACTTTTCTTCCACAATGTTTCGCCTATGGCTGTGAAAACGCATTTGAAGTTATCTTATGCTTTGACTCAAACATTTTAAAATGTCCAACATTTTATATTGACTGTACACATGCAATGATAACTTAACATTAATAGGGTCATCAAGGGCAATGCCTGTAACCCTTCAAAATATACAATATACAATAATCTGGCATTCCCTGCGCAGTCCATGTTTTCAGGAGCGTTAAAATCCCCAACAATGAGGACATCTTTCTTCTCGCTGGCTTTTTAGAGTGCCGTTATGAGAATGAGATCCTGATCGGAAGTCTGATAAGGCGAATGGTACACAACCGATATCATCAGTGGTCTGGAATACTTAGCAGATATAGTAATGCTTACGACTTCCACATCGCGTAATGGAATATGCATGCCAGCCATTGCGGTCAGCTTGCGAGTGACATAAACTATGACCCCTCCTCCTCGACTTGGTCTATTTCTCCTGAAGTGCTGATATCCTATGAGTGATATTTCAGAAACAGAAATTTTGCAGTAAGCCACGTTTCAGTGAAAGCCATAAAGTCTGGTTTAATTTCGTCAACAACGTTTCTAAGGTCGTCAAGCTTGTTGAACTGGTTTTTTACATTTGCGGAGATGACTTTCAATGATCGATTCATCGGGGAGACCCAGCCTTCATTGTTACAGGTTTTAGCCACAGGTTTGTTGATTCGGATGTGACAATCTCGTATTAGCACCCTAATCATTATATTCTTGATATCTGCCATTGTCCGCTGGCATAGCTGAGTGTTCACAGGCGGTCTATATGCGAGGCATTTCGGTAAGACGTTCTCGTCAGAACACCGGTGCAGTAATTTCAGCTAAGCGTAGGTGGATGACTCTCGCCTTGCCAAAGTCTCTTATGTGCGTGCTGAGTGGAGGGCTGTGCGCCCATAGCATAAACTAATATGCGCAAAGATTCAAGGTTGCGATATCTTATCGCGTTCATAATCTACTGAAGAAGAGGGGGCGATTTCATGGACCAAATTTTATTTGTACTAACGTTTCGAAAGCCTTCTCGTTTCAATGATTATAAAGTTCACTGGCAAATTTTACGACAGAGAACATCGCTTTTAATTCAAATTTCAATGAGCTGACCTGTTATCATTTAAATGAGAAATATTTACTAAGTTTTCCAATACGAATTGAATTCAGTATAATTCAGTATATATAAGGGAGATAGGCAGAGTCTTTGAAAACCCTATTTACTGATGGAAGCTAATAAAACAAGCAAATGTTACATGACGATGGTCGTTTTACTATATCGATCATTGCTGTTGAATAAATATATGTCCATCAAGTAAAAATGCATCAAGTTTTCTTTTAAACATTTCAACGCTTTCAGCCTAAACAACCGAAGCTGGCAGTTTGTTCCATTCTTCAATCAACCGTTGGGAAACTGAAGTTGGCCCGCACTTCAAGTATGACGTGTTTTCATTTCAGTTTGTATTGGTGACCTCGGAGACTTGTCATGTTTGGCAATTCAAAAAAGTTGGCCATCTGAAGAGCACAATCAACTCCTCTGACCAGTTTGAAGACTAAGATCATATCCCCTCTGTATTGCCTATAAGAGAGAGGAAAATTTTTAAGTCTTTCTAGGTGGCCCTCATAGGGTAGGCATTCCAATTCACTGACTAGTTTCGTTGCCCTCCGTTGAACTTTCTCCAGCAGAGCGTAGTCATGTTTCGTCCAAGTGTGCAACGCCTGAACGCAATGTTCCAGAATATCTGCCTGCGTTGACGCACGCGAAGTAGATATATCTTTCTTTAATTCTGCTGTACACGGCGTGAAAGTCAGGCAGTGTACAGCTCCGCGAGATTCTGAAAATGGAAATAGCTGCCTGAAATTTTCAAAAAAGGTAACTTTGTGTTCACTTACCTTTTCATATTCACTAATCTTAGACATCAGTTCAGCAAAAAATTGAAAATAATATTTTGCATTAGCCTGTTGAATTGCGCACGTAAAACTAAGGCTGGCTCCTGTGCTATAGCATATTAGGTAGAGGCCATGTAGGCCATGTAGGAAGAGGCCACCAAACTAACTTTTTGGGGATGAAGGACTTAGCGTATGAAAAACCTGCAGTCCATGCTCCTTGGAAAGTTCAGCCGTATCAAAATTTCCGGGTGGCACAGAGTAATGGTTGTGGTCCATCCTGAAGGATGTTACCATGATTCCGTCCTTCCTTCTGTGGACGACATTGAAAAATGCGTCGCATCTAGGACGCCTAGCAAAATAAAAAAGTCACCTATGAATCATCATACATTTTCGTAGGAGCCAAGATACAAGCGTATTTGTGGCAAGCAAAAAAAAATTTTCAGCGATACCAGATATCACTGGATATTTATGAGAGCTCCTCGCCTTGAAATAATAACCCATTGTCTAAAAATAGATTTATGTCAATATCGCTTGCTTGATTAAGCTTCTTAATGGCTTCCTCAAGGTCCCTCAGTTACTGGAAGAATCAACAAAGCAGAATTTAACGGAACTTTATCTCGACAACAGAAACGGACACAATCATATCGCACGTAAAAGTGTTCGAAAACTGCGCCTCACAACGTTTTATAGCACCATATCACCCAATCACGGGATATCACGCGGACGCCTTCATCAGCAATTCCGCATTCGGTACTAACAACTCACTCACTCAGATTTGCTTCTGCATGGTCTTTCTTTCGGACACCAGCTTACGTGCCATTACGGTGCTTTTGTCTGGGACTCTTTTACTGTCGCCCTTACCTGCTTATAGTTCTCTTGTCGTAGAACCACTGGTGAATGTAATTGAAGTCGCTGCGGATGCAGAATATGAGTGCCGCGATGAGTCATCTTCACCAACAAAATGGATACTGCCAAATAATGTCACGTTACATTATAGCGAGTCATATGATTTACGTTTCTTCAACCGTGATGGCAACCTCCAGATCAAGAATTCATTCTTGAACGATTCCGGTGTGTATATCTGTTCTTGTGATGGAAGTGAGCCTGTAGAAGCCGTTCTTAAAGTTTACGAGCTACGTTCGTATGCTCCTGACATTTCCATTATGTTAGCGGTCAACGCTTTTTTGCTTTTGTTGTTTTTAGCTTCTACTATTGTCAGTCATATTCGCCAAAAGAGACTTTATAGACTCAGTGAGAAACTGGTCTCTGATGTTGGGATTTAGTAACAACTGTCAGCCAACGCAGGACACAGTCCACCATTGATGCTGATCTGTTTTTTAAATTATTTTTGATAATTTGCGAGTTCATACTCAGCTATTTTCTTTGGCATATGCTCACCTGCTCAATTCACCCTCCTCGGATTTATCAGTATCCTGTGATCACCCTATTCAATTTTATCTGCTTAACAAAAAAATCCATTACACTGCAAAACTATGTGTCTTCACGAGACAATTAACCTTTTTGTTTTAGGGCATTTTACCTGGCTCAAATTAAATGTGTCAATGAAGGAGTTGCACTTTCAGTACGTAGGTTGGGCAGACGAGGCCAGCATTATATCACTCCTAGTGGCGTTGTATTTTAACAAGTTCATTTTGCGGGTAAATAGTATTGAGTTGTCCGTGCCCCTGTGAGGAGCCCAACGTTCTGATCATTTAGTGGATAATGTTAATGATACGAGCCGCTGTACGGCTGTCGGCGGCGCTCCAATGCAGAACCAAACCTGTGAGTTCCTTTAGTGATCGGTGAGCGTTTGTCAGTAAATGTGATGATGTATATGGCCGATGGCGGTCTAACGCAATTTTTCATGTAGGTACATGTAACCGAGTAGACCCATGTAGTAAATAAATGTGCCCGGCCGTTTGGATCGGGTGCTGCAGGTGTATGTTTGTGCTCCTGGCACTGGTTCGCCATTCTCTGTGCGATGGATTCCCGAGTGACGGAAGAGGCCGATGTGCATGATTTTCCACAATGCATCGCAATTTTATTATGACGAAGGATTTTGTCAGGTCAATGAACGTATAGAAGTTGGTTAG